>JBBGZY010000414.1:3367500-3430000 GCA_037952925.1 Lithobates clamitans | reverse complement strand
ATGGGGACACCCTGCTGTGGGGGGCTCTGATGGGGACACCCTGCTGTGGGGGGCTCTGATGGGGACACCCTGCTGTGGGGGGCTCTGATGGGGACACCCTGCTGTGGGGGGCTCTGATGGGGACACCCTGCTGTGGGGGGCTCTGATGGGGACACCCTGCTGTGGGGGGCTCTGATGGGGACACCCTGCTGTGGGGGGCTCTGATGGGGACACCCTGCTGTGGGGGACTCTGATGGGGACACCCTGCTGTGGGGGACTCTGATGGGGACACCCTGCTGTGGGGGACTCTGATGGGGACACCCTGCTGTGGGGGGCTCTGATGGGGACACCCTGCTGTGGGGGGCTCTGATGGGGACACCCTGCTGTGGGGGGCTCTGATGGGGACACCCTGCTGTGGGGGGCTCTGATGGGGACACCCTGCTGTGGGGGGCTCTGATGGGGACACCCTGCTGTGGGGGGCTCTGATGGGGACACCCTGCTGTGGGGGTCTCTGATGGGGGACACCTGCTGTGGGGGGTCTCTGATGGGGACACCTGCTGTGGGGGGGCTCTGATGGGGGACACCTGCTGTAGGGGGTCTCTGATGGGGGACACCTGCTGTGGGGGACTCTGATGGGGACACCCTGCTGTGGGGGGCTCTGATGGGGACACCCTGCTGTGGGGGGCTCTGATGGGGACACCCTGCTGTGGGGGGCTCTGATGGGGACACCCTGCTGTGGGGGGCTCTGATGGGGACACCCTGCTGTGGGGGGCTCTGATGGGGACACCCTGCTGTGGGGGGCTCTGATGGGGACACCCTGCTGTGGGGGGCTCTGATGGGGACACCCTGCTGTGGGGGTCTCTGATGGGGGACACCTGCTGTGGGGGGTCTCTGATGGGGACACCTGCTGTGGGGGGGCTCTGATGGGGGACACCTGCTGTAGGGGGTCTCTGATGGGGGACACCTGCTGTGGGGGGCTTTGATGGGGGACACCTGCTGTGGGGGGCTTTGATGGGGGACACCTGCTGTGGGGGACTCTGATGGGGACACCCTGCTGTGGGGGACTCTGATGGGGACACCCTGCTGTGGGGGGCTCTGATGGGGACACCCTGCTGTGGGGGGCTCTGATGGGGACACCCTGCTGTGGGGGGCTCTGATGGGGACACCCTGCTGTGGGGGGCTCTGATGGGGACACCCTGCTGTGGGGGGCTCTGATGGGGACACCTGCTGTGGGGGGACTCTGATGGGGACACCTGCTGTGGGGGGCTCTGATGGGGGACACCTGCTGTGGGGGGCTCTGATGGGGGACACCTGCTGTGGGGGGCTCTGATGGGGACACCTGCTGTTGGGGGACTCTGATGGGGACACCTGCTGTTGGGGGACTCTGATGGGGACACCTGCTGTGGGGGGACTCTGATGGGGACACCTGCTGTGGGGGGACTCTGATGGGGGACACCTGCTGTGGGGGGCTCTGATGGGGGACACCTGCTGTGGGGGGCTCTGATGGGGGACACCTGCTGTGGGGGGCTCTGATGGGGACACCTGCTGTGGGGGGGACTCTGATGGGGACACCTGCTGTGGGGAGGACTCTGATGGGGGACACCTGCTGTGGGGGGGACTCTGATGGGGACACCTGCTGTGGGGGGACTCTGATGGGTACGCCTGCTGTGGGGGGACTCAGATGGGGGACACCTGCTGTGGGGGGCTCTGATGGGGGACACCTCCTGTGGGGGGCTTTGATGGGGGACACCTGCTGTGGGGGGCTTTGATGGGGGACACCTGCTGTGAGGGGCTTTGATGGGGGACACCTGCTGTGGGGGGCTTTGATAGGGGACACCTGCTGTGGGGGGATTTGATAGGGGACACCTGCTGTGGGGGGCTTTGATAGGGGACACCTGCTGTGGGGGGCTCTGGTGGGGGGCTCTGATGGAGACACCTGCTGTGGGGGGACTCTGATGGGGACACCTGCTGTGGGGGGACTCTGATGGAGACACCCTGCTGTGGGGGACACCTGCTGTGGGGGGCTCTAATGGGACACATGCTGTGGGGGGACACTGATGGCAACTCTGATGTAAGGGGACAGAGGCTGTATTTGGGGGGGGGCAGAGGCTGCATTTTGGGGGGAGCAGAGGCTGCATTTTTTGGGGGGGGGGACAGAGGCTGCATTTGATGTGACAGAGGCTGCATTTGATGTGACAGAGGCTGCATTTGATGTGACAGAGGCTGCATTTCATGTGACAGAGGCTGCATTTCATGTGACAGAGGCTGCATTTGATGTGACAGAGGTTGCATGTAAGAAGGGACTGCTGGGGACACCTGATGGCATCTGGTGACAGGCGACGTGGCTAGTGACACACTCGGGGCTCCCACTGATTCTGCATTATGGTGAGTTGAACGATTTCATTTTATATTACAATGTAATAATAGTAATAATGAGCTTCAATCATCCTGACACCATAACAACCATGGTGCCGGGATGATTGAAGCGCTAACACCAGGTGTTTGGAGTATCTTTATCTGCTGATTGTTAAACTTTGTAGAATACACATTTCTTTTGTTGTGTAGGATCTAGGCCTGCTGTCCCTCTCTCCCTCGCCCTCTCCCTCCATCCCTCGTTCATCTCAGACGCTAACCACACCACCTTAGAGCCACGCCCACTATTTCGCTGAAACCACGCCCATTTCCACCAAGTGGGAGGGGTCAAAAAGGAAGGGCGGGGTCTAGCGCCCCCCCATCCTAAAACTTCACCAGCCGCCACTGATATATATATATATCCACTGCATCCGGTTTAGCTATATTTGACTGCAGGCCATTCCTGGTGTACTTTTTCTAATATACTTCAGGCAGGCAGGTTATTCAGTTAGCTGCAGTGCAATTAATATATATATACAGCAAGTCTTGTGTATATATATATCTATATCTATATATATATCTATATCTATCTATATATATATATATTTTTATATATATATATATATATATATATATATATATATAGATAGATATAGATATATATATATACACTGCATCCAGTGTAGCCAAGCCTATATCTGACTGCAGGCCATTCCTGGTGTACTTTTTCTAATATACTTCTGGTGGTGTACACTGTACCATGCACCCATAGTGCAGTTGCTACTACTCTTCTGGTGGTGTACACAATACAGTACACCCATAGTTGTTGTTACACTTCTGTTGGTGTACACAGTACCGTGCACCCCTAGTACAGTTGCTACTACTTTTCTGGTGGTGTACACAGCACACAATCAATACAGTGCACCCATAGTTGCTATTAGACTTCTGGTGGTGTACACAATACCGTTCACCCCTATTGCAGTTGCTACTACGTTTCTGGTGGTGTACACAGTACACAATACATACAGTGCACCCATAGTTGTTGTTACGCCGTGTACACAGGACCAGACTTTTCGACCGGACTGGTCCGCTGGAACTAATTCGTCAGACAGTCCGACCCTGTGTGGGCTTCATCGGACCTTCAGCAGACTTTTTCCTGTCGAAAATCAGACGGACTTTAGATTTGGAACATGTTTCAAATCTTTCCGACGGACTCGAGTCCGGTCGAAAAATCCATTTGTCTGTATGCTAGTCCGACGGACAAAAAAGGACGCAAGGGCAGCTATTGGCTACTGGCTATGAACTTCCTTATTCTAGTCCCTTCATCACGTACAAACCAACAGACTTTCAAACAGACTTTAGTCCATTCGTGTGTGGGCAAGTCCGGTCGTCCGAAAGTTCATCACAACTCCATTGAAAGTCCGTCGGAAAGACCATCGGACCTTTGATGCTGAAAAGTCCGCCCGTGTGTATGCGACTTTACACTTCTGTTGGTGTACACAGTATCGTGCACCCATAGTGCAGTTGCTACTACTTTTCTGGTGGTGTACACAGTACACAATACATACAGTACACCCATAGTTCTTATTATACTTCTGTTGGTGTACACAGTACCGTGCACTGCTAGTGCAGTTGCTACTTCTTTTCTGGTGGTGTACACAGTACATAATACAGTGTAGTATGGTTTTGCTAAACAAAATCTACAGCATGTCCGGAAGGCCACCAAGGAGAGGCAGACGCTCACAGGCCACTAAAAGAGGGCAAGCAGGCTCTGTGTCTACAGTTGACAGTGCTGGTCGTGGATGCATCCTTAGCACGTGGCCGTGGGGCATGCTTGTCCTTTTTTTCTGCAGCTGGCCGTGTTATTGAGCCACAACATGCAGAAGAGTTGGTGGAATGGATAACAAAGCTGTCCTCATCCTCCTCATCCTCTGTCACCTAGGCTCAGAGAAGTTTGCCTGCCAATGCAGCTGCCAAAACGGCCTATTCCATCGGCTCCATGTCAACAGTCACTTCTTCCCTAGCCCCACCATCATGCACAGAGGAGTCCCCCGAACTGTTCGACCACAGTGTCAGGTACATGCTGCAGGAGGATGCACAGCGAATTGAAGGCTCCGAAGATGGTACCCAGCTTGAGGAAGGGAGTAGCGTGAGCCTAGAGAGAGGGGGTGCCCAAGAAGGACAAGAAACTGGCAGTCATGTTCCCCAGCTGCAGCATACTGCCAAGTTTGCTCCAGTGACGAGAAGGGAGGGGATGATGAGGTCACTGACTCTACTTGGGTGCCTGATAGACGAGAGAAGGAGGAGGAGGCACATCTCCAACGAGGCAACATGCCCTCCAGAGGGCAGCTTAAGGGCAGCCACCCTATTGCCTCACACCGCAGAGCTAAGCAGATGCAGGATGCTGCTGACTCCCCGCATATTTTGAAAAGTTCTTTGGTGTGGGCCTTTTTTGACACGTGTGCAGCAGATCGCACCGTTGCTGTTTGCAACATATGTTTGAAGCGTATCAAGCGTGGCCAAAACAGCAGCTGCTTGGGCACCACTTACTTGACTAGACATATGACGACCTCCCATGCAGTCCGTTGGCAACAGCTCTTAAAAGACCCACATCAAAGAACAAGGCGGACCTCTCAGCTGGGATCTCCAACCCCACTATACCTCCAGTCCTCTTAGAAACCTGCACTGAGAGGAATGAATGTATAGAAATAGGTGTCACAAGTACTTGCGGCCAATCTGCTAGCGGTACACCAACATCCGATTTTAGCAGGCAAATTTCCCTACCCCAGTTGCTAAACCGTCTAAAGAATTTCGGTCCCAGCCATCCACATGCTCAGTGTCTGAATGCTAGCTTGGACAAATTGCTAGCACTGCAAATGCTGCCTTTTCAGCTGGTAGACTCTGCCCCCTTTCGTGAATTTGTGGAATGTGCAATACCTCAGTGGCAGATTCCCAAATGCCATTTTTTTTCACGGAAGGCTATTCTGGCTCTCTACCAGCATGTGGAAGGCAATGTCTTGGCCTCGTTGGACAGGGCGGTCAGCAGTAAGGTGCATATTACCACTGACTCATGGTCCAGCAGGCATGGACAGGGACGTTACCTTTCTTTCACGGTGCACTGGGTAACTCTGCTGGCAGCTGGGCAGGATGCAGGACAGGGTTCAGTATTGTTGGAGCTTGGTACCACTCCTCCAAAATGCTAGTAGTGGTGATTCTGCCACAGCTCTCTCCTCCACCCCCTCCTCTTCTTCTTCCTCTATGGCCTCTTCCTCTGCAGATTTGTCCTCTGAACCAACGGTGCTCCATAGGCGTTCAAGGGGCTACGCAAGCAAAAGATGCCATGCGGTGCTTGAGTTGGTCTGCTTAGGTGACAGGAGCCACACTGGGGCAGAGATTCTGTCAGCTCTGCAGGGGCAGGCTCAGAGGTGGTTGACACCACGCCAGCTTCAGCCAGGAATGGTTGTATGCGACAATGGCACCAACCTCCTATCTGCCCTCCGACAGGGACACTTGACCCATGTTCCCTGCTTGGCTCACGTCCTGAATTTGGTGGTGCAACGGTTCTTGAGCAGGTACCCGGGCTTACAGGATCTCCTGAGGCAGGTCAGGAAAGTCTGTGGTCATTTCTGCCGGTCATATAATGCCAGTGTTAGGCTGGCTAACATTCAAAGAGAATGCAACCTGCCCAAGAACCGCCTCATTTGTGACATGCCCACCAGGTGGAACTCTACGTTGGCAATGCTGCAGCGGCTGCACACGCAGCAGAGGGCCATCAATGAGTACCTGTGTGAGTATGGCACCAGGACAGGGTCAGGGGAGCTTGGCTTTTTTTTGCCATGCCAGTGGCTACTGATCAAGGATGCATGCACTGTCCTGTCACCATTTGAGGAGGCCACGAGGATGGTGAGCAGTGACAGTGCATGCATCAGTGATACTGTCCCTCTTGTCTTCCTGTTGGAGCACACGCTTCATGGAATAATGGACAGGGCACTTGAGGCAGAACAGTGGGAGGAAGAGGAGGACTTCCTTACCTCTCAAGGCCCCCTTTATCTAGATAGTATTCCTGCGGGCCCGCTGATCACACAGGAAGAAGAAGAGGAGGAGGATTGTGTCAGCATGGAGGTGGAGGATAACACTCAGCATCAGCAGCAGTCTTCAAGGGATCGTTTTCAGTCCCCAGAAACCCATGGAGTTGTACATGGCTGGGAGAAGGTGGTTGAGGATCATGTGATCCTTAGTGACCCAGGGGACTCAGGGTCGAATGCCTCTGCAAACTTACGCTACATGGCCTCCCTGATCCTGCAAAGCCTGCGAAAGGACCCTAGGATTCGTGGTATCAAGAAGAGGGATCATTACTGGCTGCAACCCTTCTTGATCCACGTTACAAGGGTAAGATTGCAGAACTTATCCAGCCTTTGCAGAGGGAGCAGAGGATGAAACATCTTCGGGAGGCCTTGCAGAAAGGTTTGTGCAATGCGTTTCCAGAGCCTGGGAAGTTACAATTTCCTGGTGCTGGACAACATGTTGCTGAGGCTTCGTTCAATCACAGAAAGAGTGGTGGAGAAGGTGGCCGGCTGACCGATGCCTTCAGACAATTCTTCAGTCCTCAGCGCCAAGGTCTGATCAGTTCCAGCAACCATCGCCGGGCCTGAATTACATGGTGCAGGAATATCTAGGGGCAAGATCAGACTTGGAGACCTTTCCAACAGAACATCCATTTGGTTACTGGGTCTTGAGGATGGACCACTGGCCAGAGCTTGCTCAATATGGAATTGAGCTACTGGCCTGTCCTGCATCCAGCGTTCTGAGCACACATTCAGTGCTGCTGGAGGCTTTGTAACCTATTACAGAGTGCGCCTGTCCACAGACTCTGTTGATCAGCTCACATTCATAAAAATGAATCAGTCTTGGATCACCAGCTACCAAGCACCTGATGCTGATGTAACCAATTGATTTTTCTATGGGTGTGGGATCCCTTGAAGACTGCACATGCTGAGTGACTATCCTATTATGCTGAGTGACTATCATATTCCTCCTCAATCTTCATGATAATAGCTTCTAAAAATATTTTTTGTTCAGGGCACCACCACCACTGCCTAAGTCCCAATTTTTCTGCACCTGTTTATCAGGGGCGTGTAATTACAATTTTTGATCAAATATTTAACAGCAGAGCTCGTGCCTGCGCTCAACAAGAGTATCTGTGAGGGGTTGCAGTGTTGTGGCACCACCACCACTGCCTAAGGCCCAATTTTTCTGCCCCTGTTTAACAGGGGTGCGTAATTACACTTTTTGATCTAATATTTCACAGCAGGGCCTGTTCCTGCGCTCAACAAAAGTATCTGTGAGGCTTTACAGTATTGTGCCACCACCACCACCACTGCCTAAGGCCCAATTTTTCTGCCCCTGTTTAACAGGGGCGCGTAATTACAATTTTTGATCCAATATTTCACAGCAGGGCCCCTTCCTGCGCTCAACAAGAGTATCTGTGAGGCTTTACAGTGTTGTGCCACCACCGCCTAAGGCCCAATTTTTCTGCCATTGTTTAACAGGGGCGCGTAATTACAATTCTTGATCTAATATTTCACAGCAGGGCATGTTCCTGTGCTCAACAAGAGTATCTGTGAGGCTTTACAATGTTGTTTCACCACCACCACCACCAACACCGCCTAAGGCCCAATTTTTCTGCCCTTGTTTAACAGGGGCATGTAGTTACAATTCTTGATATAATATTTCACAGCAGGGTCTGTTCCAGCGCCCACCAAGAGTAACTGTGACGGCTTACAGTGTTTTGGTACAACCAACACCTAAGGCCCAATTTTCCGTAGAGTGTATAGGGCAGGCCGTATAGTATATACAGGCGGTCCCCTATTTTCAAACATCTGACTTACAAACTACTCCCACTTACAAACATAGGGAAACAACAGGAAGTGAGAGGAAATCTACCCCTAGGAAGGGAAAATTTTCTCCTGTAAGAGTTAATATGGGAAAAATGTGTATCCACTGATGCTTTATCACCAATCCTAGTTTCCCTAATAACCCAAAATTTTCAAAATCCAATTGTCATTGGGACAGAAAGTGAGGTGAAATCTTCTGAACGGAGCAGAAATGTTACAGGGTGATAACCATTCCCTTATCTTATCCAAAAAGCTTAAAAATAGATTTTTTGGCTGGAGCTACACTTTAAAAATGTACCTGTTCCAAATTACAAACAGATTCAACTTAAGAATAAACCTACAGTCCCTATCTTGTTTGTAACTCGGGGACTGCCTGTATACTGCTGTTCAGAGTATATAGGGCCTATGTAATTTGGGTGTAGGGTTCCCCTTAATATCCATACCAGACCCAAAGGGCCTGGTAATGGGCTGGGGGGGGGGGACCTATGCCGTTTTTCTCAATGATTTTCATCTATATTGCCGGTGTCTTGTCAAATACAGTCCCCTATCATATAGTGTCCTCCCTGTACTGCGCAGGCGCAGTACGGAGGACAAACGAGACGCCGAAAGTCTCCGAAGTTTAACAGCTGATCATCAGCTGTACACGGCGCCTGCGCTTTTATTCTCACCCTGTGTCCAGGATCATTCCCTACTATCCAAGTGGACATAGAGTGAGAATATATAGTTGCTGAGCGCAGCGAGGCCGTGCCCGAAGCGTGGCGAGCGAAGCGAGCCCGCGAGGGGCCCTCTTACACAGCCATCGCTAAGAACTGCCGAAGCGCCGTGTACAGCTGATGGTCAGCTGATCAACTTCGGACATTTTCGGCATCTCCTTCTGCTCCGTACTGCGCAGTACGGAGCGGACACTATCCGATAGGAGGACACTATATGGCAGAACACCGGGACCCAACATTACATTACAGCCACAAGCAGTTTTAAATGACTTTTATTCCTTTAGAGATGCCATTTTGTGCAGGGACTGTTCTAAACACAGGAAAAATGTGCCACTTTACAGGCATACTATAGTCACCCCCCAGGCACGATATTTAAAGGAATATTTCACTTTTATTGTTTCACTTTAAGCATTATTAAAGTCACTGCTCCTGAAAAAACGGCCGTTTTTAAAACTTTTTTTTGCATTGATACATGTCCCCTGGGGCAGGACCCGGGTCCCCAAACATTTTTTATGACAATAACTTGCATATTAGCCTTTAAAATTAGCACTTTTGATTTTTCAAGTTCGAGTCCTATAGACTTTAATGGTGTTCGCATGTTCGCACAAATTTTTTGCCTGTTCGCATGTTCTGCCGCATACCGAACTGAGGGGGGTTCGGCTCATCCCTAGTCACCAGTATGGTATTTGTATATTGAAATCATATCCCCTCTCAAGCGCCTCTTCTTCAGAGAGAATAAGTTCAGTGCTCGCAACCTTTCCTCATAACTAATATCCTCCAGACCTTTTATTAGCTTTGTTTCCCTTCTTTGTACTCACTCCATTTCTGAGTTCCTGGGGACTGGTGCCCAGAACTGGACAGCATACTCTAGGTACGGCCGGACCAGAGTCTTGTAGGGTGGGAGAATTATTGTTTTATCTCTGGAATTAATCCACTTTTTTGATGCATGCCAATATTCTGTTTGCTTTGTTAGCAGCAGCTAGGCATTGCATGCCATTGCTGAGCCTATCATCTACTAGGACCCCCAGGTCCTTTTCCATCCTAGATTCCCCCCAGAGGTTCTTCCCCCCAGTGTATAGATTGCATTCATATTTTTGCCACCTAAATGCATTATTTTACATTTTTCTACATTAAACCTCATTTTCCATGTAGTTGCCCACCCCATTAATTTGTTCAGATCTTTTTGCAAGGTTTCCACATCCTTCGGAGAAGTTATTACCCTGCTTAGCTTAGTATCATCTGCAAATACAGAGATTGAACTGTTTACCCCATCCTCCAGGTCGTTTAAACAGGATTGGTCCCAGTACAGAATTCTGCGGGACCCCACTACCCACCCCTGACCATTCCAAGTACTCCCCATTTATCATCACCCTCTGAACTCGCCCTTGTAGCCAGTTTTCAATCCATGTACTCACTCTATGGTCCATGCCAATGGACCTTATTTTGTACAGTAAACATTTATGGGGAACTGTGTCAAATGCTTCTGCAATATCCAGATACACCACGTCTATGGGCCTTCCTTTATCTAGATGGCAACTCACCTCCTTATAGAAGGTTATTAGATTGGTTTGGCAAGAAAGATTCTTCATGAATCCATGCTGATTACTGCTAATGATACCGTTCTCATTACTAAAATCTTGTATATAGTCCCTTATCATCCCCTCCAAGAGTTTACATACTATTGATATTAGGCTAACTGGTCTGTAATTCCCAGGGATGTATTCTGGACCCTTTTTAAATATTGGTGCTACATAGGCTTTTCTCCAATCAGCTGGTACCATTCCAGTCAGTAGACTGTCAGCAAAAATTAGGAACAATGGTCTGGCAATTACTTGACTGAGTTCCCTAAGTACCCTTGGGTGCAAGCCATCTGGTCCCAGTGATTTATTAATGTTAAGTTTCCCAAGTCTAATTTTAATTCTGTCCTCTGTTAACCATGGAGGTGCTTCCTGTGATGCGTACTAAGGATAAACACTGCAGTTTTGGTTACTGAAGCCCCCCCGATTACCTCGTGAAGACTGAGGAGGAGAATAAATTCAATACCTTCATCATCTCCCAATCCTTTGTAACCAGATGTCCTTCCTCATTCTTTATGGGGCAATATGGTCTGTCCTCCCGGTTTTACTGTTTACTTACTTAAAGAATTTTTTGAGGGTTTTTTTTGCTCTCCTCTGCTATGTGTCTTTCATGTTCTATCTTAGCCATCCTTATTGCATCCTTACATTTCTTGTTGCATTCTTTATAAAGTCTGAATGCTGATGATGATCCTTCAACCTTGTATTTTTTGAAGGCCTTCTCCTTTGCTTTTTATGCATTTTTACATTGGAGTGAAGCCATCCAGGACTTTTGTTCGCTCTTTTAAATTTTTTACCCAATGGGATGCATTGGCTAATGCCCTTATTTAATATGCACTTAAAGCAAACCCATCGCTCCTCAGTGTTCTTTGTTCCTAAGATTTTATCCCAATTCATGCCTTCTAGCAAGGTTTGTAGTTTAGGGAAGTTGGCTCTTTTGAAATTCAGTGTCTTTGTATTCCCCTTATGTTTCCTGTTTGTGTGGTTTATACTGAAGCCAATTGACCTGTGATTGCAGTTACCTAAATTGCCCCGTATTTCCACATCCGTGATCAGGTCTGTATTGTTGGTAATCAGTAGATCCAGTAACGCTTTATTTCTAGTTGGTGCATCTACTATCTGACCCATAAAATTGTCCTGTAAGACATTTAGGAACTGGCGAGCCTTAGATGAATGCATGGTTCCCTCCGCCCAGTCTATGTCTGGATAATTAAAATCCCCCATTATGATAACACTTCCCATCCTTGCTGCTAATCCAAATTGTGATAGGAGATCTGTCTCCCCTTCCTCCCTCAGGTTAGCGGGCCTATTGCATACTCCCAGGATAATTTTCCCCTTAGCTTCATCCCTTTGGAGCTCTACCCATAAGGATTCCACCTCCTCTCTAGCTCCCTTAGTGATGTCATCTCTCACATTCACTTGTACATTATTCTTGATATATAGGCATACCCCTCCCCCTTTTTTACCCTCTCTATCCTTGTGATAAAGAGTATACCCTTGAATGGTTGCCAGCCAATTATGAGAGCTGTTGAACCAGGTCTCTGAAATTCCTACAAAATCGAAATCCTCCTCGTACAACAGGATCTCTAGTTCACCCATCTTGTCTGCCAGGCTCCTGGCATTGGTGAACATGCCATGTAGTTTAGACCGGTCGCATATTATCCTCTTATTGGGTGTTCCGAGATTGCAACTAGGACTTGCTACTATACTTACCTTTGGTCTATGTGCTTTGGTCAACCTACCACTAATACCCCCAATACAACCCTCTGGAATATGTTCCGCGCTGACTATCTCTACCTCTGGACCCTCTCCCCATCGCCTAGTTTAAAAACCCCTCTAACTTTTTGACCATCTTCATTCCCAGCTGATCTGCACCCTCCTCATTTAGGTGCAGTCCATCCCTTCTATAGTACTGGTTATCAACTGAGAAGTCGGCCCAGTCTTCCAGGAACCCAAACCCCTCCTTACTACACCAGCTCTTCAACCACTTGTTTACTTCCCTAATCTCCCTCTGCCTTTCTGGTGTGGCTCGATGTACCGGTAGTATTCCTGAGAATACTACGTTGGAGGCCCTTTTCCTCAATTTAGCTCCCAAGTCCCTAAAATTGTTCTTTATCCTCTCTATTTGTCCTATTTACTGTTATCATTGAAAGTGAAAGTGAAAAAAAAAAATACCACATATTGGGTTGTCCCCAAAAAAGTAATAGATGGGAAATTTTCCAATGGGTACATTAGTTCTGGTGACCTGGGAGTCCCCAAGAAATTCCCTAATTTGCAGAGATTTCCTTTCACTTCCTTTATGGCTATGAGACAAGAAGTGAAGGAAAATCTCCCCAATGGACACAAATGGCGAAAAAAAAATAACTCACAGGGGTTATACCCTTCCCTTGCTCTTTCAAAAAGAAGAAATATGTTTTGCCTATAATTCTACTTTAAAATTACATAGTTAAAAGAGAAGTATGAGTTTCCTTTTTTTGCTTACATCTATTCTATGTGAGCTGCTGATATCTAAAAAAATTTCCAGCCCTCTCAGAAGTGCCCCCATTCTGTTAAAATTGAGCTAAATACCTGTGGGAAGAGCTACAGACTTTCATATAGTGTAATACCAACAATGGTCTGGCTCTGGAGTCTGGATTCTCCAGAGCCAGACCATTGACCATCTCTTTCTTGTCATTTTGCTTGATTGATGTCCTCTCTCTGCTTGTTCCCGAGACTTCACAGAGTTTAGCTGATCCCCCCTCCCTTCTCCCCTGCAGCATGTTTCAATGGTCAGAAGAGTCGGCTGAGATAAGAGCACTTCAGTCTGTGACTTAGGTAGGAGAAGTCACTGATAGTAATATGTAGAGGAGATTTACATACACAGCACTATCTACCAGAGTGAAAACAATATATTTTTAAAGCAGAATACACATATGGGTGTGACAGCACACAGGCATTCCATGCATTACTGGTATAGTAAAATTAAATAAAACCAGAGTTAAAATTGTGAATGAATTGTGAATGAATCCTTTTATTGACTATCTGGATTTTTATATGAGACAATTAAACCTTCCATTCACTACTTGTATCTTCATACTGAAGCACAGAGCTCCTCAGACATAGACAGAGCTTTACTCCCCCATAATTGGTGTATTACCTAGTACCCCTATAGCAGCGGTTCTAAACCTGGGGGTCGAATGACGATTTGCCAAGGGTCACTGAATCCTGGGCTGTTCCTGAAGCCCGCACCGCTCTTCCAGCCTATTTGCGGCCACCCAGCTGGGGTGTTCCTGGAGCCCGCTCAGCCTCTTCACAGCCACCTATTCAGTTCGCGGCATGGCTGGGGGGCAGAGACTAGAGATCAGTTGACTGGTGAGGAATGTGAAGTGGGAGGGGCTGGAGGAGACCCTTTCTCTTGATTTCAGCATAGGTGTCACTGCTACGAGACACCACAGAGCTGGAGACACAGTGATGGAGATACACCTGTGATTATAGTTGCCATTAAAGTCCCCACTACAGTTTTAAGATCAAAAGATGACCTTGATCAAGAGCACCTAAGTTGACTGATCAGAACTCTCCCCCCCCAGCACTGCCACTGATCCCCCCCCCCAGCACTGCCACTTATCTCAACTCCCCATCAGCACTGCCACTCATTCCATCCCCCCCCCCCCCACCAAGGAGTAAGAGAAGGAATAAAAAATAGAGAATACATGGAAGGGAGAGGAAAAGAGGGGGAAGAACAAAGAAAAAGAGAGAGAAAGAATAGGAGAAAGAACAAGAAAGATGGCTAGAGAGAGGGATGGGGAACAAAAGCAAAAAATTAGGATAGAGAGGGATAAAAGGGAAAGAAAGGAGAACAAAGAGAAAGATTGGTACATCCTAAAATGTACCATAAGAGGTTTTAATACTGTACAAGTGGAAGGGACTCAGGGAGCGCTAAATGTCCATGGGTTAGAACTTGTCTTGCCTTGGGTGCTAAAAACCCACGCTACGAAAATAATTTTAGGGGTGTATGTTAGGGGTCCCCACAACTTGACAAATTTTATCAAGAGGTCACGGCACTAGAAGGGTTGAGAACCACTGCCCTATAGCAGTAGAGTATTACAGGATCACATGCCATACAGTGCCATCACATGCCGTACAGAGTCATCACATGCCGTACTGAGACATCACATACTGTACAGAGTCATCACATGCCGTACAGTGTCATTACATGTTGTACAGTGCCATCACATGCCGTACAGTGCCATCACATGCCGTACAGTGTCATCACATGCCGTACAGAGTCATCACATGTTGTACGGTGCCATCACATCCAGTGCAAAGTCATCACATGCCGTACAGTGTCATCACATGTTGTACAGTGCCATCATATGCCGTACAGTGTCAGTACATGTTGTACAGTGCCATCACATGCCATACATAGTCATCACATGTCGCACAGAGTCATCACATGCCGTAAAGTGTCATTACATGTTGTACAGTGCCATCACATGCCGTACAGTGTCATTACATGTTGTACAGTGCCATCACATGCCGTACAGAGTCATCACATGCCGTACAGATTCATCACATGCCGTACAGTGTCATTACATGCCGTACAGTGCCATCACATGCTGTACAGTGCCATCACATGCTGTACAGGGCCATCACATGCCTTACAGAGACATCACATGCTGTACAGAGTCATCACATGTTGTACAGTGTCATTACATGTTGTACAGTGCCATCACATGCCGTACAGTGCCATCACACGCCGTACAGAGTCGTCACTTACATACCGTACAGTGCCATCACATGCCGTACAGAGTTATCAAATGCCGTATAGAGACATCACATGCCGTACAGTGCCATCACATACCGTACAGAGTCATCACATGCCATACAGTGCCATCACATGCCGTACAGTGTCATTACATTTTGTACAGTGCCATCACATGCTGTATAGTGTCATTACATGTTGTACAGTGCCATCACATGCCGTACAGAGTTATCACTCACATGCCATACAGTGCCATCACATGCCGTACAGAGTCATCACATGCCGTACAGTGCCATCAGATGCCGTACAGTGTCATTACATGTTGTATGGGAGTACAGTGACAGAGGGATGATTTGTATGTACAATAAAGGAGACTCTGGGGACATATCGGGGGTCACTTTGGGGGATGTGGGGGAGTTGTCAGTCTCCCTCTCCTATGTACTGTACACAGTTATGCTCTCTACACATAGCACTGTGTACATTTCAGAGAACAGACACAGGGCACAGGTCACTATTCTCTTCACCATGTCTCCTCTTCTGATATAACACAGTGCTATGTGTAGAGAGATTACCTGTGTTCATTTCTGGACATGAAAAGTGACTCTCTCCCTTCCCCCCATCGGCTGAAGGAGACGCTGATACAGACTTTGAAGGAGTGAGGGGAGAGGGAGGGAGGGAATTCGGAGGATGCAGGAAGGAACATCAAAGCCCAGGGGGAGGTGTTGGAGTCTCCCAGAGGAGAGCTTGCAGATAACAGCCAGGGAAAGGTGAGGAGACTTTACTGTTTGTATCACGCTGTATCTGCTTCTGGGTTTTAGCTGGGGACATACTGCCATGGAAACAGAGGCACGTGAAGAACGTGCTCGTTCTAGATAGCAGCCTGGCTGTGCACCTCTTCACCAAACACACCCACATGTCCTCCAGAGGGAGGGAGTGAAGGAGGGGCTGGATTGTGGAGATGTTTCCTCCCCCTGGAAACTTTTGAACTGAGAAAGAACCGTTACAGGCCGATTCTGGGATCTTCAAAATACTATTCTGCAAAAGCTAAAGCATTTTTTAAAGCACTGATCAATGTAATAATGTCACTGGTCCCCAAAAAGTGTAATTTTGGGTCAGATTTGTTCGCCGCAATGTCGCAATCCCACTAAAAATCGCAGATCACCGCCGTTACTAGTAAAAATAATTGAAAAAATAAAAGTCCCTAGATCTATCCCATAGTTTGTGGACACAATAATTTTTGCACAAACCAATCAATATATGCCTTTTACCAAAAATATGTAGAAGAACTAATATCAGCCTAAATTGATAAATACATTTTGTTTTTTATATATTTTTTTGGATATGTATTATAGTAAAAAGTAAAAAACAAAACAAAACATTTTTTCAAAATGGTCACTCTTTGTTTGTTTATAGCGCAAAAACTAAAAAACGCAGAGCTAATCAAATACCACCAAAAGAAAGCTCTATTTATGGGAAAAAATGTTGTTTAGGTACAGCATCACATGCCCGCACAATTGTCAGTTAAAGCGACGCAGTGCCGTATCGCAAAAAATGGACTGATCATTAAGGGGGAAAATTTTTAGGGTCCTTAACTAGTTAAAGAGTTTCATGATAGACATAATGGGAGAAGGGTGGCATGTTGTGTTGTACTGGACAATATGAATCTGGGAATCTTGATTTTTGATTTGTTCCAGGGTGCCATTGCGGCAGCTCAAGAAGTCAGGAAAGGGAAAATAAAGAGGAGTGTAGTGGGAGAGTAACCAGGAAGGGGGAAATAGGGATGGAGATAGGATTATGTGGAGTAAAGATACAGTGAGGGAGAGATAGCCCTGGATCACTCGGGTAAGTGCTCATTATCAGTAATATTTTCTACCAAGTAAAGGTGTTTTACAGTACATAGGCTCATGCTATGGTATTTAAGTTGTTAGTATGCATGTAGAGGATCCAGGGGGTCCACTTGGTTCAAAAAGAATTAAATCTGTCTTGTTGTTTAGCAATCAGTTGAGGTTAGCCTACTCCCAATGTTTTTGCTGGTATTCTACACTCCCTCAAGGAAATACTGCTTGAGAAAGCTAGGAATACCAAGAAGGGGAGAGACACAAAGAAGAAAACGTGTCTACGGACTGGAATTAATCCTGTGGTTATCATGGTGCTGCAACTACCCCAAACTTTTCTTAGTGCATTGCGTGGAAAAGTCATGTCATCAGCACACCCACAATCTTGTCCTAAAGTGGAAAGTTTCCTTTTTTTTTGGACGATCTCATATGTGTAATGTTTCGGGACCGCACAAGGACCCTTCATCAGGCATTGTGCAAGGACAGTAAAAACATTAAAAGAGGTGTAACCCACGCCAAGGATTATTATGCATAATCAGACCTATTTATACACCTGAAATCTACTGGATACACACAAAAAAGTGATACAGGCAAACTAATACATGTGGAACAGATCTTTACAAACTCATTAATGTTTCAGATGTAACAGGCTAAGGTGCTTTTTAGCTCTAATTAAAAAATTGCTATTACGCTGGAAGAAGAATTAACCAACAATTATGGGGGACACCAACTGGGGAATATTTTAAAGAGCTATTATTACATTTGTATGCAAATATGGTATTTTAATTAGTAAATATGCATTTGTAAATATATTACTTTTATCACACATGGGAACTTAGATGGAAGACTACTTTTGTCTGTTTTTAAACATACAACATAAGCAGGATATGGTGATATGGTGACAATGCAAGGCTTTTGTTCTTAAAGGGTTAGTTAACCTTTACCAAAAATTCTGTCTATGCAGTGAAGGGATGTCTGTAGATAAAAACAAACTGTGCAGCTTCAACCAAAGTTGAATATTGCCTTTGCTATTGATGTAGGCCATTTACGTACCCCTTAGAGCCAGACTGGAAAACTAGGACTTTGCCAAGGATGTTGCTAAGAGAAGCCTAGCTGTGTTTCACCTTCACCACCACAGGAGTAAGCTCTTTCTCTGATTAAAACCCCCGCACATGTTCTTTCTTTCCCCTGATGCAGTAGCTCTGAGCTGAGTATTTGTGAGCTTGCTGCTGAGATAGTCAGCCTTCATGAGGTAGGTATGTGGGGAGATGCAGCATGATGTGGTGGCAATAAACACTCAAAGCCCAGTTGCAGAAACAGAACTGTATTGAAGTTATAGTTTAACAAAGCACAACTACCCGGCAGAGAAACAACCCGACCAGCTGAAGTCACTGAGAGTTGCAGCAAAGAGTTTAGCAGTAAATCTTGAGTGCATCAATAGGGTCTGTCTCAAGAGGTAGAATGTGGTCTGGCTGGTCTGTACCCAAATGGGGAGACTTCCAGGGAAGGTGGAATGTCCCTGCTCTTTCCCTACTCGTCTGGAACCTCTCTCTGCCACTAACTACTCTCTCTGACAGACTGGTGACCTCTAACCACACGTGCAATGCACACCAATCCTGGGAGCCAGGGTCTTCATTAGACTCTGCCTTAACCAAGATGGCCACCAGAGTCACATGGGGTGGCAGCATATAATCGAATAGCTCCCCCAATGACCCGGGAAAACACAGAAGAGCTATGTTCCCCTTAACTTCCACTCAATGAGCAATGCCACTGTGGTTGAGTGGCATCTGCAGTGGAGAAAGTAGACTGCACCTGCCTACATGTAAATGGCCTATACTTTCAGCAAGAGCATTATTCAACTTTGTTCAAAGCTGCATAGTTTGTCTTTATCTACAGACGCCCCTTATCTGCAAAGGCAGTTTTTTTTGGTAGTGGTGAACTAACCCTTGAAGTTATGACTCTATATCACTATTGCAACAAAAATATGGAGGGCCTTGTAAAAGCCAAGGGAAAGGGCACTACTATGACTTACATTGTTACCCTTCCACCATCATAATTTGTACCTAAAATTTACATGTGGAGAATGAAGTGTTAATTCTTGAAGGAATCAGTTGTGAAATCAACATGATATCTCCTGGTCTGCCCAGTAGAATAAAACAACTTGGCTAACTTTATTATATTTATTTTTGTAGACACTCAGCATGCTTCATTTGTTGTTTTACCATGATGGGTGTTTGGGTTCTAAACTATGCCTTGCTCCAAACTGCATCCATTTTATTTTGAAGGTAACCAAGGGAACAAAGCAATCTACAAGTAAAGATGTCAAAGAAAAGGAGACACAGAGACAGCAGTAATAGTAGTGTCAGTACATTACTGAGCTCTGAGTAGAGGTTCTGCAGAAGGTGTATCAGTACAGTGGACATTGTTTGCATGCTGTCACCAGGGCAACGGAGATGTGCTGTACAAAGCAATAAATGTTATTTAAAACATGCCACCTTGCCAAATGGCTCCCTCCGTCAAGTTACACCCTCTGTAATTTGACATCCTGTAAAATTAGCCATTTTAAATCAGTTATGTACATTTACAGTTGGTTGTAAATGATGATGTGTGCTAAGTTAATTTCACTTGGCTGTCAAAAATACTCAAAGCTGTCTGAAAACTAGAACGCAGTATAAGAGCTTAAAGTGAGGATATAGGGACATTGTATAGAATGGTATCCTTTCTTTAAGGAACCTGATATAACACAGTGCAGATAACAAGGCGATTTAGGCAGTTTCCCAGCAGTGAGGTAAGGCTGTTGTCAAACAATGCATGAAGCCAAATGTCTTTATTTTCCCCTGCTGAAGCTATAATACATCAGAAATGTAGTCACTGTAAGAGACTAGCTGACCTTCCTGAAGATCACATAAAATGCCCGTTGAGTAACCTGTGGCAAATACTTAGCAGCAGTCCTCAAAGTCCTGGGAAAGTGTCAGGAAGTTGTCAGAAGAGCACAAATATTGGACTGGCAAAATTCTCAATAGTTGGCATTAAATGACAGCATTTCTAGAGAACCCATATGTTGTTGGACTTTACCCTTACCAAGAAGGGACAGACACATACAAAAATATGTAAAAATTGTATATTTTTTTACAAAACAATTAAAAATTATTAAAATCATGAAGGAATAAATAATCCTTATAAAGCAATGAAGGCTATACATATTATCAATTCGTAGTGAACAGGGTGACACGTTTCACATCCATAAGCTTCTTCAGGACCTTTTATTTCTTGGGTGCAAAGAAAATGGCCAAAACATCACTTAAAAGGTATGGCAAAGAGATGGTGGGATGGTGGGAAACATGGAAAAGTCTCTTGGGTGGCTTGGTGTGTGGCATTGTTGGATTTGCCACATATGGTGATATTGCGGACAGACCCTGGGTAAAAGAGAGGTTATGAGACTTTAAATTAAGCGCATGACAATTAGTTATGCACTTTCATCCCTATATCTGTAATAATAGGAGAGGGTTGGGACTTTATATGAGACACATGACACATGATTAGATAATTGATCAAAACATGATGACATATTTATTAAGGTACAAAAACGGGTAAAATAGAACATTGCATTCGATACACACATGGATGTTGGAAAAGTCATATATATTCACACAGCTGAACAATTAGTTTATATTCACACAGCTGCACAGTTAGTAATCCATGTGTACAGAAGGATGACTCCAAAACAATTGTATAATTAATATATAGCGTAAGGTTAACAATAACTCAGGACACAATAGACCACCAAACACATACGTGTATTATGGGATGACCCAAACTCCCCCCCCCCCCGCCCCCCAGTTCGGTTTGCAGCAGAACATGCGAACAGGCAAAAATTTGTTCGAACACGCGAACACCGTTAAAGTCTATGGGACACAAACGTGAAAAATCAAAAGTGCTAATTTTAAAGCCTTATATGCAAGTTATTGCCATAAAAAGTGTTTGGGGACCCGGGTCCTGCCCCAGGGGACATGTATCAATGCAAAAAACAAGTTTTAAAAATGGCCAAACAATAAAAATGAAATATTCCTTTAAATATCGTACCTGGGGGTGTCCTTAGTATGCCTGTAAAGTAGCGAATTTTCCCATGTTTAGAAAAATACCACAGCAAATGACATTTCTAAAGGAAAAAAATGTCATTTAAAACTACCCACGGCTGTAATGTATTGTTGGGTCCCGGCAATATACATGTAAATCCTTGAAAAAAACAGCATGCGTCCCCCCCCCCCACAGTCCATTACCAGGCCCTTTGTGTCTGGTATGGATATTTAGGGGAACCCCGCACCCAAATGTAAAAAAAAAATAGAAGAGAACAAGAAGACCTGGACAGCCGCACACCGGAATGGATAAATCCGTCTTTTTATTCAAAATACAGGATCATGGGGTACACAGAGCATGACTGTGGGATGGTACAAAAATAACTGACGCATTTCTCACTTACACCAAGTGCTTACTCATAGCTGGCTAAAATTGGCTACAATTTATAACCCGGTTAAAAAAATTTCTTTATATATTCTAAATATTTTTTGTACTTGTTTTTGAATGTTTGTCTGTGACATATTTGTTTTTTTCTCAGATCATGAGCTTGATGATTTTGGACTATGTAGATCTAATATTCATGCTGTCTGGGGATCACGGCACCTGTTGTTGATTTATTGCATATTAATTTTGCGTGCATGTCTTGCACATATTCACTCACATGCACTTACCATCAGTCCTCATCTTATTATACATATATATATTTTTTGTTAGAATTGATTGCCCTGCGTCTATACATCTTTTTCACACATGATTAGTCTTTATTCAGATAACATATATATCACTGCCCATTTGTCACTACGCACATTCACATTTTGAGAACATTTTTTTGACCCTGGATAACCGGGTTATAAATTGTTTTATTTGTTCATATTATAACACATATCACCACACACATTTTTTTCACATGTGCTCATGCATTATATGTATATTTCATACATTTATGTATATCACATTATTTTAACACTTTTTATTTTTATCTCATTAATTTTTTCACTTTATTTTATTTTATTACATCTCCAAATTGTTGTTTCTTTGTCTACTTGCTATGAGGATTTCCATTTTAGATTTACTAACCATCAGCAGGTGCGGAGATCTCATACGGCTGCTTCTCAGATGTTTTGTATTTTCTCACCATCGCATGGTCACATGTTCTAATATTTTTAGTATATATATATGGCTTTTCATTCCCATTTTAGCCAGCTATGAGTAAGCACTTGGTGAAAGTGCGAAACGCATCAGCTATATTTGTACCACCCCACAGTCGTGTTCTGTGTACCCCATGATCCTGTATTTTAAATAAAAAGATGGATTTATTCATTCCGGTGTGCGGCTTTCCAGGTCTTCTTGTTCTCTTCTACTTGCATCAGCATTCAGCCAGCACCTGGGGCTCTTCTTTTCCTGGAGGTAATGAGACATAAGCACTCTGGTTTAAGCCCCTCTTTGAGCGAGGATCCCACATCATCTCGTTTAATTCCTGTAAAAAATTAAATGGCGTAGGGGTCCCCCAGGCACTATATACTCTGAACAGCAGTATATATATACTATACGGCCTTCCCTATATACTGGGCCCAAAATATATATAATATATATTGGGCCATCCATAGGTGCTGGTGGTACCAGAACGCTGTAAGCCCTCACAGTTACTCTTGGTGGAACAGGCCCTGCTGTAAAATATTATAACAAGAATTGTAATTTCATGCCACTGTTAGACAGTGGCAGAAAAATTGGGCCTTGGGTGGTGGTGCCACAACACTGTAACCCCTCACAGATACTCTTGTTGGGTGCAGGAACGGGCCCTACTGTGAAATATTATATCAAAAATTGTAATTACATGCTCCTGTAAAACAGGGGTAGAAAAATTGGGCCTTGGTGGTGGTGCCCTAAACCAAAAATATTGTTTGAAGTTAGCATCATCAAGATTGAGGAGGAATAGGAGAGTCAGCATAGGCAGTCTTCAAGGCATCCCACATCCATAGCAAATTCAGTCAGTTACATCAGCATTAGGTGCTTGATAGCTGCTCATCCAAGACTGATTCATTTTTATGAATGTGAGCCTATCAATGGAGTCTGTGGACAGGCGCACTGTTTGATCCATTACAAACCCTCCAGCAGCACTGAATGTGCATTCAGAAATCACACTGGATGCAGGACAGGCCAGTAGCTCAATTGCATATTGAGCAAGTTCTGGCCAGTGGTCCATCCTCAAGACCCAGTAACCCAGTGAATGCTTTGTTCCAAGAGGCTTCCAAGTGTGCTCCTGACCCTAGATATTCCTGCACCATGTAATGCAGACGCTGGTGATGGTTGCTTGAACCCATCAGGCCTTGGCGCTGAGGACTGAAAAATTGTTTAAAGGCATCAGTCAGCAGGCCACCTTCTCCACCGCTCTTCCTTTGACTGAACAAAGCCTCACCAAAAATTGTAACCTCCCAGGGTGTGGAAATGCATTGCACAAACCTTTCTTCGCGGCCTCCTGAAGATGTTTCATCCTCTGCTCCCTCTGCGAAGGCAGGATGAGTATTGCAACCTTACCCTTGTAACGTGGATCAAGAAGGTTTGCCAGCCAGTAATGATCCCTCTCCTTGATACCACGAATCCTAGGGTCCTTTCGCAGGTTTTGCAGAATCAGGGAGGCCATGCAGCGTAAGTTTGCATAGGCATCCGATTCTGAGTCCTCTGGGTCACTAAGGATCACATGATCTGTAACTACCTCCTCCCAGCCATGTACAACTCCTTGGGTTTCTGGGGACTGAAAACCATACCTTGAAGACTGCTGCTGAGTGTTATTCTCTACATCCATGCTGACACACTCCTCCTCCTCCTCCTCTTCTTCCTGTGTGTTTGGCGTGCCCGCAGGAATGCTATCTGTATAAAGGGGGCCTGGAGAGGTAAGGAAGTCCTCCTCTTCCTCCCGCTGTTCTGCCTCAAGTGCCCTGTCCATGATTCCATGAAGACAAAAGGGACAGTGACATGCCCTTGTGGCCTCCTCAAATGGTGACATGACAGTGCATGCATCCTTGATCAGTAGCTACTGGCGTGGCAAAAAAAGCCAAGCTCCCCTGACCCTGTCCTGGTGCCATACTCACACAGGTACTCATTGATGGCCTTCTGCTGCGTGTGCAGCCACTGCAGCATTGCCAACGTTGAGTTCCACCTGGTGGGCATGTCACAAATGAGGCGGTTCTTTGGCAGGTTGCATTCTCTTTGAATGTCAGCCAGCCAAGCACTGGCATTATATGACTGGCAGAAATGACCACAGACTTTCCTGGCCTGCCTCAGGAGATCCTGTAAGCCCGGGTACCTGTTTAAGAACCGCTGCACCACCAAATTCAGGACATGAGCCAAGCAGGGAACATGGGTCAAGTGTCCCTGTCGGAGGGCGGAGAGGAGGTTGGTGCCATTGTGCCATACAACCATTCCTGGCTGAAGCTGGCGTGGCGTCAACCACCTCGGAGCCTGCCCCTGCAGAGCTGACAGAATCTCTGCCCCAGTGAGGCTCCTGTCCCTGAGGCAGACCAACTCAAGTACCACATGGCATCTTTTAGCCTGACTGCTTGCGTAGCCCCTTGAGCGCTTACGGAGCACAGCTGGTTCAGAGGAGAAATCTGCAGAAGAAGCCATAGAGGAAGAAGAAGAGGAGGGGGTGGAGGAGAGAGCGTTGTGACAGAATCACCACTAGCATTTTGGAGGCGTGGTGGCGGAACAAGCTCCAACAACACTGAACCCTGTCCTGCATCTTTTCCAGCTGCCAGCAGAATTACCCAGTGTGTTGTGAAGGAAAGATAACGTCCCTGCCCATGCCTGCTGGACCATGAGTCAGTGGTAATATGCACCTTACTGCTGACCGATCTGTCCAACGAGGCCAAAACATTGCCTTCCACATGCCGGTAGAGAGCCGGAATGGCCATCCGTGAAAAGAAATGGCGTTTTGGAACCTGACACTGAGGTACAGCACATTCCACAAATTCACAAAAGGGGGCAGAGTCTACCAGCTGAAAAGGCTGCAGTTGCAGTGCTAGCAATTTGGCCAAGCATTTAGACGCTGAGAATGTGGATGGCTGGGACCGAATTTCTTTTTATGGTTCAGCAACTGGGGTAGGAAAATTTGCCTGCTAAAATCAGATTGGGGTGTACTGCTAGCAGATTGGCTGCAAGTACTTGAGACACCTTTTGCTATACTTTCATTCCTCTCTGCAGGTTTTTGAGTGGACTGGAGGTATAGTAGGGAACATGGGTCAAGTGTCCCTGTCGGAGGGCGGAGAGGAGGTTGGTGCCATTGTGCCATACAACCATTCCTGGCTGAAGCTGGCGTAGCGTCAACCACCTCGGAGCCTGCCCCTGCAGAGCTGACAGAATCTCTGCCCCAGTGAGGCTCCTGTCCCTGAGGCAGACCAACTCAAGCCCCACATGGCATCTTTTAGCCTGACTGCTTGCGTAGCCCCTTGAGCGCTTACGGAGCACCGCTGGTTCAGAGGAGAAATCTGCAGAAGAAGCCATAGAGGAAGAAGAAGAGGAGGGGGTGGAGGAGAGAGCGTTGTGACAGAATCACCACTAGCATTTTGGAGGCGTGGTGGCGGAACAAGCTCCAACAACACTGAACCCTGTCCTGCATCTTTTCCAGCTGCCAGCAGAATTACCCAGTGTGTTGTGAAGGAAAGATAACGTCCCTGCCCATGCCTGCTGGACCATGAGTCAGTGGTAATATGCACCTTACTGCTGACCGATCTGTCCAACGAGGCCAAAACATTGCCTTCCACATGCCGGTAGAGAGCCGGAATGGCCATCCGTGAAAAGAAATGGTGTTTTGGAACCTGACACTGAGGTACAGCACATTCCACAAATTCACAAAAGGGGGCAGAGTCTACCAGCTGAAAAGGCTGCAGTTGCAGTGCTAGCAATTTGGCCAAGCATTTAGACGCTGAGAATGTGGATGGCTGGGACCAAATTTCTTTTTATGGTTCAGCAACTGGGGTAGGAAAATTTGCCTGCTAAAATCAGATTGGGGTGTACTGCTAGCAGATTGGCTGCAAGTACTTGAGACACCTTTTGCTATACTTTCATTCCTCTCTGCAGGTTTTTGAGTGGACTGGAGGTATAGTAGGGTTGGAGATCCCAGATGAGGAGCAAGGAGAAGCCTGCCTTTTTCTTTGATGTGGGTCTTTCAAGTGCTGTTGCCAATGGACTGCATGGCAGGTCGTCATATGTCTGGTCAAGCATGTGGTGCCCAAGCGGCTGCTGTTCTGGCCACGCTTGATCCACTTCAGACAGAGGTTGCAAACAGCAACGGTGCGATCTGCTGTACACGTGTCGAAAAGGCCCACACCAAGGAACTTTTAAATGTCAGTGGGGAGTCAGCAGCGCCCTGCACCTGAGGAGCTCTGTCCCATTGGAGTTGTGCCTCCTCCTCCTCTCTTCTCTCAGGCACCCAAATGCAGTCAGTGACCTCATCATCCCCTCCCTACTCGTCACGGGAGCAAACTTGGCAGAATGCTGCAGCTGGGGGAACATGACTGCCAGTTTCTTGTCCTTCTTGGGCACCCCCTCTCTCTAGGCTCACGTTACTCCCTTCCTCAACCTGGGAACCAACATTGGAGCCTTCAAATCACTGCACATCCTCCAGAATGTGCCTGACACTGTGGTCGAATAATTCTGGGGACTCCTCCATGCACGATGGTGGAGCTACGGAAGGAGTGACTGTGGGCAAGGAGCCGGTGGAATAGGCCGCTTTGGCAGCTGCGTTGGAAGGCAAACTACTCTGAGCCTGGGTGACAGAGGATGAGGAGGATGAGGATGGCTTTGTTATCCACTCAACCAACTCTCCTGCATGTTGTGGCTCAATAACATGGCCAGCAGCAGAAAAAAGGACAAGCATGCCCCACGGCCACCTGCAGAGGATGCACCATGCCCACGACCAGCACTGTTGACTGTAGACACAAAGGCTGCTTGCCCTCTTTAACCACTTCCAGCCCAGCCTATAGCAGATCCGGCGGAGGCTCTTTACCATGTGATCAGCCGTGTCCAATCATGGTTGATCACGATGTCAATAGGAAAAGCCGTTGATCGATTTTTCCTCACTCGTGTCTGACAGACGCGAGTAGAGGAGAGCCGATCGGCGGCTCTATTGACAGGGGGGGTCTGCGCTGATTGTTTATCAGGGCAGCCCCCCCTCGGATGCCCACACTAGACCACCAGGGAAGCCGCCAGGACCACCAGGGAAGGGAGAAACATGTGGATGGCCAGGTATGTCCCCCATGGCCATCCACATGTGCAAATTATGCCAAATCTGTGCCAATCAGTGCCCACACATAGGCACTGACTGGCACCATTATATATCAGTGATGCCCAGCAATGCCACCCATCAGTGTCATCAGTGCCACCAATCAGTGTCATCAGTGCCACCCATCAGTGTCCATCAGTGCCACTTGTCAGTGCCCATCTGTGCCCATCAGTGCCCACCTATCAGTGCCTATCAGTGCCCATCCATGCCATCTATCAGTGCCACCCATAAGTACCCATTAGTGCCACCAATAAGTACCCATCAATGCCACCTACGAATGCCCATCAGTGCCACCTATGAGTACCCATCAGTGCCACATACCAGTGCCACCTATCAGTGCCCATCAGTGCTGCCTATCAGTGCCCATCATCAGTGCCCATCATCAGTGCCCGTCAGTGCCACCTCATCAGTGCCACCTCATTGGTGCCACCTCATCGGTGCCCATCAGTGCCGCCTTATCAGTGCCCGTCAGTGCAGCCATATCAGTGCCCATCATTGAAGAAGAAAACATACTTATTTACCAAAAATTTTAACAGAAACAAAGAAAAACGTGGGTTTTTTTTCAAAATTTTCAGTCTTTTTTTATTTGTTGCGCAAAAAATAAAAACCACAGAGGTGATCAAATACCACCATAAGAAAGCTCTATTTTTGGGAACAAAATTTGTTTGGGTACAGTGTTGTATGACCGCGCAATTGTCATTCAAATTGCGACAGCGCTGAAAGCTGAAAATTGGCCTGGGCAGGAAGGTGTCTAAGTGCCTGGTATTGAAGTGGTTAAGTGGCTTGTTGAGCGTCTACCTCTCCTTGGTGGCCTTCCGGACATGATGTGTATTTTGTTTTGCAACACCACACTACACTGTATTAGATACTGTGTACATCACCAGAAGTGAATGAATGAACGAATAATTTGTATAGCGCTGCAAATGTGAACTGAATCGCCTCAAGGCGCTAGATCCGTCCTGTGTTGTCCAGCTTCTTAGAAGAGGTAGGTCTTGAGTTTTTTTCTGAAAGCCTGATGGTTTTCTTCCATGCAGATGTAAGTCGGTAGAGCATTCCATAGCCGTGGTCCTTGGACTGCGAATCTTCGTTCTCCCTTTGATTTGTAGTGGGATTTGGGAATGAGGAGGAGGTTTTGGTTAGATGATCGAAGACTGTGATTCAGTGTGTAGTGTTTTTTTTTTCTCACGTAGGTATTGAGGAGCGTTTCCTTGTATGCATTTGTGGGTGAGGCAGAGGGTCTTGAATGTGATTTGATTCTTTATGGTTAGCCAATGTAGGCTCCTCAGGGAAGGGGAGATGGATTCCCAGGGTTTTTTTCCTGTTAGCAGTCTTTCTGCCGTGTTTTGGATGAGTTGTAAGCGCGCAAGCTGATGGTGGGGTAGTCCTATGTAGAGAGAGTTTGCGTAGTCGAGTCGGGAATTAATGATTGTTCCAACTACTGCTGCTTTGTCCTCTTCTGGAATGAAGGGGATGAGTCTACGTAGCAAAGTTGTGTTGGGGGCTCTCTGGGGACCCTTATGTAAGGAGGGGGCTCTCTGGGGAACCTGATGTAAGGGGGGCTCTCTGGGGACCCTGATATAAGGGGGGCTCTCTGGGGACCCAGATGTAAGGGGGGGTGAGGGCTCTCTGGGGACCCTGATGTAAGGATGGGGCTCTCTGGGGACCCTGATGTAAGGGGAGGCTCTCTGGGGACCCTGATGTAAGTGGGGGAGGCTCTCTGGGGACTTTTTTACATTGGCAGACTATCGTTCTGTCTCTGTTTGAAACGATCGTCGGGGCCTAGCGGACATCGGGTCTGCCGGACCCGCTGATTAGCTCTCGGTGTGTCCAATCACAGCAAACAGCACGCAGACCCGCAAGTGCAGAATCTAGAACCTGTACGTGATTCTGCTAACAGGAGACGCAGCCCCACAATAAATGTACGTGGTTTATGTGAGTTAATTTTTCTTTATTTTCTTAACTCTTTAAACATTTATTTTGAACATACAGTAGAGAAATTCTGTGACCAATGCATGTATTGTAGCAGTGCAATATATATGTGGGGCTTTGTGAGAGTGAGGCTTGTGTGTGGGTGGGTGGGGACAAAGGGGGCCCCATGATTCCCTATTGACCGGGGGCCCCATGAGTTGTCAGTCCGCCCCTGCAACTTTACTATGGCTGTAATGTATTGTGTACTGTGTACACCACCAGAAGTGTAGTAGGAACTGTACATACTGTATTAGCTACCGTGTACACCGCCTGCACTGCATTAACAACTGTACTATGACTGCACTGTATTGTGTACTGTGCACACAACCAGAAGTGTAGTAGAAACTGTACACACTGTATTAGATACTGTGTACACCGCCTGCACTGTATTAGAAACTGTACAACGGCTGCACTGTATTGTGTACTGTGTACACTACCAGAAGTGTAGTAGAAACTGTACACACTGTATTAGATACTGTGTACACTGCCTGCACTGTATTAGCAACTGTACTACGGACGCACTGTATTGTGTACTGTGTACACCACCAGAACTGTAGTAGAAACTGTACACACTGTATTATATACTGTGTACACCGCCTGCACTGTATTAGAAACTGTACAATGGCTGCGCTGTATTTTATACTATGTACACCACCAGAAGTGTAGTAGACACTGTACACACTGTATTAAATACTGTGTACACCGCCTGAAGTGTATTAGGAACAGTACACCACAGAATGCACTGTAGATGTAGGCTACACCGGATGCAGAGTATATATATATATATATATATATATATATATATATATATATACATATATACAGTGGAGACGGAAAGTATTCAGACACCCTTAAATTTTTCACTCTTTGTTATATTGCAGCCATTTGCTAAAATCATTTAAGTTATTTTTTTTCCTCATTAATGTACACACAGCACCCCATATTGACAGAAAAACACGTAATTGTTCATATTTTTGCAGATTTATTAAAAAATAAAAACTGAAATATCACATGGTCCTAAGTATTCAGACCCTTTGCTCACTATTTTGTAGAAGCACACTTTTGAACTAATACAGCCATGAGTCTTTTTGGGAAAGATGCAACAAGTTTTTCACACCTGGACTTGGAGATCCTCTGTCATTCCTCCTTGCAGATCCTCTCCAGTTCTATCAGGTTGGATGGTAAACGTTGGTGGGCAGCCATTTTTAGGTCTCTCCAGAGATGCTCAATTGGGTTTAAGTCAGGGCTCTGGCTGGGCCATTCAAGAACAGTCATGGAGTTGTTGTGAAGCCACTCCTTCCTTATTTTAGCTGTGTGCTTGGGGTCATTGTCCTGTTGGAAGGTAAACCTTCAGCCAGTCTGAGGTCCTGAGCACTCTGGAGAAGGTTTTTGTCCAGGATATCCCTGTACTTGGCCGCATTCATCTTTCCCTCGATTGCAACCAGTCGCCCTGTCCCTGCAGCTTAAAAACACCCCCACAGCATGATACTACCACCACCATGCTTCACTGTTGGGACTGTATTGGACAGGTGATGAGCAGTGCCTGGTTTTCTCCACACATACCGCTTAGAATTAAGGCCAAAAAGTTCTATCTTGGTCTCATCAGACCAAAGAATCTTATTTCTCACCATCTTGGAGTCCTTCAGGTGTTTTTTAGCAAACTCCATGTGGGCTTTCATGTGTCTTGCACTGAGGAGAGGCTTCCGTCGGACCACTCTGCCATAAAGCCCGACTGGTGGAGGGCTGCAGTGATGGTTGACTTTTTACAAATTTCTCCCATCTCCCGACTGCATCTCTGGAGCTCAGCCACAGTGATCTTTGGGTTCTTCTTTACCTCTCTCACCAAGGCTCTTCTCCCCCGATAGCTCAGTTTGGCCAGACACCAGCTCTAGGAAGGGTTCTGGTCATCCCAAACGTCTTCCATTTAAGGATTATGGAGGCCACTGTGCTCTTAGGAACCTTAAGTGCAGCAGAATTTTTTTGTAACCTTGGCCAGATCTGTGCCTTGCCACAATTCTGTCTCGGAGCTCTTCAGGCAGTTCCTTTGACCCCATGATTCTCATTTGCTCTGACATGCACTCTGAGCTGTAAGGTCATATATAGACAGGTGTGTGGCTTTCCTAATCAAGTCCAATCAGTATAATCAAACACAGCTGGACTCAAATGAAGGTGTAGAACCATCTCAAGGATGATCAGAAGAAATGGACAGCACCTGAGTTAAATATATGAGTGTCACAGCAAAGGGTCTGAATACTTAGGACCATGTGATATTTCAGTTTTTCTTTTTTAACCTCTTCGCGCCCGCGCTATAGCCGAAGGACGGCTGCAGCGCGGACGCATCGGGGAAGTTCTGTGCTGGCCGTGTCCCTTGGACACAGCCAGTCCAAGATCGCTGAAAACGGCCAATCATACCGGCCGTTTTCAGCGCAATTGGTGGTGCCAATGAGAGTTGATCTCATATGTAAACATTTAAGGGGGTCTGAATACTTTCCGTCCCATATATATATATATATATATATATATATATATATATATATATATATATATATATATATATTAATATACACATACACAGACATGTTTGTTCCAACCTGAAGAAGGGCGTAAGCTTTACAGCCCGAGACTGTTGTACTGGAACTGGAACGATATGCAATTTATTTGTATATGAATATACCTAAATAAACAATTTTAAGTGCAGCAATCCTTGGATTTGTCTCTGTGTATGGCAGTTTGGAAAGGCCTGATTGCATGCACTGGAAGATTGCCGCGGTGCTGTTTGCCCTACCTTTGAATCTATATATACAATATCTCACAAAAGTGAGTACACCCCTCACGTTTTTGTAAATATTTTATTATATCTTTTCATGTGACAACACTGAATAAGTTACACTTTGCTACGATGTAAAGCAATGAGTGTACAGCTTGTATAACAGTGTAAATTTTCTGTCCCCTCAAAATAACTCAACACATAGCCAGGGGCGGACTGACCATTCGGGCACTCGTGCACTGCCCGAGGGCCCCATGCCACTAAGGGGCCCCATCAGGGTTGCCAGCCTCAATAAAACCAGGGACAGTATGTAAAAATCTGTGTTTTTTTAAAAATCCCAAGAATATATCTGCCCCGCCTCTCCAGTACCTTTTCAGTGTGTGTATGTGTATTCTGTGTGTGTATACTGTGTGTGTATATTGTGTGTGTATACTATATGTGTGTGTGTGTATACTGTGTGTGTATACTGTATGTGTGTGTGTATACTGTGTGGCCCCATAATCTATAGCCTGGGGGCCCCATAATCTCCTATTGCCTGGGGGCCCCATAATCTCCTATTGCCCAGGGGACCCATAACCTTCTCCTATTGCCCATGGGCCCCATAATCTCCTATTGCCCGGGGGCCCCATGAGTTGTCAGTCCGCCCCTGCACATAGCCGTTAATGTCTAAACCGCTGGCAACAAAAGTGAGTACACCCCTAAGTGAAAATTTCCAAATTGGGCCCAATTTGACATTTTCCCTCCCCGGTGTCATGTGACTTGTTGGTGTTACAAGGTCTCAGGTGTGAATGAGGAGCAGGTGTGTTAAATTTGGTGTGATTGCTCTCATTTTCTCATACTGGTCATTGGAAGTTCAATATGGCACTTCATGGCAAAGAACTCTCTGAGGATCTGGAAAAAAAGAATTGTTGCTCTACATAAAGACAGCCTAGGCTATAAGAAGATTGTCAAGACCCTGAAACTGAGCTGCAGCATTGTGGCCAAGACCATACAGCGGTTTAACAGGACAGGTTCCACTCAGGACAGGCCTCGCCATGGTTGACCAAAGAAGTTGAGTGCACATGCTCAGAGTCATATCCAAATGTTGTCTTTTGGAAATAGACATATGAGTGCTGCCAGCATTGCTGCAGAGGTTGAAGGGGTGGGGGGGTCAGCCTGTCAGTGCTCAGACCATACGCCGCACACTGCATCAAATTGGTCTGCAAGGCTGTCATCCCAGAAGGAAGCCTCTTCTAAAGATGATGCACAAGAAAGCTGGCAAACAGTTTGCTGAAGACAAGCAGACTAGGGATATGGATTACTGGAACCATGTCCTGTGGTCTGATGAGACCAAGATAAACTTATTTGGTTCAGATGGTGTCAAGCGTTTGTGGCGGCAGCCAGGGGAGGTGTACAAAGACAAGTGTGTCCTGCCTACAGTTAAGCATGGTGGTGGGAGTGTCATGGTCTGGGGCTGCATGAGTGCTGCCGCCACTGGGGAGCTACAGTTCATAGGTGGAACCATGAATGCCAACATTTACTGTGACATACTGAAGCAGAGCATGATCCCCTCGCTTTGGAGACTGGGCAGCAGGGCAGTATTCCAACATGATAACGACACCAAACACACCTCCAAGATGACCATTGCCTTGCTAAAGAAGCTGAGGGTAAAGGTGATGGACTGGCCAAGTATGTATTTTAGTAGTAAGATTTTACTATCTGGGCAAAATATTAGATCCTATTAGGTACCCTTTTTCATTTTTTTTTCAGATATGCTTTGCATTTGCTCCTGAAGAGTGGCACCTGGCCATGAAATGCATTGAGCCTATCAATATCATAATGTTCCCAACACATAGCTTGACCTCAACTGTGATTATTTTGTACAGTGCCTTGCAAAAGTATTCACCCCTTGGCTTTTTACCTATTTTGTTGCATTACAGCCTTTAGTTCAATGTTTTTTAATCTGAATTATATGTGATGGATCAGAACACAATAGTCTAATTTGGTGAAGTAAAATTAGAAAAATATATACATAGAACTATTTTTCAGAAATAAAAAACTGATAATTGGCATGTGTATATGTATTCACCCCCTTTGTTATGAAGCCCATAAAAAGCTCTGGTGCAACCAATTACGTTCAGAAGTCACATAATTAGTGAAATTATGTCCACCTGTGTGCAATCTAAGTGTCACATGATCTGTCATTACATATACACACCTTTTTGAAAGGCCCCAGAGGCTGCAACACCTAAGCAAGAGGCACCACTAACCAAACACTGCCATGAAGACCAAGGAACTCTCCAAACAAGTAAGGGACAATGTTGTTGAGAAGTATAAGTCAGGGTTAGATTTTAAAAAAATATCCAAATCTTTGATGATCCCTAGGAGAACCATCAAATCTATCATAACTAAATGGAAAGAACATGGCACAACAGCAAACCTGCCAAGAGACAGCCGTACACCAAAACTCATGGACCGGGCAAGGAGGGCATTAATCAGAGAGGCAGCACAGAGACCTAGGGTAACCCTGGAGGAGCTGCAGAATTCCACAGCAGAGACTGGAGTATCTGTATATATCATGACAATAATCTGTACGCTCCATAATGTTGGGCTTTATGGCAGAGTGGTCAAAAGAAAGCCATTACTTTCAGCAAAAAACAAAATGACACGTTTTGAGTTTGCGAAAAGGCATGTGGGAGACTCTCAAAATGTATGGAGGAAGGTGCTCTGGTCTGATGAGACTAAAATGTAACTTTTTAGCCATCAAAGAAAATGCTATGTCTGGCGCAAACCCAACACATCATATCACCCAAAGAACACCGTCCCCACAGTGAAACATGGTGGTGGCAGCATCATGCTGTGGAGGTGTTTTTCAGCAGTCGGGACTGGGAAACCAGTCAGAGTTGAGGGAAAGATGGATGGTGCTAAATACAGGGATATTCTTGAGCAAAACCTGTACCACTCTGTCTGTGATTTGATCGAGGATCGAGGTTTACCTTCCAGCAGGACAATGACCCCAAACACACTGCTAAAACGACACTTGAGTGGTTTATGGGGAAAATGTAAATGTGTTGGAATGGCCTAGTCAAAGCCCAGACCTCAATCCAATAGAAAATCTGTGGTCAGACTTAAAGATTGCTGTTCACAAGTGCAAACCATCCAACTTAAAGGAGCTGGAGCAGTTTTGCAAGGGGGAATGGGCAAAAAGATGTGGCAAGCTCATAGAGACTTATCCAAAGCAACTTGGAGCTGTCATAGCTGCAAAAGGTGGCTCTACAAAGTATTCTTTAGGGGGGCAAATAGTTATGCACATTGATTTTTTTCTCTTATTTTGTCCTATTTGTTGTTTGCTTCACAATAAAAGAAAAAAAAAACATCTTCAAAGTTGTATGTAAAAAGAAGGATTACAGGGGAAAGGATCCCACTGAGAAGAGACACAGGCTGACCAAGCTGCTTAATAAGGGAATACATTTATTACCAAGACCAGGTACCCATCACCAACACCAAGATCGTGTTAAAATTAGACAATGTTGGCTGTTTAAGAGCAGCTGCATCACGCTTTCACTATGCATGTACACACCTATAACCCAAGCAGTAATTAATTAAAGTGAATAGTATTTGTTGGACTAGACTAGAAATCCTGATGACATGCACCATAGGAGAAAAAAACAGTGTATCTGGTGAAACATGTCGGATCTTGCATCACGACAGAGACGCTCCGTGCATCATGGGTGATATACCACATCACGCCTGCACATGCACAGTCGATTGATTGAAGCTAATGGTAACCATTTTGGCTGAGGTGAGCGGGCGGTGGCCTAGAGGATTCTACAGCAGTACAGAGCAGTACAGAGCTGAAGGAAATTACTTGCTGGAGCCCCACGGACCCCGCTCTAAAAACAAAACATACAGGACAGTATATATAGCTCCCGGACTGGAGAATGACAATACATCCATCTGGACTGTAACCATATCGTTCCACACATGGTCAAGTGAGCGGACCTTTGGTCCTCCAATTGCTTGGTTTACTTTGCCCTTGGTATTTTGTTATATCTCAGCCTGTGTTAGCCTACTTCACTATAGTGTCATCTTGCTACTGTTATCCAATGATGGAACTTTCAGTGAAAGTATCTAATTCAATCCTGGATTATTGTATATTTGTACCTCTAGATTAGCCACAAACTGTGGATCCCTTCCACCTCTCTACACTGGCAGCTTTACCTAGCTACAACTTCAATCAATACTGTTCCTGTGGGACTATCAATTTGACTTCACTATTACCGTATTTTCCGCACTATAAGGTGCACCTAAAAGCCTTATATTTTCCTCCAAATCGGCCGTGCGCCTTATAATCCGGTGCGCCTTATATGTGCACTGAGTTCCAAAACCATTTCCCGCTCGATAAACCAACCACTCCACTTTGAAGTAGATCTACAATCTAAACAGATCCATCAAACCCCTTTTACACCTGGGCACTAGCACACTGTTGATGCGCTCTGAGTCTCCACCTGGAGCCACAGCACGTGGGTTCCTACTCCAGTGCTACAGAACAGAAAACAATTATGGCATAACATAATGCTATTATAATCTCACCTCTTGCTACTTTCAGCCTGATCCAGTGGTTTTCCCACACCCTCTGCTCCACCCTCTGCAGTCTGCATTCAGTACTGTTATATACAGGATGTCACCTCCTCTTCTCTGCTCCCCCTCCACTCCTCTCCCCTTTGCAGTTTGCATTTACTCTTTCTGTACACAAGAACTCACATTCCAATCCAGCCATGTGCTCTTTTTCTCTGCTCCCCCCTCCACAGTGTGCAGCACTGCTACCGTTCAGACAGGATCTCACCTTCTGATCTGCTGCCCGCATCCATTCTCTGCTCTCTTCACGGCTCCCTCTCTGTGCTCCCTGCCTCCTCAGTCTTCTTTTTTGGCTCCCATTCTGTGCTCCTGCCTCCACAGTCTTCAATCTCAGCTCCCTTCACGGCTCCCAGCCTCCACAATCTTCATTCTCGGCTTCCATGGCTTTAGAACTCCCGCACTCTGCATTTCTCCTGACTCCGCCCACTGAGTTCTCTGAGCCAAGACTACAGAGAGGGCATCAGGCATTAATGTGCGCTGACAGTACTAACTGTCAGCGAACATTGGGAACATTTGCACTGTTCTGTAGCAAATGTGGGGTAGGGCATTTGCCCCCCATGGCTTTTGTTTGCTTGTTTTTTTGTAGACCGTATGTTTTAGCATGCGCCTTATAATGGAGTGCGCCTTATGTATGGTCAAGTACAGAAATAGTCCCCGTAATTGAGACTGCGCCTTATAATCCGGTGCGCCTTATGGTGCGGAAAATACGGTAATCCTCTAAACAAAGCTATACCCCTGAAGATTTACCTAATTAAACTTAGTAACAGGATAGACTTTTTCTCCTATGGTGCATGTCACCGGGATTTCTAGTCTAGTCCAACAAATACTATTCACTTTAATTAATTACTGCTTGAGTCATAGGTGTGTACATGCACAGTGAAAGCGTGATGCACCTGCTCTTAAACAGCCAACGTTGTCTAATTTTAACATGATCTTGGTGTTGGTGATGGGTACTTGGCCTTGGCATCTTTTTGTATTAAACCAATTTTGGTAATAAATTTATTCCCTTTTTAACCTCCCTGGCGGTATGATTATGTCAGATTTTTGCATCTCAAAGCGGTACAATTATTTTGCATAGAAATTTGGCGTTTTATATTGTAGGCCTGTAATTCTTAGCAATAACACACTTAAATCTGTCCAAACAAGAGTCTAGTAGATATCCCGGGTATGATAAAGTTTGAAACACAAAATCATAAATTATAATATAATAAATAAATAATTATAAAAAAGAATAATATAATAATAATAATAAAATGAATTTCCCCACGATTCACTATTGCTAAATTCTGCAAGTAATTCTAATTTACTATCGCTGTTTTCCAGCTGGTCTAAAACCACTTTTGACGTAAAGGGACACTTTTTGGTTGCTATGGACAATCTCCAGTTTCCAGGCAGAAAGAACAGTATATATCATATAAAACTGCATGCAGGGGCATTGAACAAAGCACTGGGGACAAAAGGGATGTGAAATAATTGCTTGGTCCGCCTGTGTCTCTTCTCAGTGGGATCCTTTCCTCTGTAATCCTTCTTTTTACAGCTACTGTGTTTAGGCACGGAGACCGCACTATATACTGGTGAGTCTGCAATTTTTAGGGACACCACACGGGCATTTTTGATCATTACCCAGTGTTGTGATAACAAATAGTGAGTGTTGATCTTCAAAAAAACTTTATTTTTCAAAGTTGTATGGCATGTTCTTTAAATTAAATGATGCAAATCCTCAAACAATCCATGTTAATTCCAGGTTGTGAGGCAACAAAACATGAAAAATGCCAAGGGGGGTGAATACTTTTGCACGGTACCATATCTTAAAACTCATTTGTATTCATCATGCATGTATGGCATCATTCACCTCACTTAAAGTCCCAAAACCCCCCTTTGATTTTAGCAAATATACACTGTTATACAAGCTGTACACTCACTACTTTACATTGCAGCAAAGTGTCATTTCTTCAGTGTTGTCACATGAAAAGATATAATAAAATATTTATAAAAATGTGAGAGGTGTACTCACTTTTGTGAGATACTGTATGTATTTAAGATATTTTTTCTTTTTCTTCTTTTTTCAATTATTATGTATTTATCTTAACATTTTTTCATGATTTTTTGCATCATTTGGTATAATATATATATTTTGGTTAGCTATCGGTCTGTTTATTTTTGTTCTGCTTGTTATTTATTTTGACATTTTTTTTTCTCTTTAGTGGGATGTTTATGTAGCTTTTTTAATTATATGCAATTTTTGGTTACATACCACTTTTTAAGTTACCATATTGCCTTTTAACATCACAAGTGTATTTGGTCAAAATGTTTTTACGGCAGTTTAGACAAAGAGGAGTTAATGTTGGCACCACTACCTACCTGATACAGGTGTGTGGGGAACTATTTAGGGAGTGCCAATAAGACACCACTTGGTTATGATTAAGCACATTATTTTTGTGTGAAACGCGTCAACCTCCTGTTGTCTCTGTCATCTGGTGTGTGTCATACAGTCAATTTATTAAAATGAACTTAGACTCCAGCATGGTGTGCAGAAATTCCTTTTATTGATCCTGTTCTCGGAGGCGAGCTGGGGCTTGCACCCACATGTGTTGCTGCAATTTGATTAATAAACTAACACTCACCTGGAGCGACGTCTCTTCTTGTTTCCAAAGGAAAAAGCAGCACAGGAAGCCCATGAGTTATAGTGCACATGTGCTAACAAGGAACATGTTAATAGTAGGAGAGAGCAGGGTGAAAGAGAGATGAGCTCAACATTCTGCTGCTTCTACTTTCACTGTCCGATCACAGTCTGGAGGAGGGACAACATCTAGCCATATTATTTAAACCTGAAATTTAGGTATGATTTTTGTTCATAGTTACTGTAAATATTTGGGGTAGGTCTTGTTATCTCTCTCTTCCCTCCGACTGAGGCCTGGGAAGGTGCTGCTGGATTAATCTACAGTATACTATTTTGTCTAATAGCCTTTGTGGGGCCTGCCATGTGTTCTGGATATGGAGATAGGCCTAAAGGGGTCCTGGAGCTGTCCTGCATGTCAATGGGAGAAGCTGTGCCAATAAATAGACTCAGGGGAGGATCTTGTGGTGGCGGGGCTTCCTGACTCTGTTGGTGAAGGAAGCACTAAAGTCTAAGGAACAAAACAGAGGGCAATGGAACTGGCAAGAGAGAGCAAAGTTTGTGTACCCACCAGGATGCTACTTGCAGTGTTGCCTGGTCGGCTTAAGGTGCTGGACCTGGATCTGTAGAATCTGTAAGTAATCTACTTGGTATCTGGGACCCCTAACCCTCACCTCCTTGTGTTTTCTAATAAATCTTCTGAAAAGTGATTAGCGTCCAATATTCTTTCTCAAAACTCAATTTTAGCCATGGACTCACCCCTATGGTTAAATGCTTCGACCACCCCTGTCTTTGGATGTGCCACCATGCCCCTAGGGTGTCAGGGGAGGCTACATTATTAATCCTTACATGTGGCAGCTATGTTAGCTTTCTTTTTTTAAAATTTAGTTTCCTTTATTTCAACTGTTGATCCTGCCACTAACCAAATTCTAATCTTAGAGTGTCTGCATTCTGGATGAAGTAGTAAAGCAGATACCTTTTGGGCAGCAGCATTCGGTTTGTGAGAGGGTAGTGTTAGTGTCACAATACATACAAGTGACAAGCTGACTGTATTACCTTTGTAAAATCAAATTTAGATCTACCAAAACTATGCAATAGGAGCACCCACCTAATCTATACAATCAATCGTTAACAAATCAGACAGGTCATTGCAATACATAGTTGATGGTAGATCTAGATAAAGGGAAAGAGATGGCCGCACACCACAACAGAATCAAAGCCTTTAAAATTCTTTACTTGTCACTGTGGCAGACAAAAGCCAGGAACACTGTTGAAGCGTTTCACACGGACAATTCGTGCTTACTCATAATGTAGTAGATCTATACGTGATTGTACAATCAGATTGTAACACATGTGGTATGCTTTAGGCGAGCAGATGTAGATAAACTTGATTAACACATTTAAGCGGAACTACAGCTAACACTTTTTAAGCAGTTGCAGAAAACATGATTAACCCCTTAACTGACACTTTGTATGAACAGCTTGGTCTGTTAAAGTAAGATAAAAAAAATAGATTTACTGGTTGGATCCTTAGGGGAAAATAAAGGCAAAAAAGGCAAAAACAAAAAAAAGAAAACAAATGCAACCACCACATCTTAGGCCTCATTCACACGGGGATATTTAAGTGAACATTTGTGTGAAGGCCTGTGTTTGCCCACACAGGATGCACAGGTGTTGCATTCATGTTTATTGGGACACAGTGGCTGCATGGACACAGCCACCGCTCCCAATTTGACATCCATGTAGGGGTACTTGCCCCTGAATGTAAACAGTGTGACTTTGGGGCCATACACCTGCACCCATGCAGATGACAAATTGGGAGCACTGACTGTGTCCGTGCAACCACTGCCTTGCAATAGACATGGATGGGACTGCCTCAACATGGCTGCATGGAACATCTGTACATGCCATGCAGGGAAACACGGCCCTTCGCATGGATGTACAGTTACATACGTCCATGTGATTAAGGCCTATGAATTGTCGAGATGCAATTTCATAAATATTTGTTTTTGGGCTTTAATACCACTTTAAGGGGAAATCTTCCAACAGGGTGCATGTTCTGGTGACAACTGTCTAGGACAATGATGGCGAACCTTGGCACCCCAGATGTTTTTGAACTACATTTCCCATGATGCTCATGCACTTTGCAGTGCAGTTGAGCATCATGGGAAATGTAGTTCCAAAACATCTGGGGTGCCAAGGTTCGCCATCACTGAATAGATCTTCTTTTACTTCCTGTTGTGTCACTGGTATGGGAAATGCAAGAAAATCTTCCGAAAACAGAAAATTAACAGAGTCTTAAGCCATCCCTGCTTTGTTCAAAATTACAAAAAAAATTAAAAATGTTGGCTTTACATTCAGCATTATCTCAGGGCAAGGGACATTTTACATTTGGACTTAAAAAGTTGTATTGCAGTTGCAAAGGTGTTATCAAAATAAAAGGACCAATTAAGGAAAGTTCAGTTTACACTTTAAATGCTGCAGTACTATGGACATGCTCACAACATACTGTTGAGAACTTTAAACTCTGTATCGTTATCAATGTTCATTGTCACTAGACATGTTCAATCCGTTTCGTAACAAATCGAAATTTGGCCAAATTTTGCAGCTTTCGGACATTCGGATGCATCCGAATGTCCGAATAAAAAAATAACGAATTTCAACAAATACGAAAGAAATTATAGCAAATATAATGAATGAATTCGACATTATTCGGTAATTCAATAAAGATCTAATGAAACAAAAGGTCAACGCAAAGTAAATCTTACAGTCCAATCAGCTGATTAATTTTGTGCTGGTTTTTGGATTACTGGCAAAGTGCATTCCTGAGAACTGAGAGAGAAGGGTGTTGTATTGTATTTGAGCAGAGGAGAAGAGATATTGTCATTGTTTGTGTTAATAGATTCAATAAACAAACAACTTTCCAAACTACGAATCATTATCACGAATATATACAGTGGGGCAAAAAAGTATTTAGTCAGCCACCAATTGTGCAAGTTCTCCCACTTAAAAAGATGAGAGGGGCCTGTAATTGTCATCATAGGTATACCTCAACTATGAGAGACAAAATATGGAAACAAATCCAGACAATCACATTGTCTGATTTTTGAAAGAATTTATTTGCAAATTATGGTGGAAAATAAGTATTTGGTCAATATCAAAAGTTCATCTCAATACTTTGTTATATATCCTTTGTTGGCAATGACAGAGGTCAAACGTTTTCTGTAAGTCTTCACAAGGTTGTCACACACTGTTGCTGGTATGTTGGCCCATTCCTCCATGCAGATCTCCTCTAGAGCAGTGATGTTTTTGGGCTGTCGCTGGGCAACTCCCTCCAAAGGTTTTCTATGGGGTTGAGATCTGGAGACTGGCTAGGCCACTCCAGGACCTTGAAATTCTTCTTACGAAGCCACTCCTTCATTGCCCGGGCGGTGTGTTTGGGATCATTGTCATGCTGAAAGACCCAGCCACGTTTCATCTTCAATGCCCTTGCTGATAGAAGGAGGTTTGCACTCAAAATCTCACGATACATGGCCCCATTCATTCTAATATGTACACAGATCAGGCGTCCTGTTCCCTTTGCAGAGAAACAGCCCCAAAGCATGATGTTGCCACCTCCATGCTTCACAGTAGGTATGGTGTTCTTTGCTTGCAACTCAGCATTCTCTCTCCTCCAAACACGACAAGTTGTGTTTCTACCAAACAGTTCTACTTTGGTTTCATCTGACCATATGACATTCTTCCAACCCTCTTCTGGATCATCCAAATGCTCTCTAGCAAAACTCAGATGGGCCTGGACATGTACTGTCTTAAGCAGGGGGACACGTCTGGCACTGCAGGATCTGAGTCTCTGGCAGCGTAGTGTGTTACTAATGGTAGCCTTTGTTACGTTGGTCCCAGCTCTCTGCAGGTCATTCACTAGGTCCCCCCCGTGTGGTTCTGGGATTTTTGCTCACCGTTCTTGTGATCATTTTGATCCCACGTGGTGAGATCTTGTGTGGAGCCCCAGATCCAGGGAGATTATCAGTGGTCTTGTATGTCTTCCATTTTCTAATTATTGCTCCTACAGTTGATTTCTTCACACCAAGCTGCTTGCCTATTGCAGATTCAGTCTTCCAAGCCTGGTGCAGGTCTACAATTTTGTTTCTGGTGTCCTTCAGCAGCTCTTTGGTCTTCACCATAGTGGAGTTCGGAGTGTTACTGTTTGAGGTTGTGGACAGGTGTCTTTTATACTGATAACAAGTTCAAAAAGGTGCCACTAATACAGGTAATAAGTGGAGGACAGAGGAGCCTCTTAACCACTTCAGCCCCGGAAGGATTTACCCCCTTCCTGACCAGAGCACTTTTTACAATTTGGCACTGCGTCACTTTAACTGCTAATTGCGCGGTCATGCAATGCTGTACCCAAACGAAATTTGCGTCCTTTTCTTCCCACAAATAGAGCTTTCTTTTGATGTTATTTGATCACCTCTGCGGTTTTTATTTTTTGCGCTATAAATGGAAAAAGACCAAAAATTTTTTTTAAAAATGACATTTTCTACTTTTTGTTATAAAAAAAATCCAATAAACTCAATTTTAGTCGTACATTTAGGCCAAAATATATTCGGCCACATGTCTTTGGTAAAAAAAATGTCAATAAGCGTATATTTATTGGTTTAAAAGTTATAGCGTCTACAAACTAGGGTACATTTTCTGGAATTTACACAGCTTTTAAGTTTATGACTGCCTATGTCATTTCTTGAGGTGATAAAATGGCAGGGCAGTACAACCCCCCCCCCCCAAATGACCCCATTTTGGAAAGTAGACACCCCAAGGAAATTGCTAAGAGGCATGTTGAGCCCATTGAATATTAATTTTTTTTGTCCCAAGTGATTGAATATTGACAAAAAAAAAAAAAAATTACAAAAAGTTGTCACTAAATGATATGTTGCTCACACAGGCCATGGGCATATGTGGAATTGCACCCCAAAATACATTCAGCTGCTTCTCCTGAGTACAGGGATACTACACGTGTGGGACTTTTTGGGAGCCTAGCGGCGTACGGGGCCCCAAAAATCAATCACCGCCTTCAGGATTTCTAAGGGCGTAAATTTTTGATTTCACTCCTCACTACCTATCACAGTTTTGAAGGCCATAAAATGCCCAGATGGCACAACCCCCCCCTCCCCCAAATGACCCCATTTTGGAAAGTAGACACCCCAAGCTATTTGCTGAGATGCATGTTGAGTCCATGGAATATTTTATATTTTGACACAAGTTGCGGGAAAGTGACACTTTTTTTTTTTTGCACAAAGTTGGGAGCCTAACCGCGTACGGGGCCCCGAAAACCAATCACTGCCTTCAGGATTTCTAAGGGTGTAAATTTTTGATTTCACTCTTCACTGCCTATCACAGTTTCGGAGGCAATGGAATGCCCAGGTGGCACAAATCCCCCCAAATTACCCCATTTTGGAAAGTAGACACCCCAAGCTATTTGCTGAGAGGCATGGTGAGTATTTTGCAGCTCTCATTTGTTTTTGAAAATGAAGACAGACAAGAAAAAAATTTTTTTTTCTTTTTTCAAAACTTTGTGACAAAAAGTGAGGTCTGCAAAATACTCACTATACCTCTCAGCAAATAGCATGGGGTGTCTACTTTCCAAAATAGGGTCATTTGGGGGGTTTTGTGCCACCTGGGCATTGCATGGCCTCCGACACTGTGATAGGCAGTGAAGAGTGAAATCAAAAATTTACGCCCTTAGAAAGCCTGAAGGCGGTGCTTGGTTTTCAGGGTCCCGTACACGGCTAGGCTCCCAAAAAGTCTCACACATGTGGTATCCCCAAACTCAGGAGAAGCAACAGAATGTATTTTGGGGTGTAATTTCACATATTCCCATGGCATGTTTGAGCAATATATCATTTAGTGACAACTTTGTGCAAAAAAAAAAAAAAAAAAATTGTCTTTTTCCCGCAACTTGTGTCACAATATAAAATATTCCATGGACTCGACATGCCTCTCAGCAAATAGCTTGGGGTGTCTACTTTCCAAAATGGGGTCATTTGGGGGGTTTTGAACTGTCCTGGCATTTTATGCACAACATTTAGAAGCTTATGTCACACATCACCCACTCTTCTAACCACTTGAAGACAAAGCCCTTTCTGACACTTTTTGTTTACATGAAAAAATTATTTTTTTTTGGAAGAAAATTACTTTGAACCCCCAAACATTATATATTTTTTTAAAGCAAATGCCCTACAGATTAAAATGGTGGGTGTTTCATTTTTTTTTCACACAGTATTTGCGCAGCGATTTTTCAAATGCATTTTTTTGGGAAAAAACACACTTTTTAAAATTTTAATGCACTAAAACACACTATACTGCCCAAATGTTTGATGAAATAAAAAAAGATGATCTTAGGCCGAGTGCATGGATACCAAACATGACATGCTTTAAAATTGAGCACAACTGTGCAGTGGCAACAAAATAAATACATTTTTTAATAGCCTTTAAAAGCCTTTACAGGTTACCACTTTAGATTTACAGAGGAGGTCTACTGCTAAAATTACTGCCCTCGATCTGACCTTCGCGGTGATACCTCACATGCATGGTGCAATTGCTGTTTACATTTGACGCCAGACCGACGCTTGCGTTCGCCTTAGCGCGAGAGCAGGGGGGACAGGGGTGCTTTTTTTTTTATTATTATTTTTTTGCTTTTTTATCTTATTTTTAAACTGTTCCTTTCATTTTATTTATTTTTTGTTATCCCAGGGAATGTAAATATCCCCTATGATAGCAATAGGTAGTGACAGGTACTCTTTTTTGAAAAAATTGGGGTCTATTAGACCCTAGATCTCTCCTCTGCCCTCAAAGCATCTGACCACACCAAGATCGGTGTGATAAAATGCTCTCCCAATTTCCCAATGGCCCTGTTTACATCCGGCGAAATCTAAGTCATGAAATGCTCGTAGCTTCTGCTTTCTTAGGCCATAGAGATGTTTGGAGCCACTCTGGTCTCTGATCAGCTCTATGGTCAGCTGGCTGAATCACCGGCTGCATTCTCAGATTCCCTGTTGAGACAGGAGAGCCAGAGAAAAACACGGAAGACAGTGGGGGGGAGGGCATTCCATCCCACTGCTTGTAAAAGCGATCTAGAGGCTAATTAGCCGCTAGGATTGCTTTTACATGAAAGCCTACCGCTGGCTGAAAAGAATGATACCAAGATGATACCTAAACCTGCAGGCATCATTCTGGTATAACCACTCAAAGTCGTGAATTGCGTACCTGAAGACAAAAAAATGGTTAACAATAAAACACAGTAAACGGTAAAGTATAAAAAATTGCATACCTGAAAAGCAAGCATGATAAAACATAATAACAATAAAACATTGCAGAATAGCATACAGTAAAAAAGAGCAGAACAATAGAGAGAGAATAGAGAGAGAGAGAACAATGAAACGACAACTATTTTTTTTTATTTTATATATTTTTTTGTGGGTTTTTTTTTTTTTCTTACACTTTCTTTTGTAACTGTAACTTTTATAACTATAACGGGTTCCAGGTTCGGGTCTCTCAAAATGCGATGGCATCTTGGAAGACCCTGTGAAAGTGTGCCTAGTCTGTGCAATGCTGTACCCTACGCTAATACGCAACTAGTGAATGGTAGCGTTCAAAACAATCACCAATGCAAAGACCAGGATTGTCAGGACAGGAGGGACAATAATAGCCGGTGTCACGCCTATATCCGCGCTTGCTGCAGACACGACATCTTTTTGGGGGGGGTTCGTTGGGTAGGGGTACTCGGGAGGACATAATAATGCCTCTCATACAGCCGACTGCATTTGGTTGGGGATGTGAATGGGGGAAGTACGGGTGCTGCAGAAGTGGTGGGTTCCCAATTATTAGGAATGGCGAATGCAGCAGGAAGGGCATTATGGGCACGACGGGCCTGTTTGTCTTCGTCTTGGTGGCAGCGGGACACTACTTGTGCTTGCCACCTCACCAGCTTGAACTGCACTTATGGGACTCACCACGTCACCAAGTGTTACTGCAGTGCTGGTTTGACTACGACCGGGGTGTACTAGGCCGCTGGTGCTTGCCAGTTCACCAAAACGCTACCAAAAAAACTGTTAGCGATCGCAGGGATCAGGCCTGACTCTGCGAATGCTGCAGTTATGCGTTTAGTGTTGTGTAAATGACAGTGATCGATCGATACTGCACCTGGGTGGGCTGGGCTGGGCAGAGGTGCTAGCGGGTATCTGGGTTGATCCCACTAACACTGCGTTTTTGGGAACCCTAAACTGCTGGGGACGCTAGTATAGATCTGATTGGATCAGATATTGATCCGTTCAGATACTATACCACTAAGGGAGGTGTACGGTGCGTGCGTGGTTGTTAGCGGTACTGGCGCTAACCTGACGCTGCCTGGGGATGGTGCTTGCCAGTTCACCAAAATGCTACCAAAAAAATTGTTAGCGATCGCAGGGATCAGGCCTGACTCTGCGAACGCTGCAGTTATGCGTTTAGTGTTTTGTAAGTGACAGTGATCGATCGATACTGCACTTGAGTGGGCTGGGCTGGGCCGGGCAGAGGGGCAAAACGCAGGTGCTAGCAGGTATCTGGGCTGATCCCGCTAACACTGCGTTTTTGGGAACCCTAATCTGCTGGGGACGCTAGTATAGATCTGATCGGATCAGATATTGATTCGTTCAGATACTATACCACTAAGGGAGGCGTATGCTGCGTGCGTGGGTGTTAGCGGTACTGGCGCTAATCTGACGCTGCCTGGGGCGACGCATATCACTGCCGGGCGATCAGGGGGCTAAACCTTTATTCGGTAATAAACGGCGGGTGCCCTGACACTATAAAAAATAAACGAACTAACCAGCGTTACCTGTAACGGTGGTGAAAGGGTTAACTAGGGGGCAATCAAGGGGTTAAAACATTTATTAGATAGTATATGGGGGTCCCTGACGCTATAAAACACTGACGGCGAACCTAAATATTTACCTCCCTAACTAGCGTCACCAGTGACACTAATACAGCGATCAGAAAAATGATCGCTTATCGACACTGGCGACGGGGGGTGATCAAGGGGTTAAAACTTTATTAGGGGGGTTAGGGGGGTACCCTAGACCTACAGGGGGCTAACACTAACTCCCCCACCACACTAACTGTCACAAACTGACACCATGCAGTAATCAGAAAAAAAAAAACTGCTTGGTGTCAGTGTGACAGGGGAGGAGGGGTGATTGGGGGTTGATCGGGGGGGATCGGGAGGTGATGGGGGGTGTAAAGTGTGCCTGGCATGTTCTACTGTGTGTGTAGTGTTGTGCCCTCACAGTGAAGTCTTCTCTCCTCGGCGCCGGAACGGAAAATACCGAGCCGAGGAGAGATGACATAATTTCCTTTGCTGCTGTTTAGCATACAGCAGCAGAGGAATGATTCTGATTGGCTGGGAGCGATCGTGAGGGGGGCCACGAATGGATGGTCTCCCCCTCTTCTCTCATCGCTCCCAGACCAAAGCTGACCGCCTCGGGCTCCGGGGGGGTCCGATCGGACACCCCGCCCGCGGGAAGGCAATCACGTACCAGGTACGTGATTTTGCCTGCCCGTGCCATTCTGCCGCAGTATATCTGCGTGAGGCGGTCGGCAAGCGGTTAAAGAAGAAGATACAGGTCTATGAGAGCCAGAAATCTTGCTTGTTTGTAGGTGACCAAATACTTATTTTCCACCATAATTTGCAAATAAATTCTTTCAAAAATCAGACAATATGATTGTCTGGATTTGTTTCCACATTTTGTCTCTCTTAGTTGAGGTATACCTATGATGACAATTACAGGCCTCTCTCATATTTTTAAGTGGGAGAACTTGCACAATTGGTGGCTGACTAAATACTTTTTTGCCCCACTGTATATACATACATAAATATCGAATTTCAACTAATACAAAAGAAATTATAGCGGATATAACGAATAAATTCGACATGATTCGAGATACAGTATAACGAATATCGACACTACAGAAATAACGAATTATCCGATAACGAATTAACGTAACATAACGAATATAGCAGAATGAATCTATGTATTTTACGAATGAACAAACCGAAACTAAACAAAATGTTCCGTTGTGCACAAGTCTAATTGTCACGTAAAATGTGCCCATCTGATATTATTGTAAGGTAAATCTAAAAACAACATAGTAGTTCCATATAAAATATGGCCAGGTAATTAAATTTTTTGTGCCTAAACATTTATCCCTGAGAGGATGTAATCATTTAAATGTCTTTTTTTTCACAGACAATCAAATTCATATTTCAGTGACACAAATGTAAAACAAATTTCCTTTATTTGTTGAATTCAATGATAAGAGTATGATCTGTAATTGCTAACAGATCTGTTTGTTTTCTCTAGTAAGGACGTTAGACTTTTCTTATAACTCTTCTCATAATTTAATAAGCGTTGATTGTTTAAAGCTGAGTGAATGTTTTGCTAAATTTAAGGGTTTTTCAAACCAACCCTACTTTACTATTATATGACTGAAATGTTAAATTCTTATAGTGTATGTAAAGGCAATTTTTTAAGTTTTGGATAATGTAGTTCTTTCTTTTCTTTTTGCTGTGTGTCAGAGGGAGATTCACCTTCTCAATTTGTTGTGATGACCATTGTCATCAGGACTGAAAGTGACAGAAAATCCAGAATTTTGAGTTGTAACTAGAGTAGGCATAAAGAGGAAATCTTCAAACGAGGACACTTGTGGCAGAGTCCTCACACAAAGATGTTCTTCACTTTGGAAAGATTTTCTCTAACTTAACTACTTTGCGCCCACGCTGTAGCCGAAAGATGTACATGGACGTCCTCCCACTCTCGCACTGCCCGCGCGCCACCTTGGGACTCAGCTGATTACAGTTCGGGTAAAGGGCCAATCACAAGGACCCTTTACCAAGTGATCAGCTGTCAGCCAATGAAAGCTGATCACGAAAGTAAACAGAAGCCAGCTATCTGCTTTTTTTCCCCTCGCGCTGTCAGCATGAAGAAAAGAAGAAAGCCGTTAACAGACTTTTGTTAGAGGGACATCGGTCCCACACAGTGCACATCAGTACCGCTCATCAGTGCCCTCCAATGCCGCTAATCAGTGCCCCGCAGTGCTGCTAATTAGTGCCCACCAGTGCCGTCTATCAGTGCCCATCAGTGCTGCCAATCAGTGCCTCATCATCAGTGTCACCTATCAGTGCTGCCTACCAGTGCCTATCAGTGCCCATCAGTGCCAACTATCAGTGCCCATCAGTGCCACCTATCAGAGCAACCTCATCAGTGCCTCCTGATCAGTGCCCACCAGTGCCCCCTCATCAGTGCCCATCAGTGCCACCTATCAGCGCCCATCAGTGCCACCTATCAGTCCAGCCTATCAGTGCCCATCAGTGTAGCCTCATCAGTGCACATCAGTGAAGGAGAAAAATTACCTGTTTGCAAAATATTCTAACAAAATATGAAAAACTTTTTTTTTTTTTTCATCTTTTTGTCTTTCGATGCATTCAGTACTACTATTCTCCTCCAGCCTCATTCAGACGCTGTCTGTTAATGCACTTACTGCATTGCTGGCTGCAAATCTTTGGTATGCAACTGCAATGATTCGGAGCCGCACATTATTTTGCTTTAATCCGCACAACAATTTGGCTTATAGTTGTCCCTTTTTATACAACTTCCACCTCCATACCCCATCCCCCCCCCCCAGTGCCAGATTTAAAAGGGGGGAAAAGGGACAATTGCCCCTGGTTCCCCTGCCAGAGGAGGGCCCAGATTTCCTTTACAAAGAAATTAAACTTATTTTCCTTTGTGACTTCTTTAGTGTGTCTGTTAAATTGGTTTTTAACCCACTTTTACAAAATCCTCCCATCCTCTCTGTACTATAATAATAAGTGTCCCTGTGCCTGTGTAATGTAAAAAATCTTCAGAACTGCACCTATATAAGCTTGGTTCCCAGGGCTCAGCTGACTTGTCAGCTCTCTTCTCTCTCGGCTCACGATTCCAGTGGGTGGGGCCGAGCCCTCCCACTGATGTCAGCCGGGAGAGAGGGGAAGAGAGGAGAGAGAGAGCTGATGTGAACACCGACAATCAAGTGAGAGCCAGGAGCTGCGCTCATATAGGTACAATCCGGAAGATTTTTTACATTACACAGGGACACTTATTATAATGGTACAGAGGGGATTACAGCATTTAGCTGCAGATATGAGAGCAGCAGCAGCGGATGGGGGGGGTGGGGGGGCAGGCACTGGTACGAGCAGACAGAGAGGGGAGGGAAGATGAGGACAGAGGAGACACAGGAGAGCGGGCTGCATATGACGGAGGCACGTTCACTGACTCCGTTGTCAGGGCTCAGCAGCCCTGATATATCAGCATACAGGGGGAAGGGTATAGCCAGGCAGGATCAGCCAGGTATTTCAGGTGTTACAGGGGGCCAAGCACTGTGCTTTATAACATGCTTTAAGGGAGCAGGATGCCTTTTTTTTGGGTTAAAAAATGCTTTAAGGAAATTATCCAGTTTGCAACCTTTGCCAAGCTCTGTTCATGTCTCACTCCATCTCAACAGGAAGTTCTATTATATGTTAAGATAAATGACTTGCTGATACCTTTTCAGCTGTTAATGTAGCTCTTAGAATACATTTGAGCACGATGGTCACTATTTATTTGTGAGAAAAGTCATTCAGCAAATTGGCACTGATAAAGAATTATCTGAGAACCACGATGACCCATGAAAGTGCTCTATGCCTACTGGCTTTTGAGAGCAGTGTCCTCAAGATGATACAGATTGATGAGTAAGTTAAAGGATCACTAAAGATATATATATATTTTTTAAAATAACAAACATGTTATACTTACCTCCACTGTGCAGCTCGTTTTGCACAGAGTGGCCCCGAGCCTGGTCTTCTGGGGTCCCTCGGTGGCTGTCTCGGCTCCCCCCCGCAAGGACTCAACACCTTCATGCGAGCTCCCTCGCATTGTGTTGAGTGCTTGCGGGAGTGCTCCCGTGATACAGCCGGCGGTCATAGACACTCACTGTATCACTCGGTCCCGCCCCCCGGATGTGATCATTGGATGTGATTGGATGCCAATGGCTGCGCTGCTTTCAATCCATCCACTGTAACCAATCAACGGCCAGGCTGAGCGGCGAAGAGGATGTCGGGGGCGAGCGCAGGACTTTCGAGGGGTCAGGTAAGTAAAACGGGGGGGTGGTATTAGAATGCATTAAGGTGAAAAAACTTTTACCTTTACAACCCCTTTAAAGATAGATGCCAAGGGCAGGAAAAAAGATGTTTTGTAAATATTGTAGTGTGGTGCATAACTGTGATATATGACTTGCTAGTTCCAGTTACCTATTTAATGTGTATTCTTATACCCTGTAAACACGGTCAGATTTTCCGACGGAAAATGTGTGACAGGACCTTGTCGGAAATTCCGACCGTGTGTAGGCTCCATCACACATTTTCCATTAGAATTTCCGACACACAAAGTTTGAGAGCTTGCTATAAAATTTTCCGACAACATAATCCGTTGTCAGAAATTCCGATTGTGTGTACACAAATCTGACGCACAAAGTGCCACGCATGTTCAGAATAAATTAAGAAACGAAAGCTATTGGCTACTGCCCCATTTATAGTCCCGACGTACGTGTTTTACGTCACCGCGTTCAGAACTTTCCGACAACTTTGTGTGACCGTGTGTATACAAGACAAGTTTGAGCCAACATCCGTCAGAAAAAATCCATAGATTTTGTTGTCGGAATGTCCGATCAATGTCCAACCGTGTGTACAGGGCATTAGAGTCAATAGAATTGAGAAAATAAATCAGACATGTCTTCTTTGGCAACTAACATATATATTTTTTTGGAACAAATGCAGTTTGTCATTCATTTCAGTTCACTTTTTTATTCGTTCACCTTTCTGAACATGTTACGTTACACCCGTTGTAAGAATGTAACATGTTCAGCAACTCCCCCCTCCCGCTCCACTGATCCCCCCCTCATTGTGACAGCGGGTTTTGTGAGTGAATGAATGAACTACATGTACCGTTTTCCATTGCAGTAGATAGCTCATAATTCTCAATGAACTGAAAGGGCGCTGGTGAGTATATCTACACCCCTTTGTATTATCACCTATTTACACAGTCTGTAAATACTCTGCGGAGCAGGGGCAAATCCAGGGGGGAAACGGGGCAGTTGCTCCCCCCTCCAAGAAATTAGTTTTGGGTGAGCGGCGGGCCAGTCAGCGAGTAAGTGAGCGGGCGGCTTGGCGGGCAGGCAGCTCAGTGGGTGGGTAAGTGAGCGGGTGGGTGGCTAAGTGGGTGAGAGGGTGGGCCGGTCGGCAGGTGAGTGGGCAGCTGGCCAATCAGCGGGCTGGCGGGCGGGGGAGCAGAGAGATGACATCATCTCTCACCGCCCGGCGCCCACCCTGCATCCCTGCAGTTTAACCCTCTCGGTGCAGGCATGCATCATCTCTCTGCTGCCTGACTTCACTCCGGGACACAGGAAGTGACAACCCGCACTTTAGCAGGAAAGTGACAATTGTAGCAGGCAAGTGGCAATCCACAACTTCTGGCAGGTGACGTGGCAAGTGACACACCCAGAGCTCCCACTGATTCTGCATTATGGTGAGTTGAACTATTTAGTTCTATTATTACATTGTAATATAAAATTAATGCGCTTCAATCATCCTGACACAATAACAACCATGGTGCCAGGATGATTGAAGAGCCAACACCAGCCATTTCCCTAATAAATTGCCTGCAAAAAAATATTTTTTCTGGCAGTGCCCCTCCCGAGACTTAACTTGAAGTTTTCATGCAGTTTAAAGTATAGAAAAATGTACATTGCAGAAGATAATAACACATCTAAAGCTCTTCAAGTGATGATGCCCATAGTTCAGCGTTAAAGGTTAAAGTGGATGTAAACCCTCACCTATACCCAGTGAAGTGAATAGCCTCAGATGAAACAAATCTCCCTACATAAGTTTTACTTATATATCTTCAGCTTTCTATATTCCTTAGAAAGTTCACATCGTGTTACAAATCTTTCTTCCTGTTTCAGCAGTGGAAGTGAAGTCTGGGCATACACTGTGACAGAGGAAAGGCACACGCCCCCACTCCACATAGGCAGAGGAACGAAGAAACTTGCAGACCTGCAAGTCTGAATAGACAAGTTATCTTTCCAGCTATTTTTATCTCCTGTGTCAGAGAGCTTGTCAGAAGTTATTATGTTGATAACAGAGGAACGGAGCAGCATAAAGACACGGGACTTCAAGCTTTGGAGAGAGATGAGTAAACACTACAGATATATATGCCCAGATCAGATTTCATGAATGGTGTTTACAACCACTTTAAGTTCACCTTATCCAGAAAATAACCTATTCAGTCAAGGGGCCCCAGTAGATATAAAATAAATCTGTGCAGATTTGTAAAATTATCATTAATTTTATTGATATACTTGTAGGCCATTTGGGTCTCCTCAGAAGCCTGGCTAAAAAACTCCTAGTTACCAACACCCACATCTTGCTTTGATGCTAGAATGCAAAAACTGTTGGTTTTCATTCCTGCTGGGAGTGAGCATCCAACAATTTTCATAGAATAAAGTATAATGACTGCGCTTAGGACAATGTGTAGGTATGCGGCCCCCCTAAGGAAACACCCCAGAGGTGCTTCAAAACTGAATATGTATATAAATGGGGTAATGGCGCTCCCTAAGGCTTATTTAGGCGGGTGAATAATAGAAAATGACTGTAGTAGTAAGGACCAGTAACCTGGCTCCAGGCTGGGTTGCCCCACCGGAGTACAAAAGATACCTGACAGCAGTAAGGTAGAAACACTCCCTATAGGGGATATACAGCAAATGTGAGTATGCAAATTGAATAAAGATATAGAATGATGAGAAATCATAAAATAATAAAAATATAATAATAAAAAAATTATTACAGCCTCTTCACCATATGTGATAGTATTGGTAGGCAAACCTACCCTGATTATACATACATTACATGTGAGTGAGACCATACATAATACCTTGTATAGTATAACCTTTCATATACGTGCACCCACTTTAGTGGTATATAATATTACACCTGTGAAAAGATATAGGTGATGGTGGCCTCAAGGTAACCAAAATTAGCAGTAAGCATATAGGTGACCATATACGTATTAGTGAGCAAAAATCGTTTAAACCTTGAGTTAGTTTTAACTCTTAATCAATTTTGTAAATTAATTATTTATAACAATACATGATTAATAGGCAGTCCATGATTGTGAAGAAGTCTTCAACATAGTGAAAAGTAAAAAATAAAAGGTAAAAAAATAAAAATTACCTAAAAAACGTGACTTGAGTGCATTCAACGTCCTGGTGACTTGGTGCTCCCCCTCAAGGATCCCCACTCACCAGATCCATTCACCCCAAAGGGGTAATTCGCATGCAGATGTGGCCTCTTCGATCTCCCTGCCAGCGTAGTGGATGGGTTTCCCGGGGTGGTCCTCAGCATACACAGGAGAATGGAGCTTTGTTACTCATATAAAAAGAAGGAATGGTGGACTCCCATAGTGTAGTAGTTAAAAATTTAATTTATTCCAACATAAAGTTCTTCAAATAAAAATAAAAATACTACAGTCCAGCGCAGCTGGCTGTAGTACTACAGCAGCAAACAGTATATTTGGATATACACACATCAAGGGCAGAGGTTAATGGGCTTGATGTGACTACCGCAAACTGCTCAAGTGGGTAAAAATTAGCCGAACAGCCCGTACCGCAGGGTGGAAGTAAACCGCTCGGCATCTTCAGCACCATTATTGTGCAGCACCACAGCCTTTTCCTACTGTAATAAAAAAAAAATGCTGTCTGTATCCCTGTTGGATATTTTTCCTCACTTCCTGAGGGGAAATCTCCCTAATGGCCCAAACTTAACAGCAATAAACCTGACAGGGGTTGTAATCCTTTCATAATCTATTCGAAACTGACTGGGATGTGGAAGGTGGGAGGTGAGGTGAAATCTCCCCAACTGTATCACAGAGAGAAATAAAAACCCAGGAAAAATATTTATTCTTTCTATGGCTAGCCAAACTGAAAGAAAGTTTTAGGTTGCAGTTGGGCTTTAAATCTGAACCCCAGGCAAATATGAAAGGAACACATTAATGCAGGTCTCCAATCATTATTTAATAGCAGTATAAGTGTATAAATTTGGCCTGGTGTGAGACTCTTGCAGTTCCTGTACAACAGAGCTGGAGTGTGAAAGGAAGAAGTAAAAAGAAGCAAGCTGATAGGAAGAGAAAGCAGAGTGACTGGGAGATGAGATCTTCCCTGTGCTGCTTCTCCTTTCACTGTCCAGTTACAGGAAGGGGTCAGAGGGGTGGGTTGAATAATGCTGACCATCTCTGGACATCTAGTGCAAAAAAAAGTTCTGCATGGGAGGTCTCTGGATTACAAGCACATATTGCAGCAAAAATAGTTTTTGATATTTCATCTTTTAATGGGCTATTAATTTATATCTTTTTTACACTGTGGGTTTGCGCAGACATCAATAAGCTTTGACGTCCGGACGGCCGTTTCTTGTATGTCTTGTTACATGTTCCCCTTGTCTGTGTTTTTTTGTTTTTTGATCAATCTAGACTTTGATCATATTTTATTAGGGCAAGGCCACTTTATGGTAAAGCTGCTGTATATTTCCACATGTTTTTCTACTGTGTACTCACAATAAATTAATTCTTTGACATACATATCCTTTTTTATTGCCTTTCCAATAAGCCCCGCTGTTCTCTCGGTCCCCATCTGTTTGGGACATATTTTTTGGTTTGCTGACTATAGGGGTTGGTAGGCAACCATAAGGTTGAAGTCACGGTATTATGTACATGTTCGAAGACAAGCCTCTAGATTTATTTATTGTTATATATCTTTTTTGGCTGGTGCTCTGCTTTAAATAACAAAAAAGCCACAATTTGTTGAGAATCTACACAACTAAAAAAATTGGAACCATTTTTTGGTAATAAAGGCAGAGCTTTTATGTAAGATCTTTGGAGGGAAGCATAACACATTACTTGGCAGTCAACAACACTGAGCTATTAGTACATAAATGTATTTTCTTTTTAACTGACACTGTGCTTCAGGGACTGACTATCTGATTAAATAAAACAATATTCATGGAAATCATAATTTGTTTTGACATAATAATAATTCAGAAAATCAAACCTGGGATATTTTTAAGCCATGCGCTTTCCAGACGCAAACGCTTGACCAGTTCTCCTGTAAGAAAACATGCTCTGATTTGTTAATCTCTATGCATCCAAACATTGGAACAAACCCAAAATAATAGACATGATTACTGTCTAATGTATGCTGGTACATTTTAAAAATAAAATATGTTTCCACATTTCAGTGTATATTGCTCTAAAATACAGATAAAAAAACAGCATGCATTAAAGATAATCTGTTTTGTATTATAGATTCAGAGAAAAACAACATGAAATAAAGTTAACGTGTTTATCAGCACAGTGTTTAGAAAATGATTTTCCTCTGTATGCCACCAATTAATTACCATTGATATTCAGTATAAAAGAGACGTCAATTATTACATAATGAACAATTTAATTTGTGCAGAGGCTGCTAATATAACAAAACAAAGGGCTGATTCACACTTCTGTGCTTCTTTAAATTAATAAAGGTTGGGTAACAGAACAATAGGCAGTGCCTGATCATTGCACTGTGAGAACCTGTCCTCCCTTTTCTCTCCAGCCAGGGGCGTAACTACCACCATAGCGACCCATGCGGGCGCTATGGGGCCCGCAGCCGAGTGGGGCCCAGTGAGGATGAGAGCACCGCAGGCACAGTCTCCCAGCCAGGGGAAGAGAGAGGGGAGAAAGAGGCGAGCTGTCCGTATCAGCAGAGAGCTGAATTGCCCGATGTAAGAGCTTTCATTAGAACTTCCAGTGTTCCCGGGGCTCACGTCACATAGCTCCACCTCTTGGCCCGGCGCCTTTGATAGGCAGAACGCCGATCCAATGCGGGACATGTGACGTCATCAAAGGCGTCAGGCCAAGAGGTGGGGCTATGTGACGATGAGCCCCTGGGAAGACGGGAAATTCAAATGAAAGCTATTACAGCGGGCAATCCCGCTCTCTGCTGATCCGGGTGGCTTGCATCTTCCTCTGCATAGGTGAGGCTGTATGGGGCACAGGCAGACCAGGCTGTATGGGGCACAGGTCACGCTGTATGGGGCACAGGTCATGCTGTATGGGGCACAGGCAGACCAGGCTGTATGGGGCACAGGTCACGCTGCATGGGGCACAGGTCACGTTGCATGGGGCACAGGTCACGCTGTATGGGGCACAAGTCACGCTGTATGGGGCACAAGTCACGCTGTATGGGGCACAGGTCACGCTGTATTGGGCACAGGTACCGCTGTATGGGGCACAGGTCACGCTGTATGGGGCAAAAGTCACGCTACATGAGGCACAGATCACGCTGCATGGGGCACAGGTCACGCTGCATGGGGCACAGGTCACGCTGCATGGGGCACAGGTCACGCTGTATTGGGCACAGGTCACGCTGCATTGTGCACAGGTCACGCTGTATGTGGCACAGCTCACGCTGCATTGACACTAGGGCAGCTGTGGGGGGGGGCTGTTTGCAGGCCCCATACAACATTTTGCTATGGGGCCCTGCTATTTCTAGTTACGCCCCTGTCTCCATCTACACTACTCCAGCTAATAATCCCATTCAGTGCTATAAAGAAACCATGTCCCTCTCCAAAACATCCTAATACAGAGACCAATAAGCCCATTAAATGCATATAGCATATAATGTACTCATTTTGACTGATGTCATACAATATTCTCTGTATGGAACACAACTGACCACATTTGCACAATGTAGGAAACTGTTTTTCCCACATACCCGATTCCTACCAATGCTGTACAAATTATGTAGGATTGTCTCTATTAAGTAGTATTTGGTATCCAATGAAGTGGTCTGCTCTCATCCACCGAGTGTTAGGGAAAAAAGAAACCCAGTCCCAAGGATCTGATTGGTTGTTGACCATATTTTTCTGGGCATGGTCAGCTTTAGCAATAGTGACCTTGTTTTGTCTCGTAAGAAATGTAAAACCTTCCAATATTTTTCTCTCACAGTAAATTCTACAAACTAATGGCCCGTACACACGATCCGAATATCGTACGACCGATTTGGCTAATAGTCGCAAGTAGAAATTGAATAGCTAAATAAAGTCACGAAAATTCACGTACGGCAGAAAAAAAAAATTGGAAGTGATGTTATATATTGTCATGTATTTGTATTGAATTTTCGGACGACAACTATACTGACTAACCGAAAATCGTACGACCTGGAATCGTACGAGGAAAATTTTCGTGCATGCCCGATCGAATAAGATCGGATGAACGTTTGTGATCGGCTGTCAGAAGTAGTGTACACACACAACCTGAAAATCGTATGATCTTACCTCAGATGACCGTTTTCGTACGATATTCGGATCGCGTGTACGGGCCAATAGGTAGAAAATATGTTTGGTCCCAGCTAGAGCTGATTTATGGCAATTAATTTCCACTGCACCTGTTAAGCATGCTGATGAATGGTCGAGCCACACTGAGAGGTTGAACTATTGGCAATAAATTTCTTCTTATGTCACATTCACTTCTATGGGCTTTTTACTGCACACATTACCAAAAAGCATTGGACATCAAAGTTGCATGACAAGTCACTCCCCATGTTTTCCAATGATACCCATTTATATATATGCGACTTAAAGAAGTTGTAAACCTCCAGAAAAAACAAACAAAAAACCTGCAAGACAAAGGCATAATGAGCTAGTATGCATCGCATACTAGCTCATTATGAAATACTTACCTTAGAACGATGCCCTGGATCAGCGCCGGCACATCGCTGACAGTGTTGCCAACCTACCAGATAGGTTGGCAAGAATTTACTGACACAACACCCAAAATTTTCTGGTACAGCCACATTTTTACTGGCATTTCCAAAATTACAGTTTTAAGTGCAAATTTCAGTATTTAGGCTACAAAAAAGTACAATATGCAATTAGCAATGTGGTTTAATGTGGTTTATTTTATTTTCAATAAGGACTAGAAGAAATTAGAATGGGGAGGCACATGCGCATAAAATTGACTCTCACTGTGACACTGACAGCAGTGTACAGCAGCACAGATGATGACACCCCCCCCGAACATGACATGTCCCCTCCTCAGTCACAGTGACAGTCTCTCTCCACGCCAGGTGGTCCCTTCAGCCCACTCAAGTCCAAACAGCACTGACAGTCCCACCATTGGCTTGCCTTGCTCCCATTCCGTGGGCCTGCACACAAGACTCCGGTTGCTCCGCTCATTTCTCTTGCACCATGACATCACACAACACACTCACACTCAGGCACTGTCTTTGCCAGATCTGCCCCCCCGCCAGTGCTGTCCAAACACACTCTAGCAGTCAATAAATGGTCTCCGCCAGCTCCGGTCCGAAACACTGCATGCGCATTTTCGAGCCGAGCTTCACAGCCATATTTTTTCTGGCAACTTTTTCCTGTCGCTGACACAGCATATCGTCTGTTTTTTTTTTTTTGCATGCTAGTCGCATATCGAAAATGTATAGGGTACTAAAGTTACAAAAATTCTTGCACGACAGAATAAAAAATTGGAAGTGATGTCATGTGTTGTAGTGTATTTCTATTGTATGTTTGGATGACAACTGTGCTGATTAAACAAAAATCGTATGATCTGGTATCATACAAGAAAAATGTTTGTGTTTGTTGATCGGATAATATCGGATGAACTGTCGTGACCGTTTCTCGAAAGCTCTGTACTAACGATCCGATTATTGTACTGTAGCAAGGTCTCCGGCCCCCTTCAGTCTGCTGAGAACCTCCAGGGCCAGAGATAGCTGACATCCTTCAGTATATGGAGGGTAGTGAGGCATAGAGGGGGGAAGGTAGATAAAGTTATTGGGCGCCAGACACTTCTTGAATGCGAAAGAGATGTTTATTTCTCTTAAAAACTTTTTTGGGGAAAAAGGATTAAGGCCAGGACACCCTTAAGTAGTTGCAAGTTCAATTAGCAGACTCCGAGACTTCAATAGGAAGACAGTCATGCAGGGGAAGGCCTCCAGCAAGAGGCCACATTTGCACGTGCAGGGATGCTGTCTCCTATGGTAATAGTCTTTAACAGTTCCTAACACAAAGTGTAATGCCGCGTACACACGGTCGGACTTTTCGTCTACAAAAGTCCAACGGACGCTGACGGACTAAAGCTGGCTGGTAATCCGATCGTGTGTGGGCTGCTTCGGACTTTCAACGTACTTTTTTAGCCTCAAATCCGACGTACTTTAGATTTGAAACATGCTTCAAATCTTTACGTCGTAACTACGACGGACCCCGAAGTCCGCTCGTCTGTATGCTAGTCCTACGGACAAAAAAACGACGCATGCTCATAAGCAAAAACTAAACGGAAGCACTCGGTCTAGTAAAACTAGTGTTTGTATTGTAGGTAGCACATTCATCACGCTGCAAAATCTGTGATCGTTGAATGCAGCGCATTTTATTTCTTCTTTACGAATGCTCTAAAGAACGAAGGTGTTTTGCTGTTCATAATCAGAGTTCTCCCAAACTGATTTCTGAATTCTTTTTCTCTTTGATCTCATGAATGATATAGTATGCTTTTTATAAACAATGTTTCCATACTAATAATACTTTTTCCCTTTTTTTTTTTTTGTTTTTTATGTTTGTAAAGTTACCACAAAGAACCCATTATTCTTTTTTATTTTTTTTCTAGTGATTATTTTTTAATTTTTAGATAAAGTTAACCCAAAGCACCGTTTTTGTTTATGTATATATTTTTTTTTCAAGACTTACCACTTGAACATTCTTAACATTAGTAATGTATTTTTGGTGTGTTTTTTTAAAACTCAATGAGATTGTTGTCCCTTGTTAATTTAACATTGTGTGTAAAATCAATGATTTCAAAGAAAACACATAAAAGTCTTTTGCTAAACTCAAAAAAGATCCATTTATTCATGGTCAAAATAAAATAAAGAGGAAGTCAACGCTGGAAAAAGTCGGTGT
>JBBGZY010000414.1:3040000-3362500 GCA_037952925.1 Lithobates clamitans | reverse complement strand
TCAGTTTGGTTATAATTGTCAAAAAGTTGTTTACAGTGGCAATGGAGCTTATTTAGACATTTTTAAAATTCTAATACAGTTGGCACTACAACTGCTCGACCATAACCTAGGAGACAGCCCAAAAGAAAGGCAAGCAATAAATATAATGCCAGATTTCAGCAATATTTTTTTTATTGTCAAAAAATTATATATCCTGGCCCATTGCAATGGCCCCCCTACCCATAAAATAATCAACATATTGCTGTCTAACCTGACGGGAACTTTGGGGGGCCAAGCCAGTACGAACAGTATCCAGGCCTGTAAGGTTGGCTTCTATTTGTCCGGCCTCAGGCCCAACTGTGCCTATATAATTGGCAGAATGCTTATTTAAAAAGTTGTGCAGAATGCAGCATGATAAAATTATAAAATTAAGTTTGTATTCCGCCAAATTAATGGCTGTTTGAAACAGGCGGAACCGGCTGGCCAGAATTCCAAACGCATTCTCAACCACTCTTCTAGCTCTGGCCAGCCGGTAATTAAAAACCCTCCTCTCCGGGGTGAGGGTTCTTTGGGGGAATGGCCTCATGAGGTGCTTGCTCAGAGCGAAGGCTTCATCGGCAATGAAGACAAAGGGGAGTCCTTCCACGTTATCCTCATCAGGTGGCAATCCCAGGCCACCACTCTGGAGACGCTGGCAGAACTCCGTCTGGGCAAATACTCCTCCATCCGACATCCGGCCATTCTTCCCCACGTCCACATATAAAAAATCATAGTGTGCCGACACCACCGCCATTAAAACAATACTGTGGAACCCCTTATAATTAAAATAATATGACCCCGAATGGGGTGGTGGCACAATGTGGACATGTTTCCCATCTATAGCCCCTCCACAATTGGGAAAGTCCCAACGGCTGGCAAAATGGGATGCCACAGTCTGCCATTCCTGTGGCGTTGAAGGAAACTGGGGAATCAAACAAGAAAACCAAAATCAATTAATTTGGAAGCTAACATTGCAAGAAAATTAGACAATTAAAAACATTATTCCCCAGCATCAGTATAACATTCAATAATTTAATTCTTCTGGAATAACTAATATGGAAAAAGGCACACTTATCAGATTGCTCACCCCCTCTGATAGAACATTGATTACATTTTAGGGGGTTGTGAAATCCCAAAAAAAAATTACTTTAACAACACGCAGGAATTTAGGGATAACAAAGGCTACAAGACTGCAGTTGTCGCACTCTGCAGGTGCAGTTGCAAACCAGCTTACAGTAAATGAGGTAATGTCAAAAGGCATTCATGTTGCAAACAGTACACAATCACATGCAAGGGCAATTAATGAAAACACTTTGAGGCTTGCATATGATTTGATGATGGAAATCAGCAGAGCTTCTGCTCATTTACTAAAGCACTGGAACAAATGCACTTGTAGAGTGCACATGCATTTTGCAAAGTGCAACATAGATTTGCTTTAGACAAATCAACACCACAGAACATTCAAGCAAATTTTAACGAGGGTGGGGGTGGGGGGGTTGTGAAATCTAGCTAATTGCTAATTAGCAGCACACTATTTGGAGTGAGTTCAGGTGGGGGGGGTGGGGGGGTTGTGAAATCTAGCTAATTGCTAATTAGCAGCACACTATTTGGAGTGAGTTCAGGTGGGGGGGGGGGGGGTTGTGAAATCTAGCTAATTGCTAATTAGCAGCACACTATTTGGAGTGAGTTCAGGTGGGGGGGGTGGGGGGGTTGTGAAATCTAGCTAATTGCTAATTAGCAGCACACTATTTGGAGTGAGTTCAGGTGGGGGGGGGGGTGTGAAATCTAGCTAATTGCTAATTAGCAGCACACTATTTGGAGTGAGTTCAGGTGGGGGGGGTGGGGGGGTTGTGAAATCTAGCTAATTGCTAATTAGCAGCACACTATTTGGAGTGAGTTCAGGTGGGGGGGGTGGGGGGGTTGTGAAATCTAGCTAATTGCTAATTAGCAGCACACTATTTGGAGTGAGTTCAGGTGGGGGGGGGGGGTTGTGAAATCTAGCTAATTGCTAATTAGCAGCACACTATTTGGAGTGAGTTCAGGTGGGGGGGGGGGTTGTGAAATCTAGCTAATTGCTAATTATAAGCACACTAAATACACTCCAACAAAATACATTCAAAATGAGTAGACTAGGTGGATATGTTCCCATCACTTCATGCTGGGAAGGTTATTGAAGGAAACTATACATGCATGACAAAAAATAACAGGAAAAAATCCCAGCATGTGTGAGGATAAAAAGGGGACATTCACACTATATTGCAATGATGGTAAGTAGTGTTTGAAGCAAGAAATACATTACATTATCAAAGATTACATAAAAGAACATGTGATGCTAATAAAATAAAAATAGCTTACCTTAATATAGTCCTTCTGCAGGACCTGTATGATGGCAGAACAGGTCTCTGGGATAATGATCCCCAGAGCCTGGGGGGAGATGCCTGTCGAGAACTTAAGGTCCTGCAGGCTTCTCCCTGTGGCCAAATACCGCAAGGTAGCGACCAGCCTCTGCTCCGGAGTGATGGCTTGCCTCATGCAGGTATCCTGCCTGCTGATATAGGGGGTCAGCAAAGCCACCAAACGATCAAAAACGGGGTCCGTCATCCGGAGAAAGTTCCTGAAATCCTCAGGATTATTCTCACGGATCTCACGGAGCAAAGGCATGTGACAGAACTGGTCACGCTGAAGCAACCAATTCTTGGTCCATGAACTCCTCCTCGCCCTGTTCATGGACTGGTCTTGGGCTGAAGAATAAACTACAGCACCAAGCACATACAATGCACGAGCTCTACGACGAGTACGTACAGGTAACATGGCTTCAAAACGGTCGGCTGGTCAGAACGCACTAAACAGAACGCACTGAAGAACAGCAAGGCCTGTGAAGAACGACCTGAAAATCAGGAACGAGCGGCCAATAAAACAAAGATTTCTCAATGCCAACTGACCAAACGCACTGAAAAGCAGATACAAACCTCACAAGCACAGACTGAACAACAGTTAAAACGAACTGAAAAATACGAGTCTCACAAGCGCGAATCGTCTCTCACCAAACTTCTACTAACACGAGATAAACACGAGATTAGCAGAAGGAGCCCAAAGGGTGTCGTACGGGCTATTGAACTTCCGTTTTATAGTCTCGTCGGACTTGGTGTACGTCACAGCGTACTAAACTGGCGTACTTTTGTGTGGTCGTGTGTGGGCAAGTCCGTTCGTAAGAAAGTCTGCCCCAAGTCCGCCGAAGGTACGCCGGAAGTATGTCGGACAGACTGTCCGACTTTTGTAGCTGCAAAGTCCGACCGTGTGTACGCGGCATAACAGTTCTTTTGCCTTCTCTACAACTTCTCCTTGTAGTTCTTCAGCACACTGAGCTGCCGGTCTCTCACTAGACCCTGTAATTCACTGCCACTGAATACCTTGAGCTCCTGCAATCTTCATGGCGGTATCTTCATCAAGCGTCACCCCTGCCTCTCTGCTGGGTCCCTAACGTGGCACTCCAGATACTTCTCAAGCTTCACCCCGCTGGCCTGTTTGGTGCCTAGCTTGGCACACAAGGCTGCTCTGCAAGCATCACCTCCATTGATGGGTCCCTGACTTGATCACTGTCTGCAGTTTCCCGATTCTCCACCACTGCTCCGGTACTTGCTTCAGTTACTCACTGTGGTCGCTGGTAATATGCCGGATGGTCCCTTGGCGACAGCTTTCCCTCTACTCCGACCACTGACAGATTCTCCGGCCGGCAGAACCATCAACTTTGATTGGACTGCAAGCCGCAGTCCCAACCCTGCGCTGTTCTCTTGCTTCTGGATAGGCCCTCAGACAGCCTAGCAGCCAGTTGCCCCTGGGATAGGTCCAATCTCCAGCCTAGCAGCCCGGGTCAATACGACACACATCCACCCAGACAGCCATCCAGGTGGCACAGAACACAGATCACCTGACTCCACCCAAATATATAGGCTCTCCCAGTAGGCCAAGGGATTCAAGAAAACCCCTGCCCTTTGGCTGACCTTGCATTGCCCTTCTCATATCTAGTATCACCAAGTACCCGGCCACCTAGTGGTAGATGAGAAAAGTGCAACAAGGCCAAATTTAGGGAGCATTTCAATGGGAAAATTGTCGGGGATTCACTGCCAACGTCCCAGAGGAAGCCCCAAATACCCCACTCTAAAGAGGTGATGCAAAAAAACGTTTTGCTGCATTTGCTGATGGTTGTAGGGGACTCCTTCCCCTTAATGGAGGCATTTTGCATATTTTGCAACTTGCCAATTCTTAGCTGTTACGGCTGCATTCGTTTTCTTTTTTTCTTTTTTTTCTTCTATTTTCATCTGGCAATCCACCCAGCTAGTATGTTGTATTTCCTAAGCTTAAGCTCTCCAGCAGAATGTACAGTATCTCACAAAAGTGAGTACACACCTCACATTTTTGTAAATATTTTATTATATCTTTATCATATCCTTATTATATCTCTAAGATACAATTCCTGCCTCCATGCTGCCAAACTAGCCTACTTTGTCTCTCTCATTAAAGCGGAGCTTCGCTGAAAAAAAAATATTAAAAGCCAGCAGTTACAAATACTGCAGCTGCTGACTTTTAATATATGGACACTTACCTGTCCAGGGAGCCCGCGATGTCGGCAGCCAAAGCCGATCCGTCCTTCGGCTCTCGGCTGCTGCCGCCGACATCCTCGGTAAGGGAATAAGGAAGTAAAGCCGTGCGGCTTCACTGCCTGGTTCCCTACTGCGCATGCGCGAGTCGCGCTGCGCATCCTCTCAGGTCCCTGCTGTGTTCTAGGACCTTCGTGTCTGCCAGAGTACAGCAAGGGAAGGACGGGGTAGTGGCATAGGTCACTGCAAGTGCCGCGGGGATCTATGCCAGGAAGTGGGAGCAAATACCTGTATTAGACAGGTATCTGCTCCCTCCTCCCCCCTGAAAGGTGCCAAATGTGACACCGGAGGGGGGGAGGAATCCAAAAAGTGGAAGTTCCATTTTTGGGTGGAACTCCACTTTAATACCTTGTCATCCAATCCCTGTCAACTCTTCTGCTCTCTGCTTCGTCCCCCCTGCCCCTCTACCCACTAACTCACTCACTGCCCAAGAGATTGCCAATCAATTCAAAGACAAGATTGATGCAATACATGAAGTCACCTCCACTCTGCGTACATCTTTTCCACTCAACATACCTTGCCTAACAGCACAGTCAACACTCTCCTCTTTTAAACTGGCTACTACTAAAGAGGTTGCAAAACTTTTCTCAGATGCCCACCTAACCAACTGTCCCCTGGATCCTGTTCCCGCACAACTTCTATGGTCACCCTCTTATTCTATCCTATGCTCCCTCACTCACATCTTCAATCTCTTCCTCTCTAGTGGCACCTTCCCCTCCCCTCTAAAATATGTGCAGATCACTCCCATACTTAAAAAGCCTTCACTGGACCCCACCAACCTGAATAATTTAAGACCCATCTCATTGCTCCCATTCACCTCTAAACTTCTAGAACACTTATGCCCCGTACACACGGTCGCACTTTGTTCGGACATTCCGACAACAAAATCCTAGGATTTTTTCCGTCGGATGTTGGCTCAAACTTGTCTTGCATACACACGGTCACACAAAGTTGTCGAAAAATCCGATCATTCTGAACACGGTGACATAAAACATGTACGTCGGGACTATAAACGGGGCAGTGGCCAATAGCTTTCATCTCTTTATTTATTCTGAGCATGCGTGGCACTTTGTCCGTCGGATTTGTGTACACACGATCGGAATTTCCGACAACGGATTTTGTTGTCGGAAAATTTTATATCCTGCTCTCAAACTTTGTGTGTCGGAAAATCCGATGGAAAATATGTGATGGAGCCTACACACAGTCGGAATTTCCGACAACAAGGTCCTATCACACATTTTCCATCGGAAAATCCGACCGTGTGTATGGGGCATTAGTCTACAACCGTCTTACCTCCTACCTGGCTCTCCCTCGCAGCACTCCACAGAAACTGCCTTACGAAAACTCACTAACGATTTATTAACTGCAAAAACCAATGGTCACTACTCCATACTTCTCCTGCTTGACCTTTCTGTGGCCTTTGATACTGTTGACCACCCGCTCCTTCTCTATAAACTCAGTTCCCTTGGCCTCCAAGATTCTACTCTTTCCTTGTTCTCCTCCTACCTATCACAGCTCTCCTTCAGTGTTAACTACAACTCTGTCTCTTCCTCTCCATTGCTTCTTCCTGTGGGGATCCCCCAAGGCTCTGTTCTTGGACCCCTTCTCTTCTCTATCTACACCTCCTCCCTTGGTCACTTGATAACCGCCCATGGCTTCCAATACCATCAATATGTGGATGACACCCAGATCTATCTGTCTGCTCCTCACCTCATGTTCAGTGTCCGCTCGCATTGCTAACTTACTAACTGACATAGCATGGATGTCGCACCACCTCCTTTAAAGAAATCTTTCTAAAATTAAGCTGGTAATATTCCCCCCTGCCCATGCCCCCCTCCATGACTTTTCCATCAAAATTAATAATGCAACCATCAATCCCTCCCCTCATGCCAGGGTACTAGGTGTAATCCTAGACTCTGACCTGTCCTTTCAGCCCCAAATCCATTCGCTGTTGGAAGCTTGTAGACTTCACCTCATTAGCATCTCTAAAATTCGTCCCTTTTTAACAAATGAAACCACCAAGCTACTCATTCACTCCCTTGTTATCTCTCGCCTTGACTATTGCAACTTCCTTCTCATTTGCCTACCTCTCCATCTCCTCTACAGTGTATCATGAATGCTGCTTCCAGACTTATCCACCTTACCAACTGTTCAGTATCTGCCACCCCTCTCCGCCAATCCCTACACTGGCTCCCGATCGCCCAGCGAATTGAATTCAAAATACTAACCACAACATAGCCATGCACAACTCTGCACCAAGCTACATCACCAATCTTGTCTCCAAATATCACCCATACCATCCTCTACGCTCTTCTCAAGGCCTTCTACTCTCGAGCCCCCTTGTACAGGATTTCTCCAGATCCTCATCTATCCTCTGGAACTCTAGATTGTAAGCTCTTCTGAGCTGGGCACATTTTAATCCTCTTGTATTTTATTGTGGTGTAACTGTATTGTCTCCATTTTATATTGTAAAGTGCTGCGTAAACTGTTGGCACTATATAAATTCTGTATAATAGTAATAATCTTTCCATGTGATAACACTAAAGAAATGACACTGCTACAATGTAAAGTAGTGAGTGTACAGCTTGTATAACAGTGTAAATTTGCTGGCCCCTCAAAATAACTCAACAGACGGCCATTAATATCTAAACCGCTGGCAACAAAAGTGAGTACACCCCTACGTGAAAATGTCCAAATTGGGCCCGATTAGCTGTTTTTCATCCCCAGAGTCATGTGACCTGTTAGTGTTACAAGGTCTCAGGTGTGAATGGAGAGCAGGTGTGTTAAATTTGGTGTATCACTCTCACTCCCTCATACTGGTCACTGGAAGTTCAACATGGCACCTCATAGCAAAGAACTCTCCGAGGATCTGAAAAAAAAAAAAAATTGTTGCTCTACATAAAGATGGCCTAGGCTATAAGAAAATTGCCAAGACCCTGAAACTGAGCTGCAGCACGGTGGCCAAAACTAGACATGTGCGGTTCATTTGTTCCGAATTACTACCGTATATACTCGAGTATAAGTCGAATTTTTCAGCACTTTTTTTGTGCTGAAAGTGCCCCTCTCGACTTATACTCGAGTCAAGCATTTTTCTGCAGCAAAAAATTTCATTTTCCGAACCGAATTTGGGGCCCCATATCTCAGGGCCACTTGGTGCTAGAAACCCCAAATTTGGTATGCAAACCCAGTGGACCTAGTACCACAACATATCCAAAGCTGAAGTTCCTAGCACTAAGTGGCCCCGAGATACGGGGCCCCAAATTCGGTCGACTGTGTCTATCTGCAGCAATGTCATTTCGGGACCCTTTGGGTTCAGAGACCCCAAATTTTGGCTGCAGCTAGGGGGCATCTAGGAACCCTTAACTACCGAGTTTGAAGTTCAGGGGACCTATGGCTGCAAATGGGCACAGTGAGGCATGCAAATGGGCACAGTGATGCTGCAAATGGGCATTGTTGACCCTCTTTTCCACTTACAGTAGCTGTGCATTTCTCACCCTCGTCTTATACTCGGGTCAATAAGTTTTTCCCATTTTTTTTGTGGTAAATTAGGGCCTCGACTTATACTCGGAACGACTTATACTCGAGTATATACGGTAATTGGAAAAATGTATTTAGTTATTCGGATATATTCGAATACCCGAATTACAATAAAAACAAATTTTACCAAATGCTCCGAATAACGTAACAAAATCCGTCCAGTTTTCGGAAATTCGGACTGAAATTCTAATCGAATTTTACAATGAACTCCAGTCGAATTCTCACTACACATATTGCTGAAATCAAAGACTGTGTGTTAGTTATAAGAGTACCATTTCGAAATAATGCTGTTTTTGTTAAGACAAAGGTGATTTAAAGAATCATTGTAATCATTTGATGAAGATCTTTCTTTTGTTTGTTCACTTTGCTGCATTTTAGAATCGAAAACAATATAACATTTTCGTTTCAAACAATTCCAAAAATGTATCGATTTGATTGTTGTGAATCGAAAAAAATCTGTAAATTCGAAAATTTGGAATACGAATTCCAAAAATGAATTGAATGAATAAACCGAGTTTAACTAAACAAAATAATTAGATTAATGAAACAAAAGTAAACGAAACGTCATGCACATGTCTAGCCAAGACTATACAGTGGTTTAGCAGGACAGGTTCCACTCAGAAGAGACCTCGCCATGGTTGACCAAAGAAGTCGAGTTCACATGCTCAGCATCATATCCAGAGGTTGTCTTTGGGAAATAGACGTATAAGTGCTGCCACCATTGCTGCAGAGGTTGAAGGGGTGGGGGGTCAGCCTGTCAGTGCTCAGATCATATGCCCCACATTGCATTAAATTGGTCTGCATGTCATCCCAGAAGGAAGCCTCTTCTAAAGATAATGCACAAGAAAGCCCACAAACAGTGTCATGGTCTGGGGCTGCATGAGTGCTGCTGGCACTGGGGAGCTACAGCTCATTGAGGGAACCATGAATGCCAACATGTACAGTGACATACTGAAGCAGATCATGATCCCCTCCCTTTGGAGACTGGGCCATAGGGCAATATTCCAACATGATAACGACCCCAAACATACCTCCAAGACAACTACTGCCTTGCTAAAGAAGCTGAGGGTAAAAGTGATGGACTGGCCAAGCATGTCTCCAGACCTAAACCCTATTGAGCATCTGTGGGGCATCCTTAAACAGAAGGTGGAGGAGAGCAAGGTCTCCAACATCCACCAGCTCCGTGATGTCGTGATGGAGTAGTGGAAGAGGAATCCAGTGGCAACCTGTAAAGCTCTGGTGAGCTCCATGCCCAAGAGGGTTAAGGCAGTGCTGGAAAATAATGGTGGCCACACAAAATATTGACACTTTGGGCCCAATTTGGACATTTTCACTTAGGGGTGTACTCACTTTTGTTGCCTGCGATTTAGACATTAATGGCTGTGTGTTGAGTTATTTTGAGGGTACAGCAAATTTACACTGTTATACACGCTGTATACTCACTACTTTACATTGTAGCAAAGTGTCATTTCTTCAGTGTTGTCACATGAAAAGATAGAATAAAATAATTACAAAAATGTGAGAGGTGTACACACTTTTGTGAGATACTGTATCAGTTTACGTGAATGAGACATACATAACACTGGCAGCGGTGATTAAATGATTAGCTTTTACTTATTCATGCAAACCATGCAAACCCTTTATCCCCAAAATGATTTTCTATTTTTTTTGCTGTAATGGATTATAAAGTGTGAGCTGGAGTTGGGCTTCAGTTTGTTAGTGTATCTAAATCTGCTAATACATTTAACACTACCACCTACCCAGACTAACAATGCTGCTGTCTGCTGTGCCTCCTGTGCTCCTTCATCCAGGGTTCTGTCTCACTAATACAGGAGATGTGTTACTGGCCAGAACACCAGGTGAGAAGAGAGGGAGAAAAGCCAAAGAAAAGAAAATGAATGCAGCCATCTAATGATTGGTAGGCCGCAATATAATACATTTTTGATTTGGGTTTAATACCATTTAAATCGTGGTTTCTGTTTTGTGGAGGTATATTTTATTGTATTTTTTTCAGGTCCTTGCAAGTGTACAAAAGCAAGGCTTCCCTTTAATTGCAGCACTTTGCTGTACACTTGAGTGCACCAAAGTACTACATATTGCCCTAATGTTGTAAAGAGCTTACGTAAACTGTCCGCGCTATATAAATCCTGTATAATAATAATAATAATAATAATAATATTTACATATCTCCTCTATACCCATAGCTGCCTTTGAATTTAGGAAACCCTCTTTTAAAAAAAAGGGGGGACAGGCAGGCCTACAGTGAGATGCATAGGTTCAGTATGTGGAGTGTAGTAAATTTTAAACATTTAGGCCTAGTTCCCACCTATGCATTAGGAGGATTCTTTGAGAGTCAGCTTGTGCCTGTTTTCACTCTATTGAGGAGGGGAGACACTGCAGTTTAGAGTCCCGAGCAGCCATGCATGCTGGCAGAGGATTCCTTTTGGGACAGCTAAATGTATTTTAGCCTGGTAGTTGCAGATCTGACCTTTGTGGTGAGACCCACCACTGTGGATTGTTCTGTTGTTCTACACAGAAGGATATTTATCACAGGGTGGAAAGGTTTTTTGTTGCAAGATGCCTGATATTTGTTCTCAGAAGAGGGCAATAAAAGATTGAAGTGGACACTTTCTGTTCACATGTTTAATACACATTTTGGGGTTGATTTACTAGGGGAAAATAGACTGTGCACTTTGCAAAGTACAGTTGCACTCTGCAAGAGCAGTTGCTCCAAGAGAATGCTTTCAAAAATTGCAGCCAACAACAATTAAAAAATATGTCCTGTGAAAGGACACATGCAGCAGGTTATCAGGGAAGTGCATGTTGACAGGAACAGACAGTAAAAAAAATTGCAGCCAGCAAAATTGAGGACTTGTCCTATAAAAAAAAAACAGTCCGTTATGACTGCAGTGCATGTGGACAGAGGCAGCCTGTTAAAAATAGTCAATTGAAGCCATCAAAAACTAGGAACTATTCCCCATGAAAAAAACACACACAGTCTGTTATGGATGTAAACAGTGCATGTGGAGAGGCTGTGGGGAATCTGCAAGACATATATCACCAGAATTAAGATGTAAAAATCCTTCCCTCCCCCCACTCCCAAATTCCACAACATTCACAGCTTTTTTCAACCTAAAGAACATTCAGAAAGAGTTTACATCCACTTTAACAGACTAGTGCATACAAGTCCTACACTAATCTGCCCCTATGCACTTTATCAGCAGCACTCCCAATGCTTTTCTTTTCACAGCTAAGCACATTGTCAATATGGTTGCTAGGAACCCTAACTTTTATGTAGAGGGGATGAACACATAACAAAGCCCCTATTATTGGCCATTCTCATCCAGCTGACCTAAGTATGCAATGCAAAATGTTACAATTGTCACGAGAACCAGAGAAAGGGGTATGGCTTGCACTGGGGACCACCATATTTCGGGGAGATTTTCACTTTCTGTTGCGTCTTTGGGTGTATCAAGTGCAGGGAATTCACATTGAATGGATTACTGGCATATTTAAAAAAAAAACCCTTCAAATTCTATTCAAAACTATAGAAAAAGTTTAGGTTGGAGTTATATTTTTATAAACCAATATTACATGTCAAATACCTGTAAAGAATGAAAAAAAATATTATTAGCAATTACTTCATGTTAACAAAAAGACCAAGTCAACCAAATATACAAAAAAAACTCCCCTTTGCCATAAAAAGTGTTACAATAATAATTCATCAAATGGTTCCATTTATAAGTATGTATAAAAAATAGTGGAAAACGCACAATAATTATGTAGTAAGTGAAAGAAAAATACTATATAAAGAGAAGAGAATGCACAGACCATAAGTTTGTTTTATTGTACACAACGGGGCATATTCCAATGTTTATAAAAATGAGGAGAAACATTTACTTCCAGCTGAGATTCCAAGAAAAGGACCACCTGCAAATTATAGAAACTGAAAGATTAAAATAGCAGGGCAATATTTTTTGATTAAACTTTTGAACCTAATAGGCCTAGTCTCTTTTCCTACCTAATCTATACTCAGCTAGGCTGCTTTTTTGTGAATAAAGGATTCTTGGAAAGCTAAAGACAGCAAAAGCTAAGCACATCATGCAATCAGCTGAATTCAACATATACTTGCAAACCTCAGTCCTTTTCGCTAGTGATCAGTGGCGGCTGGTGAAATTTTAGGATAGGGGGACGCTAGACCCCGCCCTTCCTTGTTGACCCTTCCCACTTTTATGCCACTTGCTTCCACCCATAGTGTCAGGAGTATACAGCTCAGCATCACAGGACCGAGTATACAGCCCCAGAATCACAGGACAGAGTATACAGCTAAGCATTACATGACAGAGTATATAGCTCAGCCTCACAGATCAGGGTATATAAGTCTGCATTACAGATAAGGTATATAGGTCAGCATTACAGATACGGTATATAGATCAGCATTACCGATAGTATACAGATCAGCATTACCGATATGATATATGGATCAGCATCACAGATCAGGGTATATAGATAACCATTACAGATACGGTATATAGGTCAGCATTACAGATACGGTATATAGGTCAGCATTACAGATACGGTGTATAGATCAGCATTACCGATAGTATATAGGTCAGAATTACAGATACGGTATATAGATCAGCATTACCAATACGGTATATAGATCATCATCACAGATCAGGGTATATAGATCATCATCACAGATCAGGGTATATAGATTATCAATTAATCATCACACATCAGGATATATAGATCAGCATCACAGGATAGAGTATAAAGATCAGCCTCACAGGACAAAGTTTAAAGATCAGCCTCACAGGACAGAGTATATAGATCAGCCTCACAGGACAGAGTATATAGATCAGTCCCACAGATCAGGGTATATAGAGAAACATCACAGGACAGAGTATATAGATCAGCCTCACAGGACAGAGTATATAGATCAGTCCCACAGATCAGGGTATACAGAGCAGCATCCCAGATAGGACTGACAGCACTGCATAATGCTAAGTCCTTCTGAGCCCTATGCAGATCTCTAAACCTCTGGGCTAAGCTATAGTCACAAAAGACATTAGAGCAGGTAAAAATAATAAGACTACAAGCAGGAGACAAGTATATACACACATATGTGCCAGCGCTCAGGACCAATGGTGATATAACATGAATTACAGTAAATATTTCAGTGAATTGTAGATAAAATAACAAAAACAGGTAGAGCTATGGTTGCTGGAATTTATGTAGAGTTTGTAAAATGTCCATAGCAATTAGCCACTGTGATTAAGGGCTGTGATGAGAAAAAAAAAAGTATTTTTGCTGACACCAGCGCTGAGGGCAGGCTTTCAAGATGAGCGAAGTCAGCTCTCTAGGCAAACATGAGAAAACAAGAAAAAGAAAGTGCCTCTGAGCGCAGGTATTTATTGATAGCAATAAGCACGTATTCACACTTACAATAAAGTAAGGAGCGTTCAGCTCCGGAAGGGAAATTATCCTCGATCAGTCCCAACGTCCATGGCAGAAGGGGATGGGCGCGGTCCCCTGCACGGAGAGACAGGCAGCTGGGCTAGATGGAAGCTCCGTAAGTCCAACAAGGCGCTCGTGGGTGTGACGTCACCGGGATAAAGAGGAATACACAACGTGTTTCAGAGCATGCACGAAGCTTACACTGGGCATGCGCGCTCCTTTTTCAAGTGTCACTTGAAAAAGGAGCGTGCATGCCTAGTGTAAGCTTCGCGCATGCTCTGAAATGCGTTGTGTATTCCTCTCTCACCCGGTGACGTCACACGCTTTCTTTTTCTTGTTTTCACAAGCAGGGGACAGGCAGCAAACATTAGACAGCAATCAACATATACAAAAATAGGCAGCACTATATATATTATAATGAAATACCAGAAAAGAACTAATAGTGATGTAATTAGATAGAAGTAGTGCATAAAAGTCCATAATCTATTGCAGTTAGATATCCATTAGATTGTCCAAGGTAGGTTCAATTCCTGCTTGCGGGATGATAGACTGTCACCAACACCATCACACGTGAAGAAACATGGGGGTACTCACATCCCCCTTTGAATTAAACTCTTATTAAATCTGATAATGATATAAGCAGAATAAACACACAGCGCCACCACACACACACCAAATAGGTGCGAACACGGAGGCAAGTTAAGCGCTGGACGCGCAAACTGACACAGAGACGATATTAATGTTCAATCTGCATTGTTACGTGCAGACTCCATTGATAACACATCCGTTCTTATATTAGTGCCACATTACTAGTAACATCATCATCCTTTTGAAATCAATGGATAAATAATAACTATGACATTATAACATATATATAAAAAAAAATTTAAAAATATTTATATTTAAATATTTAAATTAAATATTTAAAGTGTGTTAATAACACTGTTTAAAAATTGCCTAGATAATAACAATCTGGCCATCCCCAATTAAACTTAATAGATCTGAAAAGATCGTACCACCTGATAAAAGTCTCTGTATAATGATAATATGTCCTAAAGGTTATATTAAAAAAAAAAATAATCAAAAAAAATTAATCCCAAAACACATAATAAAACACATAATATACATAGACCTAATAAAAATCTAAAATCAAATAACAGCAACAGTTCATAATGGATACATCAAAATAAATAGTAGACTAATATAGAGATTGGGGACAAAATTAATCTAATATTACTCTATAAAACATGATCAGACTGGGAAAAAAACCTCTGTATATATATCATTCTGACCATCCTGAAGGATGATTGGACAATCTTATGGATATCTAACTGCAATATATTATGGACTTTTTTTGCACTACTTCTATCTCATTACATCACTATTAGTTCTTTTCTGGTATGTCATTATATCATATATAGCGTTGCCTATTTTTGTATATGTTGATTGTTGTGTGAACCATGCTAGGTTTTTTTATGGTAGCAGCTTGAGCCTTCATTTGGCTATAGGATGCCCTTATTGAGGAATATAGATTTTGTTTTTTTGCTCAATCCATAAGCGTTTGCGTGAGAGGAATTAGGCGTAATTTCCTACTTATCTTTGTAATTTTGTGTATTGTTTAATCGAGCAGCTATGGAGGCGGTGACATTTTTAGCAAACAGACAAATTGATTTGAACTCACTGAACACCTATAATCAAGCTAATGAGGGTGAGGAGCATTATAAAGGGCACCTTATTAGCTTTGAGTAACGCATTAGAAAAACAGGTTTGAAAATGGTGGGATATCTGCACCATGGAACAATATATAAAAGATAAAATCAAAGATGGTTTAGATGATATTGAATCTATAACAGAGTGGTTAGATTTTTTTAGGTTTTAAATATCACAGTGTCTCTTTACACTTCAAAAAATACCATAATCAAGACCCAACAGGTCTGCAATTTTGGGGTGTAGATTGTATCCAACCCAATTGGAGGGGATCTAAATTAGTTTGTGAGATATCCAAACGTGAGACCCGTTGGATATTTCTTATGAATACATTAACCCCAAATGGTATGAACGGCGAATTAGACGTCAATTGTTTTATTAGCGACTACTAAGAAGTATGAAGTCGGGCAAATCAGATATGGTAGATTCTATTCTTTATCAATATATTCTCTATTAAAGCGGGGTTCCACCCAAATTTTGAACATTATCTCTATGCATTCTCTTCCTTGCCTAGATGCTGACATGCTGTGTAAAAAAATTTAGATCGCTGTAATTACCTTTTTTTTTCTAATCTTCTTAGCACTTCCTTGTTTTCCTCCCATGGGAGTAGGCGTGTTTCTAGCCTCTCCCAGACCTCCCACAGTCCCATGGGAGCTAGTCTCAGGCTTCCCAGCATGCATTGTGCAACAGCGTCATCACAACATCTCGGTGAATGCTGGGAGCACAGCATTCACCGCATCCAGGAAATACATGCTTGTGGGCTTCAAATGCCCACAATGAAGATGGAAACCGCCTTCAGTGAATTTTATAAGTTATTCTTTACAACGAAATCGGACACAGGCGGACTTATTACACAGAACATGTGAGTAGATAATCATGAGAAGAAAAGTTTGTGAATGAACTCCAAAAAAAAAAAACGATGGATAGGTGGACCCCCGCTTTAAAATATCCTTATGTATAGTATATACACAGAGTTTTTTTTCCCAGTCTGATAATGTTTTATAGAGTAATATTAGATTAATTATGTCCCCCCCCCCTCTATATTAAGTAGTCTACTATTTATTTGGATGTATCCATTATGAACTGTTGCTGTTATTTGATTCTAGATTTTTATTAGGTCTATGTATATTATGTGTTTTGGGATTTATTTTTAATTTAACACATCTCTTCTATCCGGATAGCAATATCCAGATTGAATGTATAATGCTGCATGACGCCACGGGTTAAATCACCAGAGTTTGGCAGTAGTATATAGGATGGGCCGTCACGTCGTGAAGCAACACCCTCGGATGATGTCACTTGATGACAAAACGCATCAGTACCCCCCTGTTTCTTCATGTGTGGTGGTGTTGGTGACAGTCTATCATCCCGCAAGCAGGAATTGAACCTACCTTGGACAATCTTATGGATATCTAACTGCAAAAGATTATGGAATTTTATGCACTACTTCTATCTCATTACATCACGATTAGTTATTTTCTGGTATTTCATTATATCATATATAGCGCTGACTATTTTTGTATATGTTGATTGTTGTGTGAACCATGCTAGGTTTTTTATGGTAGCAGCTTGATCCTTCATTTGGCTATAGGATACCCTTATTGAGGAATATAGATTTAGTTTTTTTGCTCAATCCATAAGCGCTTGCGTGAGAGGAAATAGGCGCATTTTCCTACTTATCTTTGTAAACATTAGACAGCATGGAGACTTTGGCCACAAAATATTTAATGTCCATTTCCATTTCTTTGCTGCTCGCAGACCGACAGCACCATACCCCCCCGGGCACGCACACCGACAACACTACCCCCCCTGGGCAGCGCGGGGCACGCACACTGGCAGTACTACCCCCCTGGGCAGCAGGGTGCATGCACACAAGCAGTACTACCCCCCAGGCTGGGCGGGGCACGCACACCAACAGCACTACCCCCTGGGCGGCGCGGGGCACGCACACCAGCAGTACTACCCCCCCTCGTGGGAGGAGGTTTGGTATTTACTTGGCTGTTGGGTCCTCTCCTCCTGTGTCTCAGTGTGGGCAGCAGCTGCGGCGGAGGAGTCCGATCCTCCAGCTTCCTCCCCTGTGTGTCTCTTCCAGCAAAGCCCTGGGCATCCAATAGGATGCCCGGAGCTTTGGCCAATCGAGAAACAGGTCTCACTGCCTGCCTCCTGATTGGCGGGGAGGCATTGTGGTGTAAAAATAGAGAAAATTAATTTGCTATGGTCACACAACAGGGTGGGATAAGGGCGCACTCTCTGCGCCCCGAGCCCACCCTTTTTTAAAGCCTATTAGAGCCTCAGGCTCTAATCAGGTGCTAAAAAAAAACACCTCCTCCCACGTTGCCATAGGAGTCCATGTATCCGGCGTCCTGAAAGGGTCTAGGCACATGGATAGGGAGGCGGCGGCAGGGATTAGGGGGGGCGGCCCCAAATTGCACGGGCCGCCCCTGCTAGTGATATATGTTACACGGAAGAAAAGCTCAGTGTTTATCAGCGCTTGTTACTATGTATCCATCAATTAGTGAATTAACATTAAAGTGACATTGTGCAAGCAATAAAAAATTTATATTGTGACATAAACTAAAGTTATAACGTCCACATAATTGATATTGTGATCTCCGTGACCCTTTATATGCAAGTCTCTCAGGTACACAAATAGCCTTTACTGCGTGTAGCCTGCAATGGCTGGTGATAAAAAAAACGTTCCTTCCCAGAGGTTCCTTTACCAGAGGTGAGATCCCGATGGAATGTTTGTTAGCTGTGTCAATGTAGTTACAGTGCATCCCGAAAGTATTCACAGCACTTCACTTTTTCTACATTTTGTTACAGACTTATTCCAAAATGGATTCAATTCATTATTTTCCTCACAATTCTACAAACAATACCCCATAATGACAACGTGAAAGAAGTTGTTTAAAATCTTTGCAAAATTATTAAAAAATAAAAAAAATCCCATGTACATGAGTATTCACAGACTTTACCATGACACTTAAAATTGAGCTCAGGTGCATCTGGTTTCCATTGCTCATCCTTGAGATGTTTCTAAAAGTTGATTGGAGTCCACCTGTGGTAAATTTAATTGATTGGACATAATTTGGAAAGGCAAACACCTGTCTAAATAATGAAGTCCAAGAAATTGTCTGTAGACCTCAGGGACAGGATTGTATAGAGGCACAGATTTGGGGAAGAATACAGAAACATTTCTGCAGCATTGAAGGTCCCAATGAGCACAGTGGCCTCCATCATCCGTAAATAGAAGAAGTTTGGAACCACCAGGTCTCTTCCTAGAGCGGGCCAAACTGAGCTAGTTTGGGGCAAAGGGCCTTAGTCAAGGTGACCAAGGTGATGGTCACTCTGACAGAGCTCCAGCTTTTCTCTGTGGAGAGAGGAGAATCTTCCAGAAGAACAACCATCTCTGAAGCACTCGACCAATCAGGCCTGTATGGTAGAGTGGCCAGATGGAAGCCACTCCTAAGTAAAAGGCACATGGCAGCCTGCCTGGAAGCACCTGGATGGCTCTCAGACCATGAGAAACAAAATCCTCTGGTCTGATGAAACAAAGATTGAACTCTTTGGCCTGAATGGCAAGCGTCATGTCTGGAGGAAACCAGGCACCGCTCATCACCTGGCCAATACCATCCCTACAGGGAAGCATTGTGGTGGCAGCCTCATGCTGTGGGGATATTTTTCAGTGGCAGGAACTGAGAGATTAGTCAGGATCGAGGGAAAGATGAATGCAGAAATGTACAGAGACATTCTTGATGAAAACCTGCTCCAGAGCATTCTTGACCTCAGACTGGGGCGAAGGTTCATCTTCCAACAGGACAACAATCCTAAGCACACAGCCAAGATAACAAAGGAGTGGCTACAGGACAACTCTGTGAATGTCCTTGAGTGGCCCAGCCAGAGCCCAGACTTGAACCCGATCAAACGTTTCTAGAGAGATCTCAAAATAACTGTGCACAAACACTCCCCTTCCAAGCTAATGGAGCTTGAGAGGTCCTGCAAAGAAGAATGGGAGATGGGGTGCACAAAAATAGGTGTTCCAAGCTTGTAGCATCATTTTCAAAAAGACTTGAGGCTATAATTGGTGCCAAAGGTGCTTCAATAAAGTATTGAGCTGTCAGGGCTGGCTCAGCCCTTCCTTCTCTGAGCTGGCCGCTCAGCTGTTGGCTAATTGCCAGCTCTCATCTCTCTCCACAGTTAACCAGCTGTTGTGGATCTGCTTGTCAGTCCCGCCTACTTAAAGATCTCCAGCTCACTTCATTCCTGCCTTCACCTTGGTCACATCACAAGAAACCATCTCCTGTGTTCCTGTTTTAAGACTGGCTTTTCTGACATCCCTTCTGGCTCCTTATCCTGCTTGCTGTTCCTTTACTTGGATCCCTGACTTCTGGCCTGGCTGATTACCCAATCTGGTTACTGAACTCTGGCTTGGCTGATTACCCGATTTGGTTACTGGACTCTGGCTATGCTTTGACTATGCTTACTCTATTTACCTTTTTATTTTTATCAATAAAGAAGTGTTATTTTTCTGTACTTCTGTCTCGGTTTGGTTCATGGTTTCTGACATGAGCAAAGGCTGTGAATACTTATGTACATGGGATTTTTTTTCGTGTTTTACTTTTAATAAATTTGCAAAGATTTCAAACAAACTTCTTTCACATTGTCATTACGGGGTATTGTTAGAAGAATTTTGAGGAAAATAATGAATTTAATCCATTTTGAAATAGGGCTGTAACATAACAAAACGTGGAAAAAGTGAAGCACTGTGAATACTTTCCGGATGCACTGTAGCATGTCACTTTACTGTATAGTGAGCGCCACTAAATGCAGCAATGGAATTCTCTGTGTTCTTTTATTTTTTTGAAAATTCTTTATAGGTTAAGGGAGTACATACCAGGACACACAGAGCTAGCATGTATACATACATTGGCAAAAGTACATACAGCCTATTCCTTGTAATTAGCCAACAGACCAGCATAGGTATAGTTCAGACATATACTGTGAAAACTGTATACACAAGTACAATCACCAGAACGCATGTCTTCGTAATGGTGTAAACCTGTGGAAAATGGCATGTACCTAACCTAAAACCTGTTTCTGAGTTTTCATTGTAGACTTAAAACAACCTCAAAAAGTGTGAAAAACAGCCAAACATAATTGCCCCACTCTCAAAAAAAGTCGGGAAGGGGAAAAAAAAAAAGAAAACAAAAAGGAAAAAGGGGATTGGCGGATAGAAAGTTAGAAAAGGGCCAGGAATAGGGTATGCCTTCTCCTCCTAGTGTCCCATCTCCTCCAAACGTGAACCAATCTCTGAATATTCCAAGATGGATTTGTACTCCGCAGAGAACGTAAATTCATGCCCTCTGTGTTTTTTATACCAGCACTCACAAAGTGTTTCAAGTCTGCTAAGGCCACTTTTAACATTCTATATTTTTTAAAATTTTGTTTAGTTTGTTAACTAATTAAAAATTAATCTGTAGATTAAAGTGTATCTATAACCTTTTTTTTTTAGTTTTGGATAGTGGGATAGTAGACCCCTGACTGTTTTTTATTGCTGTTTGTATGTCTGCTAGTGGGATTCATTCTTCCTACAGTATTTGTCCTAATGGCAATTGTAAACAGCATGAATTGTCACCTAAACACCAACAAAATTGATAGGGTACCTTCTAATGGGGAAACTTGTTCAAGTGGCAATTGTCTAAGAGGTGATTTTCCTTCCTTTAGACCAGGTTCACGCCTGCAATTTTATGTGCATTTTGCAACACATAAAAACATGTGTTAGGCTTAATGTACACGGAACGTTTTTACAACCTATCCTGAACAATTTAACTTGACAGATAGTAATCCAAGTTTAAAACGTCTGTTTTGCCGTATTTACATGCCGCGTTTGCAAGCGATTGAAAAAAAATAGCCCAAAAAATGTCTGTAAACGAAACGCGGCTAAGTTACCACGTTTAGAAGCGTTTGGCACTTGAAATGCCTCTAAACTCAGCATCTGAACTCATTTTTTTGCTTTCCAAAAAAGGCCTCTAAACTAAACACATTGTGCATTTTCTTAAATTTTGTATGCATTTTCAACTTATTGTGGCTGAGCACATGGTAGCTTGTCATCCTGTGGTTTAACCCAGAAATGAGGGATACCAGTGCTCATATTAGTGTACCTGTCTGCCATCCAGTAACAAGTAGTACTTCATATTACCATCGCACACTTTCCTGGATAAGCTTATGAAATATGGGTGCTGCAGCAACAACCAGCTGGATACTGGTTCAAGTCAAAATGGAAATATTTGCCAGCGCACCATGGAACAGCGTAGATAGCGTCCAAACGTAATCCAGTAATCCATCCAGTAACAAGTCCATCAAGAAAATCTGTAACACAGCAATATCCTCAATACATGAGGTAAGCCACCTGACCTAATCTCTATAAGACCCAATAAAACAGACATGATACCTGCCAATCTGCTATATGCTCAGCCACAATGAACAGTTGCTGCGGCAGCTGCAAACAATAGTTTAAAGAGGAGTTCTGGCTGCCCCCCCCACCCAAAAAATTAAAAGTCAGCAGCTACAAATACTTTAGCTGCTGACTTTTACTATGAGGGCACTTACCTCTCCAGGCATCCAGCGGTGTCTTCACCCCCAGCCAATTCTTGAATTGGCTCTTGGGTGTTGGCGCCACCATCTTGGCTAAGGAAAACTTGCTTCACAGCCAGTTTCCTACTGCACATACGTGAATTGTGCAGTGCTTTGTGAATTGGCCGGCTGTGGGGAGGAAGGAGGGGGGGCGAAACTTCTGACTCACTTTGCCGCGGCACAGTGAACCGGAAGTGGAAGGGGGTACCTGTCAAAATCAGGTACCCGCTCCCCCCAAAAGGTGCCAAATGTGGCAGCGGAGGGAGGGAAGGCAGATAAGCGGAGTTTCCCCTTTTGGGTGGAGCTCCGTTTTAAATTAGCCATGCTTCCTCAGTTCCACACACACAAAACCAGGAAGCACATTTCCTCATGATGTCACTACAGGAAAATCATACTTATAAAACCAAAAATGCACAACAATGAAAATACATTTAAAGAGGACTTAAAAGTGCAAAAATAAAACTTAAAAAAAAACACAATGAAAATTGCATGACAGCAGAAACGGATGTACAGTATGTGAACAGGTTCTTAGAGAAATTGTCTCCCACATCCTGTAAGGTGTAGTTGACACAGATGTCAAAAGTTAACCATTCATGTTCCCCCCCATAAAAAGTTTACATTTTAGATATACTTTTATATTTCGCAGAATGCATTGTGATGGCAGAACAGTTCATGGTCTGTACTAACAACTAAAAGCAACCAGTGTGGTTCCAGATTTTGCTTTTACCATGCTAGCTACAAAATGGTGATCACATGAGGTTTATCAGTAACCCAACCTTGCAGGCTGCAGCTGTCAGTGCACTTGTTTCTGTGTAAACTTGCAAATCATAGGTAATGAAAATCATTTTTAAAGACAGTACAATGTTTTCAAAAGCTTTTTAAAATTTTTTGAAAAAAATTTATTTTTTAAATTTTGAAAAGAAACAATTTTGCCCACTTGTCAGTCTATAACAATAAATCTGAGCAGGGTATTTATTAACACATTGTACCAAATGAAGGCTTTATAATTGCTTAAAAAAAGGATCTTGACCCTATTCCCACTGGAGCTGCTTAAAAGCGCCTCTAGTTTTAGCAGCACTTTACCGTTATTTTAGCGACACTTTTAGGCCACTAGAGGGGCGCTTTTAACCCCCCCGCTAGCGGCCGAAGAAAAGGTTAAAAGCGCCCATGTTGCGGGGCTGCCTAAGCGCTTTGCAGGCTAAAATACCTGAAAAGTGCCTCAGTGTGAAAGGGGTCTTAGGTAGGAAAAGTAGACAGACAGTTATTGTAGAGTTAACCGACACATTCAGTCACTGCTAAATTTGTTCTAGACAACATTTAGACTTCAATGACTACTTGGGTCAGAGCATGTCAGGACTGGGCTCAGCCCTTCCTTCTCAGAGCTCTGTGCTCAGCTGTCAGTTAATTGCCAGTACTCTTCAGTGAATCACCTGGTCTTCATTTCCTGCTCATCAGCTAGCCCTACTGGCTATTTAAACTGCCTGGATCTTTTGCCTGGTCAACATATCCGGATACTCTCTGCTGTTTTCCTGTTAAAGACTTTTGCCTGTCTGACTTCCATTCTGGTTCCTGATCCAGTTTACTGCCTCTACTACGCTGATCTCTGGATTCCTGTTTCACTGGTTTGTTCTGACTACCCACTCTGGTTACCGAACCCTGGCTATGTTTTGACTACACTTGCTCTGATTATAACATTTTACCATTTTATTAAAAAGTGTGATTTTTACTGCACTCCTGTCCCAGTCTGATTCATGGTTTCTGACAGTAGGCAAAGGCCAGGAATTCAGAAGTTCCAGGAAATCCACGTATTGGTAATATTTTTCCAGATTGGATAAGCAGGATCACCACATGGATCAGTTTGCCATGGCATTATGGACGCTCCTGATTCGCGCTTGTCAGGGAAGACCAGCCAGTACTCAAAATGGCCGAAGGAGAAGTCGACCTGTGACCTCAGCCTGTCAGGGAAGACTAGCCAGTACTCAAGATGGCCGAAGGAGAGGTCGACCTGTGACCTCAGCCTGTCAGGGAGGACTAGCCAGTACTCAAGAAGGCCGACGGAGAAGTCGACCTGTGACCTCAGCCTCTGTCAGAACACCTTCGGTTCACCTGTGTGCACATTACCAAGGGGCTATTTAAACCTGGTCTGTGCTTGCATCCAGTGCTGTCCGTTCTACAGCGTTCCCGTGTGTTCCTGCCTGCTTTACCCGTGAGACCTGCACCTGTTTACCGACCCGGCTTGCCTCTGACTCTGCTACCTGCTGCCTGCATCTGACCCGGCTTGTTCTGACTCCGCATCTGCCTGCTCCTTCTACTACCACGCTGCCAGCCCGTTGCCGACCCTGCCTGCATCCAGACTACGCACCTGCCTCCGCTTCTGTTCCTGACGTTCCTGCCAGTGTTTGACCCGGCTTTCCCGACCTGCATCTTCCGCTCATTGGAGAACCCTGCTCCAGCACCGTGCCACCTGCCGCTGTTCCACATTACAGTGAAGACGAACTGTTTGGCACTTGTGCGACTCTGCACTTCTGCTCCTCCTGTCTACTCTATCAGGGGGCCAGAATCAGAGGAGCAAGAGAGGCCGTTCCCTGCACATCAGGCTCTACCGCCAGGTACGTGACAGCGCTGCTCACCTGGATCCTCCCACTGAGGCTGTTCCGGTACAATTTGTGTTGCAGGCCATCCCTACTGCTGCTCCAGTCTTTGTGCAGGCACCTGCCTTAAATATTCTCTCTATAAAAGGTATGTCTGCCCCGGCGATGTGGGGGCGATCAAGTTCAATGCAGAGGGTTTCTCAATCAGGTTGGTTTATAGTTTGAGATGCTGCCCCAGGCGTTTCCCACGGAGAGAATTGAAGTAGGCTTTGTGATTTCTTTGCTTTCTGAGAGAGCCTTGGCCTGGGCAAACCCTCTATGGGAGACACAAAACCCTGTCGTCCTGAGTTACCCAGAGTTTGTGGCTTCCGTTTAAAAGGGTATTTGATGTTCCCGCACCCTCCACTTCTGCTGCCAAGAGCCTCATGTCCATCAAACAGAGTACGGGAACTGTTGCCAATTACGTTATTGAATGTCGTACTCTGGCAGCAGAGTTTGCTTGGAACAATGAGGCCCTCGTGACTGCTTTTTCTCATGGTCTCTTGGATACCATCAAAGATGAGATAGCAGCCCGAGACATACCCACTGAGCTGGAGAAGTTGACCATGTTTGCCATTCTCATTGACTCCAGACTCCGAGAGAGATCTTCCTTTAAGGAGCGCTTGCGGAAGCCTCCTGTACGCTTGGCTCCGAGCTTTGCAGTCCCACCCTTGCCTCCCTCACCTTCCATGCCTCCTGGTACCGTGTCTGCCAGTGAAATAGAACCCATGCAGTTGGGCTTCACACGTCTCTCTGCGGAGGAAAGGGCCTTTAGGAGGAGGGAGAGGTTGTGCCTTTATTGTGGCCAGGCAGGTCACTTCCTGAAGTCTTGTCCTACCATCCAGGAAACGCTTGCACCTGAGGTCCTGTAGGGGACAGACCTTAGGTGGCGTTGTTACGTCCCCAGTTATCAAGAAGGATAAGCCCCTGGTCTCCGTTACCCTTTCTTGGTATGAGTTGTCCATTGAGATAATCGACTCTGGGGCTGCAGGCCTGTTCATAGATGGTTCCTTTGTGTCTAAGCACTTGATTCTGCTGCAGCTTCGGGACACTCCACTTGCCATTGAGGCTATTGATGGGAGACCTCTACAGCATGTCCATGTCACTCATGAGACTGCTCAGTTGACCATGGCCGTAGGGACTCTTCACCATGAGATAATCCAATTCCAAGTAATTTCCTCACCTCATTTCCCAGTGGTTATTGGTCATCCTTGTTTACAGAGGCACAACCTCTCATTTGATTGGCTTCGATCTGAGGTTCTTTCCTGGTCGCCACCGTGCAGGAAGACATGTTTTCAGAAAGTGGCTAAGGTCTTATGCACCTCTTCACTCTCCTCCCTGCTGGAGGAGTACCGCCAATGTAGCGATGTCTTTGACAGAGGTCAAGCCTGTAGTTTACCTCCACACTGGTCATATGATTGAGCAAATGACCTTCAACCTGGTGCCATACCTCCTCGTGGCCGGGTTTACCCCTTGTCTGTCTCGGAAGCCATGGAGGAGTATGTTGCCGACGCACTTTCTCGAGGATTCTTTCGTAAATCCTCGTCTCCTGCTGGTGCTGGTTTCTTCTTTGTGAAAAAGAAGCGTGATGAACTGAGACCTTGTATTGATTATAGGGGTCTCGATCGCTTCACGATTCAGAATGCATGTCTGATTACGTTGATTATGGCATTATTTGACCGCCTCAAGGGAGCAATGGTTTTCACAAAGCTTGATTTTAAAGGGGCACACAATCTCGTGAGGTTTAAGGAGGGCGACGAATGGAAAACTGTGTTTAATACCAGAAAAGGCCATTACAAATACCTTGCAATGCTGTTTGGTCTTTCCAACGCCCCGGCAGTTTTCCAGGAATTTATCAACGATGCCCTCCGAGATTTGTTGCCGCTATGTGTGGTGGCTTATCTCAATGATATGCTCATATTGTCTAAGCCACCACACAAATGTCTATCGTGTGCTTCAGAGGCTGAGAGATAAGAATCTATATTGTAAATTGGACATGTGTGAGTTTCATCGTGAACAGGTTAAATTCCTGGGTTATGTCATTTCCACTGCTGGTTTTTGGATGGACCCAGAGAAACTTTCAGCTGCTCTACAGTGGCCTGACCCATGGTCCATTGCAACGCTTCCTTGGCTTTGCCAATTATTATCAGAGGTTTATTCGTAATGTCTTGTCTCTGGTCAAACCCCTGACTGATATGACCAAAAAGGGCGGTAACCCACAGAATTGGTCTCCAGAATCTATTAATGCCTTTGAGCGTCTCAAGGCTGCCTTTTTTTCTGCTCCTGTGTTGATACATCCTGATCCTACAATACCTTTCATCCTTGAGGTTGATGCATCCGAGACTGGAATTGGTGACCTACTGTCTCAACGTCCTACCTCTGAGAGCACTATGCATTCTTCTGGCTACTTTTCCAAGAAATTGTCTCCTGCGGAATGGAATTATGAGATTGGGGACAGATAGTTGTTATGGAGGCATCTCCTCAAAGGTACCACTGTGCCGGTTCTTATTCTGACTGACCATAAGAATCTCACATTCTTCTCTGAGGCTAAACGCCTCTCTCCCAGAAGGGCGCGATGGGCTCTTTTCTTGTCAAGCTTCAATTACATAGTCTCATTTTTACCCGGTACTAAGAATGTAAGGGCTGATGCATTATCGCGAACAGTTTTCCTCCGCTTCCAAGATAGAGTCGTTCCTGTTCCCGTGATACCTCCTGATCATATTCTGGCTGCGGTTCGTACCAGTCTCACTTCACCTTTGGGTAACAGAATTCTTGCCACTGAGATCCATTCTCCTCCTGCTTTGTCCCTGAGAGTCTCCACACTGCCGTGCTCCAGACTTGCTATTCTCTTAAGGCTGCTGGCCACCCAGGGAAGAATCAACTCATTTGGGCTATTTCCCAACAATTCTGATGGCCTAGTCTACATGCTGATGTAGCCACCTTCGTAGCTGTTTGTTCCGTGTGTGCTCAGAGTAAGACACCACAACACCATCCAGTGGGCCTCCTACAACCCATACCCAATGGAGAGAGGCCTTGGACTCACCTGTCTATGGATTTTATTGTGGAGTTACCCAACTCCCAGGGCAACACAATTATTCTTATGGTGGTTTTTGAAAATATCTCATTATATTCCACTTAACAAGTTGCCCACATCCAGAGAACTGGCTTCCATTTTTGGAATTCAGGAGATCTTTCACTTACATGGGCTACCCAAGGTTGTCATTTCGGACAGGGGTAGCCAGTTTGTGTCCAGGTTTTGGTGAGCCTTTTGTGCACAGTTGGGAATTCAGCTTTCCTTCTCCTCTGCGTATCACCCGCAGTTCAATGGAGCCGTAAAACGAACCAACCAGTCCTTGGAGCGTTTTTTACGTTGCTACATTTCTGGCCACCATAGCAACTGGTCAGACCTCTTACCTTGGAGGGAGTTGTGCCAGTGATAGGTACAGACTCCATACTGACCACAGATGCCTATGTGCGCCTTCCTACCAAGTTGGGGACAGGGTCTGGCTGTCATCTCGCAACCTCCGACTCCATGTTCCCTCACTGAAACTGGCACCACGATTTATTGGGCCTTTCCATATTCTTCGAAGGATCAACCCAGCGGCTTGCGCTTTAGACCTTCCTTCAAATATGCGTATTTCAAATTTATTTCATGTCTCCTTATTAAAACCTTTTGTATGCAACCACTTCACCACCTTGGTAACACGTCCTCACCCAGTTCAGGTTGAGAACCATGAGGAGTATGAAATACAATCTATCATTGATTCCCATAGGTTCCGTGGGCACATATAATACCTGGTTCATTGGAAAGGATACGGTCCTGGGGAACGATTTTGGGTGTCATCCTCGGACTTACATGCTCCTGTCCTCCTCCGTGCTTTCGATAGATGTTTTCCCCTAAAAACCTGGTGGTCCTCTGAGGGGGAGGGGTCATTGAAGAAGGGGTACTGTCAGGGCTGGGCTCAGCCCTTCCTCTAGCTAGCCTTGCTGGCTATTTAAACTGCCTGGATCAGATCTCCTATGCCTTAGCCTGGTCAACATATCCGGATACTGTCTGCTGTGTTTTCCTGTTAAAGACTTTTGCCTGGATGACTTCCCTTCTGGTTCCTGATCCTGTTTAATTTTGTTTCTCATGAGTTGGATGTCTTTGCATCTCATCCCCTGAATCTGGCTCTGGTTTTAATGCTACGCAAGCAACATAGGACAGACGTTTGGCTGGGAAGCTTTTATTGCTGCTGGTGGATTTGCTGATTGAAAGTGCCACTTTAGCATTAAGTGCCTGGTACTTTCAACATGGCATTTTAACTAGGAAACTTCTACAAAAGCAAATACAAACATTAGTGCTCCGCACCAAGTTTTCTGGAAGTTTTCTTTCATCTTTTCCCTTTCCCTCATCCTTCTTTTTCCCCCTCTCTCCATACATACTCATAATATTCTTCTTTGCAATAACGCCCTCTCTCTTCAAACTCTTATTTGTTTACCCCCCTCCACCCCCCCAACCTGTACATATCTCCCTCACTTTTGTCCTCTCTGTATTACTGCACTTATTACCTGCTGTTCATTCTAAGCCCACACTTCCAATTCACTGCAGCACATGCCCTTGTGTAAATTTCACTCCCACCTTACAGCCCTAACCCACCTACTACTTCCAACATCTGGGGATATTGCCCCAAACCCTGACCCTCTGCCAGCTAACTCTCGCCCCCAGAGTTGGCAGTCTACCTTCTCTGATGGTAGCCATATCTCCCACTCTCTTATCTCAATTCCCCTGATTCCACGAGTAAGCCCCCCCTTATGTGTGTCCTCTGGAATGCCCGCTCAGTCTCTAACAAACTTGCCTCTGTCGATGTCCTTTTCCTCTCTAACTCCCTCAATCTACTTGCTATTACTGAAACCTGGCTCCAGCAATCCATCATTGCCTCTCCAGCTGCCCTCTCCAATGGTGGCCTCCTCTGGACACACTCACCTAGACCCAGCTGACAAAAGGAGGCAGAGCTGGACTTCTCCTCTCCCCACAAAGTACCTTCCAGGTTCTTCCTGCACCTCCCTCTCTTTCCTCTGTTCTTTTGAAGTGCTCTGCATTTGACTTTTTTCTCCAGTTTGTCTGAGGATTGCATAAATTTATCAGCCTCCCGGCCCAGTATTATGCTTTCTTGGTGACTTCTCCACATGGCTACCCTACTTTCTCTCCTTTAAAGTACTGGCCATCATCCTCGGTGACTTTGACATTCCAATCAATGTTAACACCACTACTTAACTTAACCTCCTCTTTTAACCGAACACAATGGACACAAGCCACCACTCACTCCAACCTTTCTAACACCTCTTTTCCTCTCTCTGATCACAACCTTATCCGTTTTGCACTCTCCCTGTCTCCTACCTCCCGTGCAGCCAATCTGCAAACAGTTACCTGAAGGAACCTTTGCCACCTCAACCATTCCCATATTTTTTTTGCTACACACTGCCTTTATGATAAAATCACATCCCTGTCTTGCCGAGACCTGGCCACCTCCATCTAGAACAACATACTGTCATCCTCCCTGGACACACTCACTGCTCTCTCTACACGCAGAACCAGACTGTCTGCTACCACTCCAGCAAACAGACAACATCAGATCAACTATTTTCTACTTTTAGTTCCTTACTTCACCCCCCCCCACACACACACACACACACACTGTCTCCACCCACCAATTAGCTTACCGTCCAGGAGATTGCCAATCATTTGAAAAACAAAATCGACAATTTGTGATGAGATATCCAGCGTCCAACTTCCTCCCCCAACCAACATACCAGGTCCAACACCACACTCAATACTTTCCTCCTTCAACCCTGTTACTACGGAGGAAGTTGCCAAACTGCAAGCTTCTTGAACGCTTTGTCCACAACCATATTAGCTGCTACCTTACTGACAGTACCCTTCTTGATCCTCTACTGTCCTGCTTCTGCCCACAACATTGCACTGAAACTTCTCTACTAAAATTCACCAATGACCTATTAACGGCTAAAACCAATAGCCAGTGCTCCATACACATACTCTTGGACCTTTCTGTTGCCTTTGACACAGTTGACCATCCACTCATCCTCAACAAACTCCACACCCTTGGCCTCCATGACTCCGCTCTTTCCTGGTTCTCCTCTTCCTATCTCAGCACACTTTCAGTGTTACATACAACACCATCTCCTCCGCTCCTCTTTTTGTTGGGATACCCCAAGGCTCTGTCCTTAGGCCCCCTCCCCTTTAGTTTAATATGAATGCTGCTAGAATAATACACCTTACAACAGATACCCCCACCAGCAGATCTTAGCATCCGTCCGTGAGCGCTATGTCAGCAACATGATTGGGATTGCTTGCTTGCTCTGAGAGATTTACAATCAATTATACTCAGGACATCTGTGGGGAATTTAACTAATCATTGACCAGTGCTGCCTACTTACATTATAATAGCTTTTTTAAACTTTACTCTCCCTAAGTAATGATTACATGGTATGCACTCACTGTGTCTGTTGAGATGACATTTTAATGCTGTGAGCTGGCTACAAGCCTATTTAGTGCTTTCTCCCACTGTTTGCTGGACTGCTTATATTGGGGAACTAAACCACATGGCCATTTTATATACACATACTTACTTTTTGTGAAAAATATTGATAAGCTCCTGAAGAAGCGTGATATCGCGAAACGTGTCAAGCTTGTACTTCTAAAAATTGTATCCTGCTCCCACTCTGTTAAGAGAACCCCTAGTGGTCATTACACTTACTGACCCGGGCCCAGCGGATAGAGTTGGATGTGCTGACCACCGCCTATATAAGTCTGTACTTTATATGTTTTTAAGTAATTTTGTAAATTTGTTATAAATAACAACTGTCTTTTAATATATTGGTGCCTGAAAAGTCCACGATTTCTCCTAAATAAATTCAATCTAGTTAATAGGATGTGGCACTTTTTACTATTATTCATACACCCACAGTACCATCCTGTGGTGGTGTATCTGTGCCAGTTTATTTACTACACTTCACTAACCAATCTGTGACTGCTGCGACTTTCTACCAAACTCTTCACTGGCTTCCCCTACCCCATCGCAAAAAATTCAATATACTAACCACAATACATAAGGCCATCCAGAACATCACCCCATCACCAATCACATCTGCAGATATTGCCCAAATTGTCCTCTCCGCTCATCCCAAGACCTCCTGCTCTCTAGTTCCCTTGTTACCTCCTCCCATGCTCACCTCCAGGACTTCTCCAGAGTCTCTCCCTGCCCCAGTATGTGCGGTCAACTCCTACCCTGTCCGCCTTTAGGTGATCCTTGAAAACTCACTTATTCAGGGAAGCCTACCTCACCTCCACCTAAGAACTGTTCCCTAGTCACCTCCATCAGATCATCCCCTGCAGCTATTACCTTTTGTACCACCTCCCCCTCCCTTTAGACTGTAAGCTTCATGAGCAGGGCCCTCCTATTCTTTCTGTATTGAACTGAATTTAATCATACTGTCCCCATTTTTATTGTAAAGCACTGCGTAAACTCTTGGTGTTGTATACAGTGTCTTAAAAAAGTATTCATAACCCTTGAAATTTTCTACATTTTGTCATGTTACAACCAGAAACGTAAATGTATTTTATTGGGATTTTATGTGATAGACCAACACAAAGTGGCACATAATTGTGAAGTGGAAGAAAAATGATAATTGTTTTTCAAATTTTTTTACAAATAAATATCTGAAAAGTGTAGCGTGCATTTGTATTCAGTCCCCCTGAGTCAAAAGTTTGTAGAGCCACCTTTCGCTGCAATTACAGCTGCAAGTCTTTTTTGGGAATGTCTCTACCAGCTTTGCACATCTAGAGAGTGATATTTTTGCACATTCTTTTTTGCAAAATAGCTTAAGTTCTGTCAGATTGGATGGAGAGCATCTGTGAATGGCAATTTTCAAGTCTTGCCACAGATTCTCAGTTGGATTTAGGTCTGAACTTTGACTGGGCCATTCTAACACATGAACATGCTTTGATCTAAACCATTCCATTGTAGCTCTGGTTGTATGTTTAGGGTCGTTTTCCTGCTGGACGGTAAACCTCCTCAGGCTTTCTTTTGTGATTGCCCTGTATTTGGCTCCATCCATCTTCACATCAACACTGATCAGCTTCCCTATCCCTGCTGAAGAAAAGCATCCCCACAACATGATGCTGCCACCACCATGTTTCACGGTGGGGATGGTGTGTTCAGGGTGCTGTACAATGTTAGTTTTCTGCCACACATAGCGTTTTGCTTTCAGGCCAAAAATTTGGTCTCATCTGACCAGAGCACCTTCTTCCACATTATTGCTGTGTCCCCCACATGGCTTCTTGCAAACTGAAAATGGGATTTCTTATGGCTTTCTTTCAACAATGGCTTTCTTCTTGCCATTCTTCTATAAAGGCCAGATTTGTGAACAGATTCTCCCACCTGAGCTGTGGATCTTTGCACCTCCTCCAGAGTTACCATGGACCTCTTGGTTGCTTCTCTGATTAATGCTCTTCTTGCTTGGCCTGTCAGTTTAGGTGGATGGGCATGTCTTGGTAGGTTTGCAGTTGTGCCATACTCTTTCCATTCTCCGATTGATTGAACAGTGCTCCGTGAGATATTCAAAGCTAGGGATATTTGTTTATAACTTAACCCTGCTTTAAACTTCTCTACAACTTTACCCTGTCTTGTGTGTTCCTTGGCATTCATGATGCTGTTTGTTCACTAAGGTTCTCTGACAAACCTCTGAGGGCTTCACAGAACAGCTGTATTTATACTGAGATTAAATTACACACTGGTGGACTCTATTTACTAATTAGGTGACTTCTAAAGGCAATTGGTTCCACTCGATTTTAGTTAGGGGTATCAGAGTAAAGGGGGCTGAATACAAATGCACACCACACTTTTCAGATGCTTATTTGTAAAAAAAAATTAAACCATTTATGATTTGCCACTTTGTGTTGGTCTACCACATAAAATCCCAATAAAATAAATTTACATTTTTGGTTGTAACATGACATAATGTGGAAAATTCCAAGGGGTATGAATACTTTTTCAAGGCATTGTAAATCCTGTATAATAATAATTAGCTCTTTCACGCACCTTTTGTAATCCTTCCTACATTTCTTTAGCAGTTTCACACTTATGCCCCGTACACATGGTCGGATTTTCTGACGGAAAATGTGTGATCGGAGCGTGTTGTCGGAAATTCTGTGTGGGCTCCATCGGACATTTTCCATCGGATTTTCCGACACACAAAGTTTGAGAGCAGGCTATAAAATTTTCCGACAACAAAATCTGATCGCGTCAATTCCGACCGTGTGTGGACAATTCCGACGCACAAAGTGCCACGCATGCTCAGAAGAAATTCCGAGACGGAACAGCTCGGTCTGGTAAAATTAGCGTTCGGAATGGATATAGCACTTTCGTCAAGCTGCAATGTTTAAAATTGTTTAATGCAGCGCACTCTCTTCTTCTTTATAATGTGAGAAGAATGAAGTTGTTTTGCTGCTCATATTCACACAGAGTTCTTACAAACTTCTTTCTTTTTTATTTTTAATGATTTCATCAATATATTTTGATTTGTCACATCTGACAAAAAAGCAATATGTTTATATTTTTGGGTTTGTATTTTTTTCAAGCCTGATCGTGTTTTTTTTTTTTTGTTTTTTTTTTTTACTCCAGAATATTTTTGGGTGTGTTTTGTGTGTCAAGTTACCACAGCACCATTATTATCTTGTATTATTTAATCTCAAGGAGATTGTTTGGTGTTGGTGTCTCTTGTTAATTTCACATTGTATTTTTGAAATGTAACTGCCTACTCACAAACAAACTGTCCTTTTTGAAGGAAAACACACATAGGCAATTATAATTGAAACAAAAATGTCTTTATTAAAGGGGTTGTAAAGTTGTTTTTTTTTTTTTTTTTAAATAACAAACATGTTATACTTACCTTCACTGTGCAGCTCGTTCTGCACAGAGTGGCCCCGAACCTGGTCTTCTGGGGTCCCTCGGCGGCTGTTTCAGCTCCTCCCCGCAAGCATTTACCACCTTCATGCGAGCTCCCTCGCACGGTGGTGAGTGCTTGCGGGCGCGCTCCCGTGATACAGCCGGCGGCTATAGCCGCTCGCTGTATCACTCGGCCCCGCCCCCCGGCGCGCCGCGTCATCGGATGTGATTGACAGCAGCGCGAGCCAATGGCTGCGCTGCTTTCAATCCATCCACTGCAGCCAATCAGCGACCAGGCTGAGCTGCAATGAAGCTGACGAGGACGAGGAGCGAAGATTCGAGGCGTCAGGTAAGTAAAACGGGGGGGCTGGGGGCGGCGGTTCTGTCAAAAGTTTTTTCACCTTAATGCATAGAATGCATTAAGGTGAAAAAATTTTTACCTTTACAACCCCTTTAAGGGATCTGAACCAAACAAAGAGGGAGGCAATGCTGGAGAAACAGCAGAAATTGGCGAAGCCTTTGGCCCCCAGGGCAGACATCAATTATTTTACTGCAAAAGTGGTGGCCTGAGGAGTCCACATATAAGGGAGTGCAGTCTGGTCCAGAAGTCCCAGAGATCCTGAACAGCAGCAGATGACATCTGTGTCCCAGGCTGTGGTCATACAAGAGCCTGCATCTTTTCTCAGACCAGACTGAACCCAGGTCATCACTCTCTGGTCTTTCTTCCACACTTCCTTCCACGCTGTGGCTCTGGTGGTGGAGTTGTGGCAGGAGGAGGATGGTCCAACTCACACAGGTGGGTTTTGGGTGTGATTTCGCCCCTCCTGCATGCCCTGCAGTTTTGTGCCAGCCATGCAGGCAAAGGCCTCTTCAGGAGTGGGTAAGGCTCTGAGGGACGCAGAAGCCTCCTGAATCAGCCTGAGAGCTGAATCCTGCACGTGACTCCCCTTCCTGGGTCTTTTGGTTGGAAGGCGGAGGGGAGGAACCTGCGATTCGGTCAGGCTCCTACTGGGCCCGGCCTCCTCCTGGTTGCCACTTAGCCCCGCCTCCTCCTGGCTGACACTTACCCCCGCCTCCTCCTGTGTGCCACATTCCAGAGCCTTGTCCTGGCTGAGGCCTTCCTGTGTATGAAAAAGGGACATAGTTTTAGTTTTTTCTTCATCAATCACACACAATTTTCATCTCATGACTGTTGCTAATTGAAAGTTAACAAATATAACAGACTATAATTCTGAGCCCAGCATTTTTCATTCTTGTCCCAATTTTTGCCCACTACTGTCTATTGAATTGTAAAACACTTTATGAAATCAGCAATTAGTGATCAATAATAACATCTAATAAACATCATTTATTTATTGACCAGACTAGAACAATGCTATACCTGGCTCCAGCTGGGCTCCTCCACTTCTTCCTGGCTGGAAGGCCCAGGTTGGACATCGGAAGCCTCAGCTGGGGTGGAAGATAGGGTGGAAGGAAGAGTGGAAGGAAGGGTTGAGAGGGATTCCCTGACTCCAGTCTGGTCTGACAGAAAACTAAGTCTCTCATAGTACCACAGCCTGGGGACATAAACGTCATCTGCTGCAGCTCCTGATCTCTGGGAATCCGTGACCTTCTTGCGCTTCCTAAGATATGTGCTCCTCAGGCCACCAATTTTGGCTTTTAAATAGCGGATGGTTGCCGTGGGGACCACCGGCGTCACCAACTCCAGCAGTTTCTCCAGCGCTGCCTGCCTCTTTTGTTTATTGTTGTATTGGGGGTGTTTGATCTGCCATAGACAGGGCAGCTCCCTGTATTTGTCTATGAACAGGGGGAGGAAGTTGTGGTCATTGAAGCCATCCATTTTATCTGCAAGACACAACACAAGACAAACCCTGTCATGCGAAACTCTCCTAATCTTGTTACAATATAGGCCTCAATCTAAAAGCAGTATAGACCCAAGTTTAGATCTTACCTTCATTATTACGAACGGCGCCTCCGATACTCCTTCCTCCACTCACAGATCGTACGTACTACGAACACGTGTTACGCTTTATATACACTGCGCATGCGTGAAACTCCGCCTGCCCCTGACGTTCTTTCTAGTCTATTCCCTGCCCCTTCTCATTCGGCGCAGTGGGGGAAGAGCACACGGCGGAGACAAAACAGGTGCGTGCTAATTACAGCAACGAGGAGGAGGAGGAGGAAAGCCCCGAGCCAGAAACGTCACGATCCCAGAGGAGACGATTTAAGGCATCAAATATGTCCTTTGGGGAGATGTTGGAGATGGTGGACATACTGAAGAGGGCCGACTATGACGGGAAGTATGGACCTTACCCCAACCCCAATGTCAGAAAGGTCAAGATCATGGCGAAAGTAGTCAAGAGTCTGCACCGGAATTTTGGGGTACGACGATCGAAAGATCAACTGAGGAAGCGGTGGTCGGACCTCAAATTAAGGGAGCATGAGCAGTACAGAAGGATCAGGAGAGTGCTGCAAAAAAGTAAGTACTTGTCCTGTGTTCCTATTCTTTATTTTTTTAATGTTTTTGCTGCTCCATGTGCTTTTCTTTACTGTTGTAAAATTTAAAATGGCAACTTTCATGTTAATGGGCACATTGTTCGTTCGTATGAAACATTGTTCGTTCGGCATAGAAAACCCCATTGTTTTGGCCATATGCATTTAAATACCTTTTTTCTGGCCTACTTCTCTTAAAATAATTTTGGAGTCTAGATGGGTTTGTAAGTAGAATGTAATGCAAACTAGATTCTGTGTAAGGAAAGGACACTCAGCAGCTGTTTACACATCAGGACGCTGGAGCACTAGTGTGGGAAACCAGAACCCCTTTTTATTAGGGGGCCCACAGAGGTACTCCAGTGTATACTATAGGGGTGATTCCATCTGTGAAGCTTGTACAAAACAGGTATGTATTCAAGCTTGATAAAGGAAAAAAATATTTATTCATCTTGTAACTCTGACCAAACAGACAATTGTACCCCACTTCCAAGCAATGTTCCATATTCCTATTTCTGCCATCAAATATCTGTGTGCTAAGTATACCTATTTTTTTTGGACATAGGGGAGAAAAGACTCAGAGGACACCCCTCATCCGAGGAGACCCCCCACCTCTGGAAGAAGGGGAAATCCCCCAAAGCCAAGCAGAGCAGGAGGAGGAAGATGTGGTGGAACTAGTCACCACAACAGGTGAATGTCTGCGACCACAGGCTCAGGTAAGAGATGTATGCCAGCATATTTATAATACATGTTTTTTTTTTTTTTATTTATTTTTGTAGGTGATCGTGATGTTGTGGATCCAGGTCATTTCACCAGTGAGAGTGCCCAGATCCTGATCGGGGAGATCATGGGGTGTAATAGGGACTTGGAAAAGATCCAGAAAAACATCAATGAGGTTAAAAACAAAATGAAGAACATCATTGATGTTTTAGGGAGAATCTAAAAGACCCCCAAATCCCTGACTTTTTGGTGGTATTTGTAATGGAAGAATTTGTTACATTTTTTTACATTTTATAGAAAAGCCAAATTTTGAAGATGCACACAGTGTGTCAACATGTGCTATCTGCCATCACGGGAGATCAATGTAGGCGTTTTGGGGGTGCAACCCCTTCCTCAATAATAAAGTAGCTGTGAGGAAGGGGTTTCACCCCCAAGACACATCCCTTGATCCCCCATGATGGCAGCTAGCACATGTTGACATTCTGCAATTTGTGTGCATCTTCAAAATTTGGCTTTTCCAGGGGTGACTTCACCCCATCTGAACGCAATGTCAAACACGTTTCTAAATACTCATATGTGATATTGCCTTTAATTTCTACAAAAGGTGAACTTTGTAAGTTCCAGATTTGTGTATTTATGGTTGGTTTGAAACATGCCTGTTTTACCTTAAATGGACATTTCTACTTTTATTAATGTGACCCAAAAAGTTGTTATACAACAAACATGTTGGTTTGTTTTAAAAACCGTTTATAAATGCACATGTGATTGTGCTGGTATTAAAAAGATTGATACTCAAGAATGTGTGGATTATTGTTTCAATGCTCCTTAAATTTTGTGGTGGTAAAATTGTGGTTTTCAGTGACAATGGTGGTTGTTTCCTAAGGGCAAATCCACTTTGCAATACAAGTGCAGTTTCAGTGCAGTCTCAAGTGCACTTGTAGTGCAAAGTGGATTTTCCTTTACTAAATAAAACCCAACAGTGCTTTTTTAGGTTACACAATCACGCCATTTTCAGGACTCCCCACATTTCTGTCAGGGTCAGCTAAAAGAAACACAAGCAGTAAATGTCACCAAAGATTTTAGTAGTTTTTTTAATTTGAAAAATGTATCATACATTGTCTGGCATATTGATGGCCCCCCTACCCGCAAAGTATTCAAGGTAGCTAAGACGGACCTCGCGGGCACTCAGGGGGGGCAAGCCAGGATGGCTAGCCTCAAGCGCCGTCAGGGTTGTTTCAGTTCCAGGAATTCCGGCCTCAGGGCCAACTGAGGCAGCATAGTTGGCAAAATTTTGCCTTAAAGAGTTGTGTAGAACACAGCACACCAAGATTATATGATTCAGTTTATACTCCGCTATGTGTATGGGTATAAGAAATAGGCGGAACCAGCTGGCCATGATTCCAAATGTGTTCTCCACCACTCTTCTGGCTCTGGCCAGCTGGTAATTAAAAACCCTCTGGTCTGGGGTGAGGGTCCTCATAGGGAATGGCCGCATAAGATGGTCCCCCAGCGCAAATGCTGCATCCGCAAGGAAGACGATTGGGAGTCCTTCCACATTGTCTTCTGGAGGTGGCAAGTCCAAGCTGCCATTCTGGAGATGCCTGTAGAACTCCGTCTAGGCAATGACTCCACCATCGGACATCCGGCCATTCTTCCCCACGTCCACATACAGGAACTCATAAGTAGTCGACACCACCACCAACATCACAATACTATTGAACCCCTTGTAGTTGTAATAGTATGACCCCGAGTTGGGTGGTGGGATGATGTGGATGTGTTTCCCATCAATTGCCCCTCCGCAGTTAGGAAAGTCCCACCGCTGGCAAAGTGGGAGGCCACAGTCTGCCATTCCTGTGGCGTGGAAGGAAACTGTGGAGTCAAACAAGAAAAGAAAATTAATTATTTTGCACATAAACATGGAAAGCAGATTGGACACAAACATTCTTGGCCAACATCAGTATAACATTTATTTTAGGGAGTATTTAAAGACAAAGGTATAAGGTCCACCTATCAGATCCCCCCCCCCCTCTAATGGGCCATTTGCTAAATTTTATGGGGGGGGATATGTTTGGGACAGGTAACCCTCTCCACTTCATTGAGAGATGAATGCCTAAATAATGTGTATTACTTTGGCCAGCCCCTCCTTAATTTACACTATTGGCAGCCCACTGGACAGGTAAGAAGTGTCATAATACAAAGAGTTAAATACACACTGTACAAATGGAAGCACATTTTTACATTCTGCTATTATCTATCAAGTTAATAATAGGATACAAAAACTTTAAACAGTACCATTTGTAAGTATTCAGGTAGGCCCTTGCACTACATGCTTTGGGGAATTCATCCATAAATTTGACCACTAAAGAGGTGGGTATAGTGTGTATGGGTTTGCCAAAGTCAGCAGATAGAGGATTGGTATCAGCTGAGCTAGCAGTTGGGGGGGAGGGGGGTTCCAAATGATTTTGGAACACAAAAAAAAGCCTCTGGCACTCTGCCAGAATTTCAAACACACATCAAAAATTTCTACATTTTAGGGCGTTTTTACGGTAAAGCACTACTATGGAGCTGACAAAATACATTGTTAATTGACTACACAAGGTGAATATAGGCCCAGGAGAGCATGCTGGGGAGGTAAGTGAAGGCAAATATGTATAAAGGACAAAAAAAAAAACCTAAAATTCCAGCATGCATGAGGACAAAGGGGACATTCACAGCATATTACAATCATGGTAATTAGGGAATGAGGAAAGAAATACAATACATTATCAAACATTAAATACAATAAAATGTGATGTTAAAGGATAAAATCTTACCTTAACATACTCCTTCTGCAGGACCTGGATGATGGCAGAACAGGTCTCTGGGATAATGATCCCCAGAGCCTGGGGGGAGATGCCTGTCGAGAACTTGAGGTCTTTCAGGCTTCTCCCCATTGCCAAGTACCACAGGGTGGCGACTAGCCTCTGCTCCGGAGTGATGGCTTGCCTCATGCAGGTATCCTGCCTGCTGATATAGGGGGTCAGCAAAGCCAACAAACGGTGAAATATGGGGTCTGTCATTCTGAGAAAATTCCTGAAATCATCAGGATTATTCTCACGGATCTCACGGAGCAAAGGCATATGACAGAACTGGTCACGCTGGAGCAACCAATTCTTGGTCCATGAACTCCTCCCCACCCTGTTCATGGACTGGACCTGTGTCAAGGTAAGGACCCCAACACCAAACCCCCGCACAGCGCGAACTCAAAGAGGAGTACGTATACGCAACATGACTAGAAAACGGACGGCTGTAACAGAACGCACTGAAGAACAGCAATGCCTGTGAAGAGCGACCTGAAAAACAGTAACGAACGAACAAGAACACAATGACAGTCACGCGTAACTCGCTGTACGCACTGAAGACCAGATACAAACCCACAAGCACAAACTGAACAGCAGAAAACGATCTGAAAACCGCGAGTCTGAAAAAGCGCGAATCGTCTCTCACCAAACTTTTACTAACACGAGATTAGCAAAAGGAGCCCAAAGGGTGCCTCGCTTGGTTCTGAACTGCCCTTTTATAGTCTCGTGGTACGTGGTGTACGTGAAAGCGTTCTTGGCGATCGGAAATTCCGACAACTTTGTGCGACCGTGTGTATGCAAAACAAGTTTGGGCCAACATCCGTCGGAAAAAATCCATGGATTTTGTTGTCGGAATGTCTGATCAATGTCCGACCGTGTGTACGGGGCATTACAATTTTAAATGGTTTGATCATCTTCTATGCTAAGAGAGATTGTGCTCTGAGCTTTTTGGACTTTCTTTATCCACCCATCTTAAGGGTGTTCTGGCCTGACTTCATTTATACATTTCCATATATATTTTCTCTTATTAGCATCATTTTCATCTTGCATTTGCAAGGCTAGTAGTTCTGGTTTGTCAGATTTACAAATGAAAGCTTTGTTGCAGCTGTGTTACTGGCTATTTTCTTTAATTATTTTGCAGTCTTCTTTCTGTTGCTGTATCTTGCACTGTTGCTGTAGCTGGCTATGACTTGGTTCTTAGCTTTTCTCTGGGTGTTTTGGTGGGTGTCTGTGCTCATAGCCTGTTAGAAATTCTGTAAATAGCCCTACAGAACAGACAGTGCACAGTCCACATGGGCTTTGCTGCTAAACTGCAAACAGGAAAAGGAACTTTATTATCAGAGAAAAGACATAGCATTTAACCATAGATGCAACTAAAAACTTGTAATGTAAACAAAATGTGTTCCAACACATCTCCAATGATGTGGTAAGTGGCTGATAGGAAGAGGCTTCTCCAGAAGGAATTCCATGCATTTGCTCACTAACTGTCATTACATATTGCTCACTGACTGTTTTGCCATTCCATGCTGCTCATTGACCACCCAGCAACTACATACTGATCACTGACTGCTTAGTCGTTACATACTGCTCACTGACTGCCCTAACAATACATACTGCTCACTGACTGCCCTGCCACTACATCGGTTGTGGCTGGTGCTCAATGCCACTGTGTGGGAGATGGACAGGAAAGCGGTGAACACCCCCCTCCTCCCCCACCTGGCGATCAGAGGCCTCCTTACCTTAGGAGGCAGATCACAAGGATCCGGGGTAGGGCTGCTACTTGCTCCAGCTACTCCTCGCTCTGGGGCCATTGCTTCTCCTCCCGGCCAAACAGGAAGTGGGTCCTGAGACCCGATTGGCCGAGAATCCTAAGGCTCCCTGGCCAATCGGGTTTCAGAATCCGCTTCCTGATTGGCTGGGAGGAGAATCAGGAAGACAATAGCAAATATTTATTTGCTATTGTCACACAATTGGGTAGGCACAGGGTGCAGTGTTCTGCAACCTGAGCCCACCCTTTTTTGTAGCCAATTGGAGCCTCATGCTATGATCATGTGCTTCAAAAAAATAAAACCTTCATTGAAATCCATGTGTCTGGCACCCTGCATATAAATTAGGGGCCGGGCGCAATGATAATGGGGCAATGCCCCTGCACCCCGTATGGACGGGTCGCCACTGCACTACATACTGATCACTGACCTCCCTGTCACTACATACTGATCACTGACTGCCCTGCCACTACATAATGCTTACTGATCTCCCTGCCGCATCACACTGCTTATTGACCACCATGCCGCTGCTCACTGGCCGATCTGCCACTACATACTGATCACTGACTGCCCAACCACTACATACCATTCACTGACTGACCTTGACACTGCATAATGCTCACTGATTTGAATATTGTACAGGTACAAGGCAACTCTGCCTCAATGAACTCTGCCGCACAACCTATTGACCATTGAACTCTGTATTACAACATACTGACCACTGAACTCTGTGTCACAAAATACATTTTAGACTGGTGTGCCCAGATTGTGCATAAATCTAAAGGGTGCCTTAACTAAAAAAAGGTTGAGAAACATTGCTCTAATGTATGAGAGTACCAACTCTTGAACATGCATAGAGATTTTCCAGTTCTGTCAAATACACTAGGACCCAAGTGAAGACTAGATTTGCTCACTGTAATTGCACATCTCTTATACATTCTTACCAAGGATGCAAAATTGAAAACAAAATCAGGCTTTATGAATATTACATAAAAATACCCTAAAACTATTCAGCTAATAATTTTCATAAACAATAGCTGTCACCAGTAATAGGATGTCCTCATCCCTGCAAACTAATCCTGTCAAAACAAAAGTAAGCGATCATGCACTGCATGATGTAAGTGGCATGGCTGTAGAACACGGTATAACAGGGTTTGAAGTTCAGTGAAACCCACTGATCGTTGCCTTCTTGAGTTGCATAACTCAGCTCATCTCCTATTTAATTTTCTGACTCATCTCTCAGCCAGAATAAACAATTCATCCACCATTCATCTGATCCACCATCAAAACACGAGTTTGGTACCAGCAGGGTACTAATTTCTCTTAGATCATAGGCAAGCTCCTTTTTTTTTCTTATGTATTCTAAAATTCATTTTATATGAATGATAGCATATCTTGTGTACACTATCACAAAGTGTACTAGAGCTTTGTAACTAACTTACTGTACCTGGAATTTATTACTGGCACTGTAATGGGTTTACATGTAGGTCTCTTTATAAATATTAATATCTTTATAAAAAAATATATATTTTTGCTTGCGACCATGTATATATTCAATACTGTCCCTCTAACCAAGTTTATTAAACCACTAATAGAGTTTAGCATGGAGTATGTGTATTCTGCTGCAAAACATGTTAAATAAAGGTGCTGTCCACCTTACTTTAAAAGTGGACCCCTCGTTAGATTCTTCCATGCAGCAACCAGATGGGTCCCTATTTCTGCATACCACCTAATTTGTCAGAAAGAAGGCTGGCAGTGTCAGACATTTTTGACAACTCGTTCAGATTACATACTTGTCCTCATGTGCAAGTGTCAGGTATTTTTAAGTAAACTTTTAATGCACAGGACTTCTGCTGACATTGGGGTAGTGTTGCTTGACAATTCATTAATATCTACCACTGCACCACTCCCATATGTCAGCTAAAGGACACATATTACGAACACGTCAATTCACACATACACAAAATCCTTCTCCTTCTTGTATACAAAAATGCCCCAGCCCACTACCCTGCTTATCAGCACAAAAATACCTAAATAAATTGTTTAAACATTTATATTTTTTAATACATTTGCATGCACATGGACGTATTTAAGTATAACATATGCCTAGTGTAAATAAAAAGGATTTTCCCATGGCAGGGTAGCTGCAGCTGGAGCGCACAGCCGGTCACATATGTAAATAGCTGTACACCCCTGTACTAATGTAAACGCTGAGTCTCCTCTATATAGGCATTTATCCATGGATGAGTGCACAATTTAATTTCCCAAATGCAATTCTTTCTCATTTAGTAAAATATGCTGTACGTGCACGCAGAAGTACATGCGGATGCAGAGAAGCATTGGCATTAACATAAGTACAGGGGTACAAAAAACACAGTCACTTACAGCGCTAATAAGTTCTCCAAGGTGTGGAGTAACAGATGCCAGATAAAACGGTGATGTGAAAGGTATCCCAAAACTAGGTGGATGCTGCCTTCCTCAGATGGGGAAATCCGAAAGGAACTACAAGAAAAACAGAAATGGAAGGTGCACACACCTAGTGCATTACCAAAGATAATCTAATAATAAGACATTTTTGTATTAAAGTGGGTACTCACAAAATGCATCTGACAAAAGGCCATAAACACAGTGCATGGACATGCACAGAACACGGGGTACATCTAAAGAGTTTCGGGGGCGCACCCCCTTCCTCAGAGCTAGGCTATTCTCGTACACCGTGGGCAAGCGCTTTTATAGGGAATGGTGGAATTGAAAATGTGTGTCAAAAAGAGCCACGTCCTCAAAGGGGCGGGAAAGAAAAAAAAAAAAGAATATACAGTGGCTTGCGAAAGTTTTCGGCCCCCTTGAACTTTTCAACCTTTTGCCACATTTCAGGCTTCAAACATAAAGATATAACATTTTAATTTTTTGTGAAGAATCAGCCACAAGTGGGACACAATTGTGAAGTGGAACGAAATCTATTGGATATTTTAAACTTTTTTAGCAATTAAAAAACTGAAAAGTGGTGCGTGCAAAATTATTCGGCCCCTTTACTTTCAGTGCAGCAAACTCACTCCAGAAGTTCAGCGAGGATCTCTGAATGATCCAATGTTGTCCTAAATGACTGATGGAGATAAATAGAATCCACCTGTGTGTAATCAAGTCTCTGTATAAATGCACCTGCTCTGTGATAGTCTCAGGGTTCTGTTGAAAGCGCAGAGAGCGTCATGAAGACCAAGGAACACACCAGGCAGGTCCGTAATACTGTTGTGGAGAAGTTTAAAGCCGGATTTGGATACAAAAATATTTCCCAAGCTTTAAAAATCCCAAGGAGCACTGTGCAAGCGATCATTTTGAAATGGAAGGAGTATCAGACCACTGCAAATCTACCAAGACCGGCTGTCCCTCTAAACTTTCAGCTCAGACAAGGAGAAGACTGATCAGAGATGCAGCCAAGAGGCCTATGATCACTCTGGATGAACTGCAGAGAACTACAGCTGAGGTGGGAGAGTCTGTCCATAGGACAACAATCAGTCGTACACTGCACAAATCTGGCCTTTATGGAAGAGTGGCAAGAAGAAAGCCATTTCTCAAAGATATCCATAAAAAGTCTCGTCTAAAGTTTGCCACAAGCCACCTGGGAGACACACCAAACATGTGGAAGAAGGTGCTCTGGTCCGATGAAACCAAAATCGAACTTTTTGGCCACAATGCAAAACGATATGTTTGGCGTAAAAGCAACACAGCTCATCACACTCAACACACCATCCCCACTGTCAAACATGGTGGTGGCAGCATCATGGTTTGGGCCTGCTTTTCTTCAGCAGGGACAGGGAAGATGGTTAAAATTGAGGGGAAGATGGATGCAGCCAAATACAGGACCATTCTGGATGAAAACCTGTTGGAGTCTGCAAAAGACCTGAAACTGGGACAGAGATTTATCTTCCAACAAGACAATGATCCCAAACATACAGCAAAATCTACAAAGGAATGGTTCACAAATAAACGTATCCAGGTGTTAGAATGGCCAAGTCAAAGTCCAGACCTGAATCCAATCGAGAATCTGTGGAAAGAGCTGAAAACTGCTGTTCACAAACGCTCTCCATCCAACCTCACTGAGCTCGAGCTGTTTTGCAAGGAAGAATGGGCAAGAATTTCAGTCTCTCGATGTGCAAAACTGATAGAGACATACCCCAAGCGACTTGCAGCTGTAATCGCAGCAAAAGGTGGCTCTACAAAGTATTAACGCAAGGGGGCCGAATAATCTTGCACGCCCCACTTTTCATTTTTTTATTAGTTAAAAAAGTTTCAAAAATCCAAAAGATTTCGTTCCACTTCACAATTGTGTCCCACTTGTTGGGGATTCTTCACAAAAAATAAAAATTTTATATCTTTATGTTTGAAGCCTGAAATGTGGCAAAAGGTTGAAAAGTTCAAGGGGGCCGAATACTTTCGCAAGCCACTGTATATATATATATATATATATATATATATATATATATATATAGTTGCACTAATGTAAAAACGTCAGAATCCAAATCAAAAACCTATATCAAAAACAAAATACTCCATCATAAATGCACAAATAAATGAATAATGGCAATTCATTCAAATCCATTATATATTGCACGTTCATTTATATTTAGTCCGATGAATAAAGGGATGCAGGATTGATAAATGGGTCGATCCATGTCTCACCTCTACATGCCTGAAGTAGCTGTGGGGAGAGGGGGGGTTGGGCAGTCAGAGGTGTCCAAAAACCACACACTAGGATCACCCAACTGGAAGCTTCAGAATTGCCAGGAACGGGGGAAAAACCCCCACAGATGTCAGCAGGATCATCCCCGCTGTAGTGCGCTGATCAGTGAACATCCGATGTCACACAGGCACCTTACCAGACCCCAGGGAACCAGCTCAGTGCCAGGAGGAATCCACTTCTTGGAAACTCAGGAAGATGCCTGATGACAACAAGTGACATCACTTCTGGGCAGTACAACGGTGTCCCCATGGACATGAATGGGCAAAGATAGATGGAAGAAAAAAAAAACATACATGTGGCATAGGAAGAAGCAGGTTACAGGTAGTGATGGCCAAACCCATGCCAATTCATCAATTGTGGTTCACAATTTGTAGTATATTGTCTGATATGCCCCTGTGGCCTTCTTTACGTGGGCCTCACCATCCGGGCTTTACGCACACGGTTTGGAGAGCATAAAAGGAATATACTCAAACGTGTCAACAACCATTCACTACCATTACGTTTTTTGCATCAACATGATCATAATCCATCTGGTTGGCTTGGAAGTTATGGGTGAGGATGCCGACACTGGCAGGTGCTTTCGGAGACTTTGTAGAAAAGAAACCTTTTGGATACATCGCTTAGGAGCCTTATCGCCTAGGGGCCTGAATGTGGGGTTGGATGTTCAGAATCTTATGCGACCCCCAGTCCTCTTTCCCCTTCTGTTTTTATTCTGTTTTTGCCTTCATGTGGGTGTCCTTCCAGGAGCTCATTATACCAACATGTCCTGTTTCTTTGGTTTCTTATTTCTTCTTTTTCATCCAATTATCTGTGTACATTTTTATCTTTATTTTAATTTTTCTTTATTTTCATACAAGTATTCATATTTATATATTATTATTATTACAATTTTTACTTGAATCCACCATTGTTCTTAACGACTAGCTGCTATTGATTACCAATTACTATAGCAACAAACTTTTATAGATTTTTTTGTAGGGTTGGCTTTCACGTACTCCAGGGATCAGCACTTTTTATTAATTGTTACACATTGAGGAATCATTATTATCGTTGTACAAAATTCATCGCATTAAAAAATTTTATATTTTTTTTAAATTAATTATTTTATTTTTTTTTTATTTTTTTTTTACTTTTTACTAATTTACTATTTCCTAGTGGTCCAGTTTTGTCAAATAATTTTTTGTTATTTTTTTAAATTTTTTAATTAAATTTTTGAAACAGTTTCTTTTAAAAAAGTTTTTTTTTTCTTCCATCTACTGTATCTTTGCCCAATCATGTCCATGGGGACACCATTGTACTGCTCCCGCCCTGGAAGTGATGTCATTTGTTGTCATTAGGAGTCTTCCTGAGTTTCTAGGAAGTGGATTCGCCCTGGCACTGAGCTGGTTCCCTGGGGTCTGGTAAGGTGCCTGTGTGACATCAAGTGTTCACTGATTGGCGCACTACAGCGGGGATAATCCTGCTGCGTCTGTTGGGGTTTTTCTCATGTTCCTGGCAATTCTAAAGCTTCCGGTCGGGTGATCCTAGTGTGTGGTTTTTGGATACCTCTGAGTGCCCAACCCCCCCCCCCCCCTCAACTACTTCAGGCATGTAATGGTGAGACATGGATTGACCCATTTATCAACCCTGCATCCCTTTTTTTCTTGTGTTTCTACACCTGTATTTATATGACTAAATATAAATAAATGTGCAATATATCATGGATTTGAATGAATTATCATTATTTATTTATTTGTGTATTTATCATGGAGCTTTTTGTTTTGGATATAGGTTTTTGATATGGATTCTAACGTTTTTAAACATTAGTGCAACTATATATATATATATATATATATATATATATATATATATATACAGTATCTGACAAAAGTGAGTACACCCCTCACATTTTTGTAAATATTTTTATTATATCTGTGTAAATTTGCTGTCCCTTCAAAATAACTCAACACACAGCCATTAATGTCTAAACTGCTCACAACAAAAGTACACCCCTAAGTGAAAATGTCCAAATTGTTCCCAAAGTGTCAATATTTTGTGTGGCCACCATTATTTTCCAGATCTGCCTTAACCCTCTTGGGCATGGAGTTCACCAGGGCTTCACAGGTTGCCACTGGAGTCCTCTTCCACTCCTCCATGACAACATCACAGAGCTGATGGATGTTAGAAACCTTGTGCTCCTCCACCTTCCATTTGAGGGTGCCCCACAGATGCTCAATAGGGTTTAGGTCTGGAGACATGCTTGGCCAGTCCATCACCTTTACCCCCAGCTTCTTTAGCATGGCAGTGGTCGTCGTCTTGGAGGTGTGTTTGGGGTCGTTTTCATGTTGGAAAACTGCCCTGCAGCCCAGTCTCCGAAGGGAGGGATCATGGCTTGCTTCATTATGTCATAGTACATGTTGGCATTTATGGTTCCCTCAATGAACTGTAGCTCCCCAGTGCCGGCAGCACTCATGCAGCCCCGGACCATGACACCCGCACCACCATGCTTGACTGTAGGCAAGATACACTTGTCTTTGTACTACTCACCTGGTTGCTTCCACACACGCTTGACACCATCTGCACCAAATAAGTTTATCTTGGTCTCATCAGACCACAACACATGGTTTCAGTAATCCATCTCCTTAGTCTGCTTGTCTTCAGCAAACTGTTTGTGGGCTTTTTTGTGCATCATCTTTAGAAGAGGCATCCTTCTGGGATGACAGCCATGCAGATCGATTTGATGCAGTGTGCGGCGTATGGTCTGAGCACTGACAGGCTGACCCCCCACCCCTTCAACCTCTGCAGCAATGCTGGCAGCACTCACATGTCTATTACCCAAAGACAACCTCTGGATATGACGCTGAGCACGTGCACTCAACTTTTTTGCTTGACCATGGCGAGGCCTGTTCTGAGTGGAACCTGTCCTGTTAAACCGCTATATGGTCTTGGCCACCATGCTGCAGCTCAGTTTCAGGGTCTTGGCAATCTTCTTAACATTAAATAAGAGTTGGGACTTTAAATGAAGTCGTGGAAAACATGCAGGTACCAAGGATAACAGTACAATTTTATTTGTCAAGTAAATGCATAAAACAATTCACAAACAGAACCACATCCTGTAAAGAAAGACATTGTGATAAATATCATTCCAAAATCACAGCACATGTATTTGTGCAAAGGTGATCGGCATCAAGGATACAATCAACTTGGCGCCGCATAGTGGTCTTTTGAGCGATTTGGTGCATGTACAAAGATTGCATAAAATACAGATAACAATACCACAGCACAAAAAGAAAAACATATAATAATAATATGTAAAAACCATAATAATTGTTCTTGAGATGTTGCAAGGTGAACATGTGTTGGTGTCCCAAATGCCCGACACGTTTCGTGTGGAATACACTCATCAGGGGCCAGATGGTCAGGGATATCTAAAAATGTAATGCAACATGAAGTGAGTTTAACTGGTAGCGCATACTCACAGCGAAAAAGGGGATGGGTCACCCTAAAACACTTACATGTGAATAGTGCAGTGGGACATGACAAGTACAGAGCCAAGACCAACAGGTATCTCTCCCGGGAGCTGAGGTGCAGCGGTGGCACCTTTTCCACAAATTTTGAAAAGAAACTCAAAGGAGAGGGAATGGGAGGAGAGGAAGAGCCTGCCCTCCTCCTGGCCTGCACGGGACAATTTGCTGCTACAGAAGTCAGTGTGTGACAGCTTTACACCACGGAAATACTGCCCTGGGGAAAAGAGTCTGTAGGGATCACTGATGTAAGGGGGGAGTTAATACACTATGGTAAAAGGGGACACTGATGTAACAGGGCAGCGGGGTCCCTAAGGTAAGGGGGAACACTGATATAAGGTTTGCCCTTATATCAGTGCCCTCACTTCTTTCTTACATCACTGTCCCCCCTTACCACAGTTTATTCACTCTGCGGACTCTGATGTAAGTGGAGGGCTCTGGTGACCAGAGAGTCCACAGATTTCCCCCTTACATCACGGTCCACAGCATCTCCCTTTACATCAGGGTCTGCAGAGTTCCTCCCTGCACTGTAAAATAGAACCCTGCAGACTCTGATGTAAAGGGGAACACTGGGGACTCTGATGTAAGGGGGGACACTAATGTAAGGGGGAACACTGTGAAAACAATTGGAACAAATCACTGCGAGTGCAACTGCATGGACACACAACCCCTCCACACGCGGACAGGTGCCGACCCTGTCCGTGATTACGTCAATGCAGAGACAAAGAAGAGTTGGCCACACTCCAACTCTGTGGTGGATAAAACAATGTTTATTGAAGTCTTCCAAGTATAAAACATACAGGCATCACAGCTCCATATCACAGGACAAGGCAGTTTACGTGTTTCACATGGAATGTGCTTGCTCATGACTAAAGCTCACCTGTCAGAGAACAGCTTAAGTATTCATCCTATAGCTGACACCGATCGTTGCTCTAAATGCCCACATATTCTGAGTAAAATCTAATCAAGGTAAGGACTCTTATATTAAGCAAAATTTTTTTTACAAAAAAAAGAAAAACAAAATAATAATAAAAACATTAATAATTAGTCCACAGTGTATATCTTTCAGGCCAAATTGCAGCTGCACAATAATTCTTCAAAGGTAAATACTGTATGTAAATAATAGTAATCATATTTTTATACTATAACCCAAAGAGCAGGTTATGTTATGTAAGGGGGGATTCTTGGAACCCTGATGTAGGGGAGACTCTGGGGACACTGGTATAAGGGAGGACTCTGATGTGAAGAGAGGGTTCATACTAACTGCTGTACTTTATATGTTCTTTTGTATGTTACTTACCCCTGCACTCTATACATCATGTTGTACATTACATAGTCCTAACCAAGGTATTCATTACCTCAACAGATTCTGTTTAAGCCCCTCCCACTGTTTGGCAAAATCTGGCCATGTATACTGTTCGCTGCAGCATGCTACACACCCCGCAGAACCGATTTTTATGTTTTATCCCATGGTGCCCCAGGTCTTTCCTAATTCTAGCCATGTTCCACATTTTGTCACACTGTTTTGAGTTTTTGTTTTTTTTTAAAGCCAGACAGTATTGTTATTGTTTACATATTGTTTATAGGCTTTAAATATCGATTGCCATGAGTTTTTGTCATATTTCAGGATGTCAGTAAAAAATATGTGTTCCGTCAGTAAATTTTCCATGCTGCAGGAAAATTGTATATTTTTTCCAGTGGGCATATTTTATGCCTAACCACATCTGTGTGCATGGCGCCATAAACTGAAAGCAGACCAGCCTTGGTAGCCCCATCCTCCTTAACAATAACGAAACACACCTGAAGCCCAGACTGACTCGAGGTAGCTGAAGTCTTCCAGCATGTGTCTGCACCAAATCCAACAAAGCATTTTTGCAAGTTTTCACCCTTACTACCCAGAAGAAGGGCATGTCCTACCACATACAGTGAATATATAGAAATATAGAAGGCTAATGGCAGTAAAAGGCCCATCCATGTTTTTTTTATTTTCATTATTTTATTTTTTTTTTACCTTATTGTTTGAGGACGCGACTATTTGTCCCAAGCATAGAGTCCCAAGAATATACCGATCTTTCTACCAAGAGAAGTCTGTTTTGGCAGTTCACACAAATGTTTGTCTGTAAAAAAATGGAAACAACATACAGAAAAACAGAAAGTGCAACCCACTTTTACTTAGGATTCTGGTGTGGAAGAGCTACCATATTTACCAATAGGCACAGTTGGCTTGTATCTATTGGCATCAGAAGAAGGAAGGAAGAATGGGTGCTTTTTGCCAGAGGCGGCTCTAGGCTTTGTGAGGCCTTAGGCAAAACCTAGACATGAGGCCCCACTCACGCCCATATTGGGAAAAATAATTCAAGCGACAAAAAAATATATGTAATTTATACAGTTTATTAAGAGCTTTAAAGTGCTGGTGTCAGTGTTCTCTATCTCGGTGCTGGTGTCAGTGTTCTCTATCTTGGTGCTGGTGTCAGTGTTCTCTATCTTGGTGCTGGTGTCAGTGTTCTCTACCTTGGTGCTGGTGTCAGTGTTCTCTACCTTGGTGCTGGTGTCAGTGTTCTCTACCTTGGTGCTGGTGTCAGTGTTCTCTACCTTGGTGCTGGTGTCAGTGTTCTCTATCTCGGTGCTGGTGTCAGTGTCCTTATCTCAGTGCTGGTGTCAGTGTCCTTATCTCGGTGCTTGTGTCAGTGTCCTTATCTCGGTGCTTGTGTCAGCGTTCTCTGTTTCGGTGCTGGTGTCAGCGTTCTCTGTTTCGGTGCTGGTGTCAGCGTTCTCTATCTCGGTGCCGGTGTCAGCGTTCTCTATCTCGGTGCCAGTGTCAGCGTTCTCTATCTCGGTGCTGGTGTCAGTGTTCTCTATCTCGGTGCTGGTGTCAGTGTTCTCTATTTCGGTGCTGGTGTCAGTGTTCTCTATCTCGGTACTGGTGTCAGTGTTCTCTATCTCGGTGCTGGTGTCAGTGTTCTCTATCTCGGTGCTGGTGTCAGTGTTCTCTATCTCGGTGCTGGTGTCAGTGTTCTCTATCTCGGTACTGGTGTCAGTGTCTCTATCTCGCTGCTGGTGTCAGTGTCTCTATCTCGCTGCTGGTGTCAGTGTCTCTATCTCGGTGCTGGTGTCAGAGTTCTCTATCTCGGTGCTGGTGTCAGCATTCTCTATCTCGGTGCTGGTGTCAGCGTTCTCTATCTCGGTGCTGGTGTCAGCGTTCTCTATCTCGGTGCTGGTGTCAGCGTTCTCTATCTCGGTGCTGGTGTCAGCGTTCTCTATCTCGGTGCTGGTGTCAGCGTTCTCTATCTCGGTGCTGGTGTCAGTGTTCTCTATCTCGGTGCTGGTGTCAGTGTTCTCTATCTCACTGCTGGTGTCAGTGTCTCTATCTCGGTGCTGGTGTCAGTGTTCTCTATCTCGGTGCTGGTGTCAGTGTTCTCTATCTAGGTGCTGGTGTCAGTGTTCTCTATCTCGGTGCTGGTGTCAGCGTTCTCTATCTCCGTGCTGGTGTCAGCGTTCTCTATCTCGGTGCTGGTGTCAGTGTTCTCTATCTCGGTGCTGGTGTCAGTGTTCTCTATCTCACTGCTGGTGTCAGTGTCTCTATCTCGGTGCTGGTGTCAGTGTTCTCTATCTCGGTGCTGGTGTCAGTGTTCTCTATCTAGGTGCTGGTGTCAGTGTTCTCTATCTCGGTGCTGGTGTCAGTGTTCTCTATCTCGGTGCTGGTGTCAGTGTTCTCTATCTCGGTGCTGGTGTCAGTGTTCTCTATCTCGGTGCTGGTGTCAGTGTTCTCTATCTCGGTGCTGGTGTCAGTGTTCTCTATCTCGGTACTGGTGTCAGTGTCTCTATCTCGCTGCTGGTGTCAGTGTCTCTATCTCGGTGCTGGTGTCAGTGAAGGAGGTAGCAGCGGAGAAGCCAATCAGCAGGCAGTGCCAGCGCAGGATGCAGAGCGCCTGGCCCACCAAGGCTGAGGATCAGCACTGAACTGGGACCTCCCAACCCCCCCCCCCCAGTGGAGTCCAGCATAGGTGGGGGTAAGGGCAGGGCAGAGGGAAGGGTCAGGGGCTGCTAATCACAGGTGGGCACAGTGGGACTGAGCTGCCCTTACTGTTTGTGACACTGATGATCAGGAGGAAGGGAGTGGAGTGCATGGGACAGGGGGTGAATATAAAGACCAGTCTGTGGCTGAGGGATGCTGGGGGGGCTGGCTCTCTCCCATGTTGGTGGTTGCTGGGTGCAGAAGGGGTTGTGGCATGGTAGCTGTGCCTCTCCCTACAGCTGGAGCCTCGGTTCCCCCCTCCCCCCACTGATTGACAGCCCCAGAGAGAGAGAGGTGGCCCGGTCCGGACACCTTATTTCCTACCTCACATCTGCGACATACAGCGCTCATGGGGCTTCCTCCGCGGGACCTTCCTCTTCCTGTCCGTCCCACTGCATGCCAGATTCCTCCTCCAGCCTGGGTCGGGTGTGCGGGGACCGCTCCGCTGAGAACTCCAGTGGTGGGGGGTGACGGCCGGGGGGGGGGGGGGCGCGATCTGCGTCTCCGGAGCAGCAGAAACTTTTTGCTCAGGCTGCTTGAACCTCCTCCCCTTCTCCTCCCCCTCTCCTATGCCGGACAACACAGCACTGGCCCCGCCTCCTCCTCGAGACAGAGCCAGTGAGCCACACTCTGTCTTCTCTCTCCTCTGCCTGTTAAACAACTGCTGGCCGGAGCTTAACGCCGCCCGCAGCGGCATTGTTGTAAGCAGAGGCGGCTCTTCAATAAGGCTGTCGCGAGGCCCCTATGAGTGCGACTCGTGCGAGGCCTTAGGCGACCGCCTTATTTGCCTAATTAGAGAGCCGCCTCTGCTTTTTGCATTGTGTATTAACTATCCAATAGAATAGTCAATAGAATAGAGAAGTTACAGTATTTCTGAGTGAGAAAAAAATCATAGCCACTTGATTGGTACACTGTATGCATTTAAATGCAAAATATTCAACTCTAACAGGAGTGTACCTTTAAAGTGGACCTTCCATGTTAAACAGAAGGTCCATTTTTTTTGCAAGCCTCCTCCCTCCAACACAAATGGCTTCAAAAAGCCAATTACAAACTAACTGCTTAGCAGAAAAATAAATATACTAACCTTAGCTTCAGTCTCCAATGCTTCCGTGAGGCATGGGTGATGTTACAATTGTAGGCAGGGGCCAAGGTAAGTATAAATTTTGTATACCTAGTGGACACTTTATTTACAAATGGCCTTTTAAAGGGACCTTCCATTTGACACAGAAGGTTTTCTTTTATTCAGACCATAACATGAATACCAATACTGGGAGGATGCAATAAAAATATAGTTCCTGTTAAATATAATGTATATATTTGAAACGTATCTAAATTTAAAGTAAAAATAAACACTTGAAGTAGTATTTATCTAGCATCATACTTGAACCGCTTCACTCATACATAGGGGAATCAGAGCAGTTAATATAAAGTGTTTATTGGAAGGCTGCTTAGAAGCATACATTATGAAAACCACTTGAGTGAAACTGTTCTGAATTATCTAAACTGAATCTGCAACATGAGGGAATCTTATGGCTGTTAACTGGCTCAGCTAAAGCTGGAATTAGAAAATCTAACTTGCAATAAAATGTGCACATCAGTCAAATGGTAACCAGCACTGTAATAATACTTTATTGGTTGTATACATTTATAAATCTTTTTTCTCAGAACACTAGACCATTTGCTACTCTCTTAATGGACATTCCATTCAAACATGATCATTACACATTTAAGGTTTACTCAGGGGACACATATCTAATTTCCAAACTGGCATTGGGCTTCTCCACTAGTTACATTACTATATTTACCTTACCTTCTAAATAGCTTGGAGTTCAGTCGTGGGAGAATGCAGGCCAGTATTCCCCAAGTTTTAGGCATCTCTATCTATAGTTCTTAGCATGCTTATTTGAATAGAGATTATTCAAATGTTGTGTGTGCATTATGTAATGGTTAAATCCGCCACACATATGGCCGAATGTTGACCGGCATCGGCCACTTCAATAAAAAATGTCCGACATTCGACCCCTGTGTATGCCAGCTAGTCCAATAGAAGCCGGCCATTTGGCTGGCTTCTGTTAGAGGAGCATGCAGGAAAGCCAGCAGCCAGCCGGCTCCTGATCAGCGCTCTCAGCCAATGGTGGAGAGCGCTGATTGAAAGTGTTCTGGCAGGGGGGCGTCCCCCTGTCAGAACTTAATAGCTCAGCAGGGGAGATCTCTGTACTAATGTTAGATCGTTAGTACAGTGGCTTTGACCGAAGCTGGGTTGAACAGAAAAAAAATAATAGTGTGTACCAGGCTTTACCTCCAAAGAACGTCCGACATTCGACCCCTGTGTATGCCAGCTAGTCCAATAGAAGCCGGCCATTTGGCTGGCTTCTGTCAGAGGAGCATGCAGGAAAGCCAGCAGCCAGCCGGCTCCTGATCAGCGCTCTCAGCCAATGGTGGAGAGCGCTGATTGAAAGTGTTCTTGCAGGGGGGCCATCCCCCTGTCAGAACTTAATAGCTCAGCAGGGGAGATCTCTGTTCTAATGTTAGATCGTTAGTACAGCGGCTCTGATCGAAGCCGGGTTGAACACAAAAAAAATAATAGTGTGTACCAGGCTTTACCTCCAAAGAGGCCACTGAAAATAACCCGGGTCTGCCTTACCTGTTCAGAGGTTGCCAGGCCCAGATACCAGTTCCAGAGTACACCAACAAACACAGTCTAGAGGATGTCTTTTATTGCAGTACTTGAACAGGAAAGAAGTAGTAAAATCACTGGAACTTTCTCTCTGGCTCCCTCCACCCGACAGCCTCATGGTTCCTCTTCTCCTCTCCCCTCCTCCCGCTCGGCATGTTGGGGGCTGCAATGCACTCTCAAGGATTTGTCCTGGGCCTGCTGGTATCCGGGACTACATGTCCCATAATCCTCTATTGTTAGTTTGCCAGCTGCTTGGCTCAAGAAGGAGAAGGAGGGGGGAAAATCCCCCGCAGCTGCGGCTCTGCCTGTGTCCCTTCACAGAGCCTGTCAGCAACGGCTGATGGGGGGTCGGCATCAGCACAGCCTGTTCACTATTTTCTCGAGGGGGGCAATTGACCCTTTGCCCCCCCTGGATCCACCGCTGCATGGAGGAGGAGGGAGGCTGTGGGCTCTCATTTACCACTGTGTATACACCCACACGTGTAACGCTATATTATAGGGAGGAAATGCTTAGGGTAAAAAATACACTGAAAACTGTAGAAAAGCTTCCCTGTAATTATCTGAAAGAGAACAGGGAAGAAAGAAGGCATCCATCACAATTTCCAGGTTGCCACCTATCCAGGGGCAGACTGACCATTCGGGCACTCGGGCACTGCCCGAGGGCCCCATGCCACTAAGGGGCCCCATCAGGGTTGCCAGCCTCAATAAAACCAGGGACAGTATGTAAAAAATCTGTGTTTTTTTAAAAATCCCAAGATTATAGCTGACCCTCCTCTGCAGTACTTTTTCAGTGTGTGTATGTGTATTCTGTGCGTGTATATTGTGTGTCTGTGTGTGTATACTGTATATGTGTGTGGCACCATAATCTATTGCCCGGGGGCCCCATAATCTCCTATTGCCTGGGGGCTCTATAATCTCCTATTGCCCGGGGGCCCCATAATCTCCTATTGCCCGGGGGACCCATGAGTTGACAGTCCGCCCCTGCACCTATCTTAGGCGCCAGTATTGATAGCTAACATTTATAGCTCACACTTGATCTTTGCATCAGGCCTTTTTTATCGCAACCTTGTCCTTGTAGATAAAACTCCCCAAGCTCTAGCTGTCTCTGCAATCCAGGAATTTTTGAAAGAAGGCAGGAGACTCTCTGTTCCAGCATGGCTTTGGCACATTGAGGTAGTCCTATTCACCCTCATTGCACCAAGCTTGCCAACACCTCTCAATCATCAGCCCTCTAGGTACGTAATGGTATTCATAAAACAAAGGAAAAGAGGGGTGGTTCTACGACCTGAACCCAATATCATATGGACGCAGACAAGCGGATGCCAGACCATCAGCCGCACAACTGTTAAAGCTTAAGTCCATACACATCGATCGGCACACCAGAAAGCTGCAGTTAAAATCTTCCTTTTATTAATCCATCCACAGGAATAAAAGCTCACAGACAATAGGATGTTTTTCTGCCCAAGAGGGCCTTAGTCATAACTATGAACCTGAATCTGGGGTACTCTCAAGTTCCTTGCACTCCACAGTGTCTCTCCAGCACCACTCAGACTGGGACACCTCCAAACCATCCCACTCCTCAATGTCCCCCTCCAGCTGCTCAGCCTCAGTGGTGACAATCCCTGCCCCAAAATGTAAATGTGGTGACCCTAGGTTGGTCCTCTCATCACTAACCTTCCCTGTGAGCTCACCTTCCTTGGTAGCAAGCATCAGATGAGCTAAAACACACGCAGCCAACAAAGTCACAAACACCAGCTTCTCTGGAAAAGGAACAACAGGTACAGTCTTTGTAACACAAAGCAGTGTAGTCATGTCAGCCTTTCTGATGGTAATCCCCCTTCTCCTGCCACAGGTGTAGGTCATAGCTTTCTGGTATGTGGTGTGGAGTAATAGTGGTAAGCCGGAAGAAGCAAAACAAATCCCAGGAAAGTAGCTTTCATTAATTCTGACAGTGAAGAATACATTTTTTGGCCTTGTTAATGGAAGACAGGTTCATTTCATGTATCAGTAACACCACTGATTCATCTTATTAATTATAGCATTTCCTGTATGGAAGGTATACTAGCCAAATTTTAAAGTACACTCCAGTCAAAATGGAAAATTCCAGACATTGATGAGCTGCCTGATCCCCTCTGCACTTCTACTGCTCCTCTCTGACCAGGCCAAAGGTCAGTACAGGAGGCAAACAAGTGAATTGGGACAGAGAGCAAAATTTGGTACATAGGAACTCAGTCCAACAAAGACACAGAAGGGAGGTAGGTGCATGGGGATCACAGATGATGCATGGTACCAAACACACAGGAGTCACAAGAGAGTATTGTCACAGGGGGTCAGGAACTAGGAGCACAGACTGGAGCTAGGAACAGGGGATAGCACTCATGCTCATGCCATGGGAGCTAACTGGTCATAATTTAATTAATGAGGAAGATTGGGAGGCTGGGCAGAAAGTGACCAAGGAGCAAGTTATGTTTATCAGCGTGAGGCAAGCAATGACAATAGCTATCAGCTATGTGCAACAAGGAAGCAAAAACAGAGCACATGCATGGTAAGAACAAATCACAACCATGTGGAACCATATGTGATCAGGTCTGCAGCTGATCTGAAACTCTCTATACTTTTATTGCTTCTCTTTGCCCCCTTGGTATTTATACTATTCTTCTATGCTCCTCTCTGACACCTTTGACATTTTATTGATTTTTTCTGACACCTCTACACTTGCTCCTCTCTGATTTTCTCCACACTTCTACTGCTCCTCGGATCCCACATACCTTTCCTGTTTTCCTCCAGTCCTAATGCATGGTTTTCTTGCCCCCCCCTGATCCAGATTGAATGAATCAAAGAAAAAAGAATCAAGGTGGTGTGGGTGCATGATTAATGAAATTATACTTAATTTAGATAATGTATTACTTGAGCTTTGGAAGATTTTACCCCATTCATGACCAGGCCATTTTTTGGTGTTCCACATTGCAGTACTTTAACTAGTAATTGCACTTTATTTTTTACTTTCTGCTATAAAACATATCCAATGAAAAAACAAAAAAAACAAAGCTCTTCATAATTTTGGGCAAAATGTATTCTACTACATGTCTTTGATAAAAAAAAAAAAACCCAATAAGTGTATATTGATTGGTTTGATTGAAAGTTATGCCTTTTACAAACTATGGTATATATACTGGAGTTTTTATTTTTTTATACTACTAATGGTGGTAATCAGCGACTTATAATGGGAATGTGATAGTGCAGCGGGCAATCTGACACTAAGTGATGCTGGGGGGGGAACTGACTAACTGCCACTGAAATCACCAGTGACATTAATTCAGTGATCAGTGATAATACTATACAATGTTACTGTACTAATGACTCTGGCTGGGAAGGGGTTAACATCTAGGGTGATCAAAGGGTTAAATGTGTGCCTAACTATGTGTAATGTGTGTGGCTCTGCAGGGATGAGAAATTGACAGATTGCTTCCTCTGTACAAAACTCTGTGTTGTTTATCAACACAGAGCTCTGGGCTGTGATTATACACAGCAGATCAGCAGGTCCCAGCCATGAATCATTGGCCTGGGACTTCAAGACAGAACATGAAAATCCAATAGTGCTGTCTGAACCCAGAAGTCAAACCTGCAAGCCTAAATGCACTTTCATGTGTGCTGACCAGAGACCTATAGGTGCCAGCTTCTGGCACCTGTGGATCCCTTGTCCACTATTCTGTTGCAGATCACATGTTGGCAAACAGCCTGTGGACATCTGGTAATCAAAAACTAATGTAGGCACTTTGCACATGGGTGTCCTAATTTACTGATGTTCATACTCAGGATCTTGTTGACACAAAAATCCTGGGAAAAAAACTGTTTGCAAGGCTTGGTTCACACTAATGCGAATTGGATGCGGGTTACATAGTTACATAGTTAGTTTGAAAAAAGTCCATTTAGTTCAACCAAAAAAAACTAAATCATACAATCCCGTATACACAACCCCTTACCCACAGTTAATCCAGAGGAAGGTGAAAAACCCTAACAAAACATGTTTCAATTTGCTACAGCAGGGGAAAAAATTCCTTCCTGATCCCCCAAGAGGCAATCGGATTTTCCCTGGATCAACTTTACCTAAAAATGTTAGTACCCAGTTATAATGAATTTATTCTTCTCCTCAGTCTTTATGAGGCAATCGGGGGTCTTCAGTAACCAAAACTGCAGTGTTTATCCTCATGACACATCACAGGAAGCACCTCCATGGTTAACAGAGGACAGAATTAAAATTAGACTTGGCAAACTTAACATTAATAAATCACCGGGACCAGATGGCTTGCATCTGAGGGTACTTAGGGAACTCAGTCAAGTAATTGCCAGACCATTGTCCCTAATTTTTACTGACAGTCTACTGACTGGAATGGTACCAGGTGATTGGAGAAAAGCCAATGTAGCACCAATATTTAAAAAGGGCACAAAATACATCCCTGGGAATTACAGACCAGTTAGCCTAACATCAATAGTATGCAAGCTCTTGTAGGGGATGATAAGGGACTATATACAAGATTTTAGTAACGAGAACGGTATCATTAGCAGTAATCAGCATGGATTCATGAAGAATCGTTCTTGCCAAAACAATCTATTAACCTTCTATGAGGAGGTGAGTTGCCATCTAGATAAAGGAAGGCCTGTAGAAGTGGTGTATCTGGATTTTGCAAAAGCATTTGTCACAGTTCCCCATAAATGTTTACGGTACAAAATAAGGTCAGTTGGCATGGTCCATATGGTGAGTACATGGATTGAAAACTGGCTACAAGGGCGAGTTCAGAGGGTGGTGATAAATGGGGAGTACTCGGAATGGTCAGAGGTGGGTAGTGGGGTCCCCCAGGGTTCTGTGCTGGGACCAATCCTATTTATTTTGTTCATAAACGACCTGGAGGATGGGGTAAACAGTTCAAACTCTGTATTTGCGGATGATACTAAGTTAAGCAGGGCAATAACTTCTCCACAGGATGTGGAAACCTTGCAAAAAAATCTGAACAAATAAATAGGGTGGGCAACTACATGGCAAATGAGGTTTAATGTAGAAAAATGTAAAATAATGCGTTTGGGTGTCAAAAATATGAATGCAATCTATACACTCGGGAGAGAACCTCTGGGGGAATCTAGGATGGAAAACGACCTGGGGGTCCTAGTAGATGATAGGCTCAGAAATGGCATGCAATGCTAAGGGGCTGCTAACAAAGCCAACAGAATATTGGCATGCATTAAAAAATGGTATCTACTCCAGAGATAAAACAATAATTCTCTCGCTCTACAAGACTCTGGTCCAGCCACACCTAGAGTATGCTGTCCAGTTCTGGGCACCAGTCCTCGGGAAGGATGTACTGGAAATGGAGCGAGTACAAAGAAGGGCAACTAAGCTAATAAAGGGTCTGGAGGATATTAGTTATAAGGAAAGGTTGCGAGCACTGAACTTCTCTCTGAAGAAGAGACGCTTGAGAGAGGATATGATTTCAATTTACAAATACTGTACTGGTGACTCCACAATAGAGATAAAACATTTTGTGGAAGGGAGTTTAACAAGACACATGTCCACTCATTAAAATTAGAAGAAAAGAGGTTTAATCTTAAACAACGTAGAGGGTTCTTTACTGTAAGAGTGGCAAGGATGTGGAATTCCTTTCCACAGGCGGTGGTCTCAGCAGGGAGCATCGATAGTTTCAAAAAACGATTAGATAAGCACCTGAACGACCGCAACATACAGGGATATACAATGAAATACTGACATATAATCACACATATAGGTTGGACTTGATGGACTTGTGTCTTTTTTCAACCTCACCTACTATGTAACTATGTAACTATAAGTAACTAAATTATGTACATTTAGGAAAGAATCCAAGTCTTTTTTAAAGCAATCTACTGAGCTTGCCAGAACCACCTCTGGAGGGAGTCTATTCCACATTTTCACAGCTCTTACTGTGAATAAACCTTTCCATATTTGGAGATAAAATATTTTTTTCCCCTACATGTAAAGAGTGTCCCCTTGTCCTCTTTGATGACCTTAAAGTGAATAACTCAACACCAAGTTCACTGTATGGACCACATATGTATTTGTACATGTTGATCATATACCCCCCTTAATCTCCTCTTCTCAAGAGAGAATAAATTCAGTTCCTCTAATCCTTCCTCATAGCTGAGCTCCTCCATGCCTCCTGTCAGTTTGGTTGCCCTTCTCTGTACTTTCTCCAAATCCACAATATCCTTTTTGAGAACTGGTGCCCAAAACTGAACTGCATATTCCTGATGAGGTCTTACTAATGATATGTACAGGGGCAAAATGATATCGCTCTCTCTGGAGTCCATACCTCTCTTAATACAAGAAAAGACTTTGCTCACTTTGGAAACTGCAGCTTGGCATTGCATGCTATTATTGAGCTTATGATCTACCAAAACCCCCAAATCCTTCTCCACTATGGATTCCCCCAGTTGTACTCCCCCTAGTATGTATGATGCATGCATATTCTTAGCCCCCAAGTGCATAACTTTACATATATCAACATTAAACCTCATTTGCCACTTATTTGCCCAATTAGACAGTGCATTGAGGTCAGCTTGTAAATTGGAGACATCCTGTAAGGACGTTACTCCACAGCTTAGCTTGGTGTCATCTGCAAAGACAGAAATTGTACTTTTAATCCCATACCCTGGCCTATATCATTTATAAAGATATTAAGAAGTAAGGGGTCCCAACACTGAACCTTGGGGTACACCACTGATAACTTTAGACCATTCAGAGTAAAAGTCATTAACCACTCCTCTCTGAATTCGTTTTTTAAGCCAGTTTTCTGTCTATTTACAAACTGATATTTCCAAGCCTATTGATTTTATCTTACACATGAGCCATGTGTGGGGAACTGTGTCAAACACTTTTGCAAAATCTAAGTATACCATGTCCACAGCCACCCCACTGTCCAAGGTTCTACTTACCTGCTCATAAAAAGAAATCAGATATGTTTGACAACTTCTGTCTTTCATGAATCCATGCTGTCTGTTGCTTAAAGCGGGGTTCCACTCAAATTTTTAACTTAATCTTACCCCCTTCAGTTAATTGCATAGATGTTCAAATGCCGCACAAAAAATTTTTTTATCACTGTAATTACCTTTATATTGCACTTTATTGTGGCACTTCCTGTCTGTCCTCCCATGGGAGTAGGCGTGTTTATTGCCTTTCCCCGGCGCCGCACTGTCTCCTGGGAGCTTAGTGTCAGGCTTCCCAAGATTCAGTGGGGGAACAATGATCATGCGTGTGAACAAGCTGTGAATGAACAGCATTCACTGCATCCAGGAAATTAATGCTTGTGGGCTTCACATGCCCACAAGCAAGATGGAAACAGCCAGCATCACATTTTTAAAGTTATTCTTCAGTACGAAAACAGACAGAGGTGGAAATATTACACCCAAACTGTGAGTATTATTTTGGGATTAGCAAAGTGTCTCAATGACCTAAAAAAAAAAAAAAAAGATTGATCGCCGGACTCCCACTTTAAATATTTTTTCCAGCAAGAACTCATCTTTGTGGTCTTTCATTAAACTCTCCAGTATCTTCCCAACTATAGAAGTTAAACTAACAGGTCTATAGTTACTTGGTAAAAACTTTGATCTCTTTTTAACTATGGGCACCACATTGGCCCTACGCCAGTCCAGTGGTACTATTCCTGTTATTAATGAGTTCCTAAAAATTAGATACAATGGCTTTGAAATGACAGAGCTCCATTCTTTTAGGATCCGTGGGTGGATGCCATCTGGTCCAGGTGCATTAAACACATTTATTCTGTCTAAATATTTCTGGACCATATCAATTTTGAGCCATTGTGGATCATTTGGTGCTGTGTCACTAATCCCATTATGGACATGAGCTCCCCCATGCTCCTTTGTATACACAGAGCTGAAAAAAGTATTTAATAAATTTGCCTTCTCTTTGTCCCCAGTCACCCACTCTAGATTATTTTGTAAAGGGCCTACATGCTCAGACCTGACCTTTTTACTATTAATATATTTGAAGATTTTTTGGGGGTTTGTCCTACTATCCTTTGCAATCTGACCTTCGTTTTGAATTTTTGCGTCCTTGATTTCCTTTTGACATATTCTGTTATATGCTTAGTAACATTTAAACGATGATAGCATTCCTTCATTTTTATATTTTTTAAAGCTCTTTTTTTACTAGTTATAGCCATTTTAACTTTGGCCGTGATACATATCGTTTTTATTTTTAGCCTTTAAAACTTATTGCCCATGGAAATATATTTTGCAGTGAGTTTACATACAGTCACTTTGAAGAATTCCCATTTCTGTTCTGTGTCCATTGATGCCAATGCTTTGCCATTGATGTCTTATGCTGCGTACAGATGATCAGAATTTCCCACAACCAAACCATGGATTTATTTCCGACGGATGTTGGCTGAAACTTGTCTTGCATACACATGACGGGACTAGAAAAGGGAAGTTCAATAGCCAGTGCGGTTCTTCTGCTTGATTCCGAGCATGTGAATGTTGTTCGTCGGAATTGTGTACACACGATCGGAATTTCCGACAACGGATTTTGTTGTCGGAAAATTTGTGAACCATCTCTCAAATTTTGTTGGTCGGAAATTCAGACAAAAAATGATGGAGCCTACCAGGGGCGTTGCTAGGGGGCAAAAAGACCAGGGGCTTCAGCCCGAAGTCCAAGGCCAGCACGGGGGGGCTCTAGTGGCGTTTTTTGGCTGGGTGGTGGGGTTGTGTGGCAGGGGGTAAGCTCACTTGCTGGTTGCTGCTTGGTTTACCAGTGCCCATCAATGCTGACCACTAAACTGACCTACCTACCTACCTGACACACACTGACCTACCTGACACACACTGACCTACATACACTGACCTACCTGACATACACACACTGACCTATCTGACATACACACACTGACCTACACTGACCTACACTGACCTACACTGACCTACACTGACCTACCTGACACACACTGACCTACCCGACACGCACTGACCTACCTGACACTGACCTACCTGACCTACATGACACACACTGACCTACACTGACCTACACACACTGACCTACCTGACATGCACTGACCTACCTGACATACACTGACCTACCTGACATACACTGACCTACCTGACATACACTGACCTACCTGACACACACTGACCTACCTGACCTACACTGACCTACCTGACACACACTGATCTACACTGACCTACACACACTGACCTACCTGACATGCACTGACCTACCTGACACACACTGACCTACCTGACACGCACTGACCTACCTGACACACACTGACCTACCTGACACGCACTGACCTACCTGACATACACTGACCTACCTGACACACACTGACCTACACTGACCTACACACACTGACCTACCTGACACGCACTGACCTACCTGACACGCACTGACCTACCTGACACACACTGACCTACACTGACCTACACACACTGACCTACCTGACACGCACTGACCTACCTGACACGCACTGACCTACCTGACACACAATGACCTACACTGACCTACACACACTGTCCTACCTGACACGCACTGACCTCCTGTCCTGTCCGTTTACGCCCGACTGCCCTCCAATTCACCTAGACAAAAGGGGACTGAGCCCCTTCTAGGTTTTTTTTTAGAGAACCAAATTGGATTGGAGTTAGGTGAATGTCAGAGGACTGTTTGTTTTTTTTCACACCAAAGTTCCTCTTTTATTGTTTTTTTATTTTACAATTTTATTTTTTTATTATTTTTTCAAACACACCCCTAATGTCCCACTTTTCATACAGGAAGGTATTGAGGTCACAGATTCTTCAAGTCCTTTCTGTGCAGTCTCAGCTGCACTGGATAGTGAATGAATGGGGAGTGCTCTGTAGAGCATGGCTTCCTGTTCATTCACAAACTGAAGCATAGTAAACATGGTTTACTACAGATACCGTGTTCAATCAGGAAAAGGAAGGGGCTGGTGACATATTTACCACCTCCTACCCCCCCAGCTCTCTACCCTGCTGAACCTGATCCTCTCCTCTTGTGCTCCGCAGCAGCCAGCAGGAGAGGAGAAGCTGGAAGCACTGAGGGGGGATCACAGCTGTAAGAGGGGGTTGGAAAGTAAAGCGGGGGTTATAAGAGTGCCAGAAAGAGGGTGTGTCAAACAATTATTGCAACCAATTCCTCTGTGTGGCCCCCCTACAGCAACTGAAAGCTGGCAGGGAGGGAGAGGAGGAGAAGCCTATGCATTGTAGGGAAAGCAACATTGGGGGAATTGGTTCCAATAATTGTGCCACCTACAACCCTTCTGCCACTCCGATCACCCCCCTTCACTTTCCAAACCCCCCTTCAAGTGGAGGAGGCAGTGGGAGGGAACCCAATTCGGCCAGCGCTTATACATCTATATGCCTGTATCCTCATATATATACTTGAGTATACAGGTGTATAGACATAAATTACTTTAAAAAAAATTTCTATTTTTAATTTTTTTACATCTGTAACTGATCTATACTCAGCAGTGTGGTAAAAAAGCAGTAGTATGGCGCTGCCCTTATGGAGACAAAAAAAATGTTTTCCTTCTTTGTAGTGAATGTATTGCCTAGTGTCCTTATAGAATTGCTTCTAAAACCTGTATGTGTTCAAAAATTGAATAAAACTGTGACTGGTGGCGAATATTTCTATTAGAAGTGAAAATACAACAACTGGTGCTCCAATTGTTCAACAAAGGTGCATTGTGCCCTTTAAATTAAGTAATAGAGTAGTTAAGGGTATAGATGGATATAGAAACAATATCATCTATGGGAAAAGTGTTGGAAAAAAAAAAAACAGGAATAGTATGGCGCTGCCCTTATGGAGACAAAAAAAAAAATCTTTCTTTAAATTGACTTTATAATTCCTAAAGTGTGTGTGCCAAAGATGAATAAATATGTGACTGGTGCCAAGTCCTTACTGTTAAAGGTACAGTTGCAGCATAAGGTGCTTCAATTATTCAACAAAAGTGCATAGTGCAGCATCACTAAAGTGACCAGTGTTAAATCATACAAATCCATACAACATTGTGCAAAATATCCATCATAAATAGTGACTCTTGTGCTGTGACCAGTATTTAGTTGGATAGGAAAAGTTCCGTTTATGAAAAAACAAGTTCTTTTTGGAGTATTTTGTAGTGTTCAATCTTTGAGGGTCAAATATCTGTAGGAAAGCTTCTTATCCAGGTGCTGGTTTCTTTAATTAGTGCCTAGTCTGCATGCTCTGACAATGCTTGCACTCACCGGATTCTCCTTTCCCCTGCAGGGGTATGCGCGGTCACAGTGTCTGCCACTGTGCAGCAATCAAGGATATCCCCCAAACTTTACTTGCGTATTGTGGTGTAGTGATTACATGTAAAGGAAAGAAGGTATGCCCATCGCGTAAAACCATAGGAGAACTTTTATTAAAACTTAATAGACAAATGTACTCACATTTCAAATGAACAAATCAAGCATGCCAAAAGTTAGCGAATTCCCTTTGTTAGAGGTGCTGCAAGACGTTCGTAATCCGCCCTACGCACGTTTCGTCATCAGACTTCTACTTCTATACTCAGCAGTGTGCATTGTGTCATAGACAGCAATGCATTTGAGTAAAAAAACACGGTGTTTCTTACTCCCATGTGCAAGAGGCCTTAGGGCCCAGACAGAGCAGAAAACAAGAGCTCAGGTGCCTGGAGAAGGCCAATGCAAATTTGATATGCCCCAGTGGAAGACTTATTAGTTGAAACGCGTCGGCTCAGCACCTCCCGCTTCCCACATTGCTTTTATATTATATTTTTGTGATCACTTTTAACATTTTTATCTTGCATTTCGCTGTATGGTATATGTTTATCTCCAATAAACCCCCTTGGTTTACCTGCACCATATGGAGCCCTCTTTTTTCTTTTTCCCATATACCTGAGCATTGATGATTTTTCCTCCGATTATCATTATTTCTGGACTGGTCCGGTTGCCGATTTTCTTGGAACCATCACCTAACCAACGAGTGGCTTGGAGTCGCAGTTTTTGTGCTACCATCTAGCCTGGTATTCTCTTATCACCGGGAATCCAGCATTACTAGCCCGTCTGATGCACTGCTGTACGGTATGTGCTTCCACCCTATTTGATAAGAGTACCCACCCTCTCATCTGAATTGTTTCTTCTTATGTCTACAAGTGTATTAATGGTTCATCTTGACCATATGTTCCTTGCTTCTGCTGATGATTGAAAAGAGACAATTTCTTCCATTTGGACATCATTCATGTGGACATTGGCACTTTGATCACTATTTTTTATCACCATTATTTTCACATTTTTCTTTGTGCACGATTGTTTGTCACACATAACCGTTTTCATTCTTAGGTTGTTTTTTCCACTATCTATTGACCCCAGTATTTCTGAGGGGGACTTTCATTAGGTCACATAGATTTAGGACTACACTATTTGTTTGCTATTGCCAATGCAAATTTCTGAATTAGGAGCACAAATGTACAATAAGTATAATTTAGTTTACAACGCCAGATCTTTTGACCTAATAGTGTTTTGGGTTGTGAAAGAAAATGAGCACACCTGGAGAATACTAAAACACAAATGGGGAGAACATATAAGCTTCATGCACATAATAAAGATCCAGTCTATATACGTATATATTAATATATTTGGGACCAAACCTAATTCAATAATGTAAATCCAGAAAGTGTGTGTATTTTACAGTTAATGTAAACCTTTATTTTTATTTTTTTAATAAAATAAAAAAACAGGTTTACACTTACCTGCTTTGTGCAATGGTACTGCACTGAGCGGTTTCCTACCTCCTCTTCTGGAGTCCCCCCACAGGCGCTGTCTGCTCCTCCTCTTCTAGACAAAGGCAATCATTAACATCAGCAAAGCTTCTGAGAACATAGAGAGGGGAGGAAACCTGCAGGCAGGCACAGTGCTGGATCAATAGAGGACTCAGGTAAATGCTGGGGAGGAGGAGGGAGAAAACTAGTTTTGGAAGATTTTTTACCCTAATGCAGAGAATGCATTATGGTAAAAAAAAAAAAAAAACCTTTAGAATTTTGAACCACTTTAAAAAAATGTATGGGAATTATTTGTACAGTAGGCTATTTTATTAGCTTGTGAAAGACTATGCTAATTTAACCGCTTGTTTACAAGCAACTTAGGAAAATAATTTCAAGAGCTTTTTGTGGCAGTAATATGTTGTTTATTATGTAAATCCAGATGTAACTGGGAGTGTTGCCCAACTTGTCATCTGGAATATTTAAATAACAAGATGTTACAAGGAAATGAGAGCCTTTCATGATTTGCAGTATCCTGCTAATTGCCTATATTACTTCAAATGACTGCAATTAGAGTGAAGCACACAAATTTGGTGTTATGACCATATCATTATCATATAGAGTTAAAGAACAGTTTTATTCATGTTCTTTCTTCAATTATTTTTTTTTTTGGCAATCAGACAAGAGAAGGCGGTTCTTAAAGCATAGCTATACTTTTAATACTGTTATCATTTTAAAGCTTCCAATCCATACTTATTATTGTAATGCAGTGAGACTGCATATACAGTGATACATTTGTTCAACCTTTTTTTTCCTTTTGACTTAATTTGTACTGCAATAAAAAGCCTACCTGCTCACAATGAGTGACAGCGGAACTTTAGTTCTGCTTTAATTCCTGAACACAGTTTTGCAACTTTGACATGTGTTAGTATAACTGTACATATCATCACAGCTACTTAGTGATCTATACCTTGTTTTTTTCAGGACAGATCAGGCTTTCATTTGGTAGTAAACAGTAATCAATATCCCCTGTTTCATCATTATCAGAGGAAAACTGGCACACAAAAAAATATATATACATACATATACAGTATCTCACAAAAGTGAGTACATCCCTCATATTTTTGTAAACATTTTATTATATCTTTTCATGTGACAACACTGAAGAAATGACACTTTGCTACAATGTAAAGTAGTGAGTGTACAGCTTGTATAACAGTGTAAATTTGCTGTCCCCTCAAAATAACTCAACACATAGCCAGCACATAGCCAATGTCTAAACCGCAAAGGTGAGAACACCCCTAAGTGAAAATGTCCAAAATGGGCCCAATTAGCCATTTTCCCTCCCCAGTGTCATATGACTCATTAGTGTTACAAGGTCTCAGGTGTGAAAGGGGAGCAGGTGTGTTACATTTGGTGTTATCGCTCTCACTCTCTCATATTGGTCACTGAAAGTTCAACATGGCACCCCATGGTAAAGAACTCTCTGAGGATTTACAAAAAAGAACTATTGCTCTACATAAAGATGGCCTAGGCTATAAGAAAATTGTCAAGACCCTGAAACTGAGCTGCAGCACAGTGACCAAGACCATACAGGACAGGATCCACTCAGAACAGGCCTCGCCATAGTTGACCAAAGAAGTTGAGTGCACGTGCTCAGCATTACATCCAGAGGTTGTCTTTTGGGAAATAGACATATGAGTGCTGCCAGCATTGCTGCAGAGGTTGAAAGGGTGGGGGGTCAGCCTGTCAGTGCTCAGACCATACGTCGCACACTGCATCAAATTGGTCTGCATGGCTGTCATCCCAGAAGGAAGCCTCTTCTAAAAATGATACACAAGAAAGCCCGCAAACATTTTGCTGAAGACAAGCAGACTAAGGTCATGGATTACTGGAACCATATCCTGTGGTCTGAGGAGACCAAGATAAACTTATTTGGTTCAGATGGTGTCAAGTGTGTGTTGCGGCAACCAGGTGAGGAGTACAAAGACAAGTGTGTCTTGCCTACAATCAAGCATGGTGGTGGGAGTGTCATGGTCTGGGGCTGCATGAGTGCTGCTGGCAAAGGGGAGCTACAATTCATTGAGGGAACCATGAATGCCAATATGTACTGTGACATACTAAAGCAGAGCATGATCCCCTCCCTTCAGATATTGGGCCGCAGGGCAGTATTCCAACATGATAAAGACCCCAAATACACCTCCGAGATGACCATTGCCTTGGTAAAGAAGCTGAGGGTAAAGGTGATGGACTGGCCAAGCGTGTCTCCAGACCTAAACCCTATTGAGCATCTGTGGGGCATCCTCAAATGGAAGGTGGAGGAGCACAAGGTCTCTAACATCCACCAGCTCCGTGATGTCATCATGGAGGAGTGGAAGAGGACTCCAGTGGCAACCTGTGAAGCTCTGGTGAACTCCATGCCCAAGAGGGTTAAGGCAGTGCTGGAAAATAATGGTGGCAACACAAGATATTGAAACTTTGGGCCCAATTTGGACATTTTCACTTAGTAGTGTACTCACTTTTGTTGCCAGCAGTTTAGACATTAATGGCTGTGTGTTGAGTTATTTTGAGGGGACAGCGAACTTACACTGTTATACAAGCTATACACTCACTATTTTACATTGTAGCAAAGTGTCATTTCTTCAGTGTTGTCACATGAAAAGATATAATAAAATATTTACAAAAATGTGAGAGGTGTACTCACTTTTGTCAGATACTGTATATATATATGTAGCCAGGAGCTGGCTATTATGCCTGCAATTCAGAGACATTTTGCCATGTTATTAATGTGGGGTTTGCTCCCTCTAGTGTTGGCTGGACTCTATGTGTCATTTCCTTTTTTTGTGACAAACCTCAGAGCAAAGCATCGTGGCATGTGTAGTTTAGAATGCTGAAGTTTCTATTCCAGCGGGATTGGCTTGAACTACACCATCCAGATTGCTGGGAATAGAAAAACAGACTGCTGGGAGAGGATATAAAAAGGTCTGTAGTGACCTGCATCGCTCTCTTGGGATGCTGGTGTGAATATGCCAGCAGGGAGCTCTGTGTCTTTGTAAAATTCTTTTGATTTGTGGCCTACACAATGGGGAGCCGTTCAGAGGGATCTCTGTGGACAGTATTGTTTCTCTTCTCCAGCAGACCGTAGGCTGTTCCAGGTTATCCAGCGACGCCTGCACTTCAGATCCGGGTAGGCTGCTGCGTGGTGTGGTGGATGCCAGACGCTATTTCCCAGAGCCAGGATCCAGAGGGAGTTGCAGAGAGAGTCTCATCCATCACCCGCATTTCTCCAGCAGATTCTTTATCCAGGGTGGTGACTGCTCAATTTGATTATTCAGAACACTGCATACAGAGATCTATTTGCTCTGCCCAGTTTGCTGGTACTTGTGGTGCCACTGGAAGCTAGTTCATATATTTTTCAGGACACTGTATGCAGACATCTATGCCTGTTCACATCTTTGCTACTAAATCTGACCTGATACCACACAGTTAAAATCATACAGGAAGAGTTTAAAGTAAAATAAAGATACACTCTAGGTCCACTAAATCTGTTATACCCTATTGCCAGGGATCTCTTTGATCACATCATTACAAAGCTAGCTGAAGACTTCTGGATTTCAAAGAGTAGCACTTTAACCCTTTTTTTTACCCTCTCTTCATCTGCTCAAGTGACTAAAGATGTTTTAGCACAGAGGGTCTGTTCTTATTTCTCTGGAACTTTTTTAAAGGAGCCAGCCAACTCTAACACAATTGTTTGCATATTGTTTGTCAGGTTGTAATACCGTTAATGGCCTGTGGTTTGAGGAAACAGAAGGGAGTGAGTCTGACATAGGAAATAAAGTGCCAGTCCCCCCCCCCCCCTCCTTCTGCTGACCTGTTCACAAAGGTTTCTGTGATTTGGGTTAGGTTTAATTGTATTTGAATCATACTGCGTACTCTGTGTTTTATTATCTACTGGAGGGTTTTAAATCACTAAGTTTGCCTTTTACAAATAGAGTTATAATATTCAGATAAAAATACCTTTTACCATTTGCAGTGTGTGTTTCACATTTTTCTGTGTTCTCAATAATACAATAAATAATTTGGTTTAATAAGTTTTTATTGAGTATCTCAACAAGGATAAAAACATACAAAACTTTAAATAAAACCATATATAGTTTTAAGTCAAACAAATCCCTGGAAATACACATTATTTTTATATTATTATAAAAGTAAAAGAAAGTAAAAGAACAGAAAAAAGGGGGGCGGGGGTGGGTGCTTATCTGGCTGTTGATTCCCATACAACTTTTATATTACATTGCACTACAAAGAGTATTCCTTTCCCTTCATCATCTAATAATCTAATGTACTCCTTTACATAAATATTCACAATAAAACTCATATATCGAAAACAATATTAATAGATAAGGATGTAATTTTAAACTCATACCAGCATGTCCATATTTTTAATATTGCTCTGTAGCATCTCTAGCCATGTATGTTAACTCATCTAAAAAACATATACCTTTTGTAGCCATTGGACTACCGTGGGTATAGCGCGCTGTCTCCAATATACAGGGATCAGAGATTTTGCAGCATTCAATAAATGTGAAGTAATTGGCCTCCTGTATGTGCCTATTGATACTGCTGAACGGTGAAATAACATGTAGTAAATGGGAAAAATACCACGCTAAACCTACAAGAACATAACCTAGTAAAAAGAAAAGAAAAATAGCTGCAGCTCAAATGTGAGATATACACAAAATAAGTGAGTAAATTGGAAAAAAGGAACTGCGCAAAAACAAAATAAAAATAAGTGAATGATCGTGGTACAAAGAAAGCCAGTCCATGCACCACTGGAGACAATAATTGTGACAAAGTGGTAACTGAGTGATTAAGAACAGTCAATTGATGAATATGGGTACAGTGAAGTTCTTGACATAGAAAGACCACCAGCTGATGTGAGCTTCCACCACATAGATTACACGCTTACTGGAAGGCAAGCTTTAGCAAGCCTGTATTATTGATCACTATCCAGACATCCAGCAGCGGCAGCTCTCTGAGATTGAACCACAGGCAATCCAGATGACCTCACATCAGCAGATGCAAAGGGTAAGGCATTGATCAGGAACCCAAGAAAATTGAGAGAAACTCACCATAGTGTAAACCAGTCTCTTAGGGATTTATTAAAAATATAAAGTTGAACTTACAAAAACGAAGATAAAACATCCATAAAGATTCATAAAATTTTGCCGGCCGGCTTGCAGATACCCGTCCGCTCACAAGGTACACCGCGATGACGTCAGCACGTCTGCCTCCCAAATGAAATAACATGGATCAAGGTTCAAATTTTTTCTCATCTTTTTGTATTATAGAAATTATATCAACAACTGATTTCCAATATCTCTGAACAAAGGACAAGTCCACCAAATATGACCATGCATCCCGATACCTCCGCATTCCCTCCAACAAAAAGGTAATATTGAGGAGGACATTGCGTGCAGTTTGTTTGGAGTATAATACCAACGAATTAAAAGTGTATAATTTACTTCTTCCATTTTAGATGAAATAGAGGACACATGGACTAACTGCATAATCTTATCTTTTTGTCCATCAGAGATATTGGATTGTAAATATTTTTCCCAACTAGCTATATAACTAGGATAAAGAGGACCATTGAAAGATAATAAAGCTCTGTAGAATAAGGATATACAGTGCGGGAGATAGATCTTGGATCGCATAATCGCAATAACATGGTTTAATTTAGACAATGATCGAAGCAGATGTGGTAATTTATGTACAAAATGGGATAGTTGTGTATATCACCATATATCCATGGAATTAAGATCCATGTTTCCACAAATAGACTGTAACGATTTTAACGCATTATTCTCAAGAAGATAGTAAATAATTTGAATGGTTTCAATGATAATGTGTGAGTCTCATATTAATAATACAGATGGTAAGTTGAAACCAAGGGTGTCAGAGGTGATGGAGGACTTGCAGAGTCTGTGCAACCAGTGGGGGAGAGTCTATAAGCAGCCCTTATGAGATACCGCTACATATACAGTGTATATATATTATATATATCTATATATATAGATAGATATATCTATATATCTATCTATATATATAGATATATATTTTTTTCTTTTAATATAGCTGGATAAATCTTGTTTATACCACCAAAGAACAACAAAGAACAACTTTTTGCTGACAATCGCAGCTGTACTACCATATTAAGGCCCCACAAAAAAATACACATTTTGCTTTTTTTATTCTGACTTTGATTCTAAGCATGATCTTTGACTCTAACCTTGACCCTAAACCTGACACTGACCTAGATTAAACCCTGATCTATATATTTTATCTTTATTTTTTATTTACCGGTAATTTTTTTTTACAGGTAAATATTTACCTCCGAGAAACAGACCCAAACAATTTCTTTTCACTCACGATTGAGTCCATTATGGCATCATAGAGCCACCATATACGTCACAGGATTATAGGTATTTCATATATGTATTCCACTTTATTTCCACATTGTTTTCTTAATTAGAACAGCGCCACACCTTACCCTTAAAAATACTAACTAATTTTGAGTCATAATCCATGATATCTTGCCTTTTTGCCTGCCTGCGAATCAAGGAGGCCCTTCAAGTTCCATATAGGGAATTTACATGATAGACACAACACACGATAGACAGCACAAACCTGAACAAAGGTACAGGAAGAGACAAGCACGTTGAGTCAAGTGGGAAGGCATACTGCCTGACACTGGCATTTCTCAGTCACAAAAGCTTTCGACATAGGTAACCTTACATAATTGTCTTCATCAAACCAGATATACTGGAGATAGAAATTTAGTAGCCATGAGGAGAAATCAGGGCGTGGTAACGCACCTTTAGTTTGTCCTTATTAATAGCCAGAGAGGATAGGGTAGAAATCTGGGGTGAACATTATAGAAAAAACCTTATTAACCACAGTTCCAGAGAACAGCTGTTTAGGAGTTGCTGCTCAGGTTGGCCATTAAGGCCTTCCCCAATCAAACACATCCTCGCTAACATAGACAACTATCACTGAAGTAATCTTATATATAAGATAAGGATTTAGAGATATATATATTAATAATTTATCATATATAAGTATATAGTAAGGAGTGGAGTTGGCCCTTGTCCAAGTGTATAAGGCAAAATGGGTCCCTCAGGTACCACCACTGAAGAAAAAGTACTTTACAGGTGATTCCGGGTCAGGGAGGTGGGGGGTGAGGGTGGAGTCTCCAGTCCATTAAGACCTTGTTCTCTTGTTCTAGGTTTTTGGAAGATTATGCCCAGTTATAATAATAACTTTTTTCCTTCTGCAAAGGAGGATAATGAGTCGATTTTACTGTTGAAAACAAAAATAAGGCACAGAGGGAAAGCCCAATGGTATTTTATTTCTTCCCATGAGAACGCTTGGAGTAAGAGGTCTTCCACAGTCCCCTGCAATGCAGTAGAAGCAGGAGTTCTCTAGAATCACCAAGGTTATTCACATGCAAACCTTGTGTATGTTGTGAGCTCCCCCCTGTCTTTCTTCGCATTGCCTGAGTGCCTTTCTTGTTGCTGGAGTTTAGCTGCAACCACCATCTTGCTGAAGGTGGGCTGGGATTGAGCCTCGGGAGGGGGCTAAGAATGGCTCTGTGCCCCTGTTACGTACCTAAAGGGTGAGCCCGAATGGCAGAGGATGGCCTCTCCTACGCCTCCGACTCGAGGGCCCCTGGTATTGGTGACAGGGGTGCAGGAGTGCGGAGTGGTATGAGTGCCTGGCAGGATCAACAGCAGAAGGGATGGATCAGTAGACAGGAACTGCAGACTGGACAACTCAGCAGACAGGACAGCAGACTGGATGGATCAGGCAGACAGGTGAGCAGCTGGATGGCTCAGCAGACAGGCCCAGCAGACTGGATGATCAGCAGACAGGTGAACAGTCTGGATGGCTCAGCAGACAGGCCCAGCAGACTGGATGATCAGCAGACAGGTGAACAGCCTGGATGGCTCAGCAGACAGGCCCAGCAGACTGGATGATCAGCAGACAGGTGAACAGCCTGGATGGCTCAGCAGACAGGCCCAGCAGACTGGATGATCAGCAGACAGGTGAACAGCCTGGATGGCTCAGCAGACAGGCTCAGCAGACTGGATGGGAGTCCAGGATCGTCAGACAGGCCGGGTCGGTAAGCAGGCTGGCAGCAGAGGTACAAAAGGAGCAGGCAGAGGGATCGTCAAACAAGCCAGGGATCAGGTACAGGCAGATAACAGGAATAGTCTCAAAGCAAGCCGGGTCAAAACAGGAGCAGATATCAGGTTTTCTGGGAACACATACACAGAGCTGCAGAGCAAACAGCAATGATGCAAGTGCCAGACAGGTTTAAAGAATCCGCCAGACACTAACGAGTGCATGTGCGCGTGCGCATAGACGCCCGCAACCGTGCACCGATGGGTCTAATCTGCCTGTTACTGGCAGGATCTTCATGACAGCCCCCTGGCATATGGAAATAGTCTATGATGTCCCCAGCTTAGGAAGGATCAGCAGCCAGTGGAGCAGGCTCTGTGGGTTACCTAGCAGGCGATGTTCAAGTGGTGAAGGGCGGAGCTCTCGAGTTATGTGGCCATCTTGGAGATCTCTGCGCATGTGCCTACACACACTTTTTTGTTTACAATTTTCTGCTCTAACAAAAAAGAAAATATGCAATGCATATTTTCCTCCATTCAAGAGAAAAAAACACAGGGGGAACCTGTGCAGTGATTGATTATGGTGATAGCCAATCACAGCCTGTCACAGCAATCAGATAATTATGAACTGGTCCTCCTGATTCCTAAACGTTAGTATGAGAAGCTTCATGAGCATTGTCAATGCTCTGTCTTTGCCTGCTCAGGTGAGGGAGGAAGTGTACTGTGTGAAAAGTGAACTTATCCTTTAAATTGTTGTTTTTGCATATATAAAAGTACAGAACATTTAAATGGTTTCAAACAAAAGAACATTAGGCTGTTATCTGAACAGCCTTGAAAAGATTGCCGTTTACATAATTGACCCATTTCCTTTTTTATTTAACAGTAATTGAAGAGAGATTTGGAGAAAATATTAATAGCATTAGGTTCTGTTTTGTAATCTCCAGGTGATGGTTTCTAAATTAATCCATAGATGTATGAAATTAAATGAATACATTTTTTATTTCCCTAGAGCCAAAATACAAAAGAATTAGTCATTCACGTTTATGCCAGTTTCCTGTGGCACTTAGATGGAACCTATGAAAAATGAATGGTATATTTAACCCCTACTGGAGTGGTTCATGTCTTCCTGATTGGTATTACACTTGTTGGGTTCATATTGCTTTTTGCATAAACATTGCAAAGATTTCCACTCACTTTCGGTTCAGTTACCCCCATGTATAAAAGTTGTGTCAGTGGGTAAGGGGGGTCTCCCAACAGGGACAAAAACAGCATTTAAAACCTGCTAGTGGTTTTAATCCTTCCTCCCTTCATTTTAAAAAGTTTTGTCGGTTCCACCCCTAATTAGGCAAGAAATGCCCACTCGTGACCATGATCCCTTCAGTAATACTGCTTTTTTGAGTTTTTGTGCATATTCAGTAACTCAAATAAGGGTGATGCTGTAATCTCAGGAAGCAATCCAGGGCACAGCATCATCGGAGCAGAGCTCCTAAATGTGGGACTGTCTCAACAAATCCAGGACTGCCATGTTACACACCTGACCCCTATCGCCATGGGGTCCCAGGTACAGGAAGCATACTAAAATAGGAGACCCCAGTAACACTGCCTGACAGACTGGGCCCTCTTTTTCCAAAATATCCTTCTCCCTCCATGGCTGAGTCAGGTGCATATAATCACTCCTAATAAGAAGAGATGAAGCCCATTTACTTGCTTTTTTGACTGAAGGGTGACCGGAAAACATTACAGTCCGTTAATCTCTTGGCAATATCTATATCAGTATCCAACACTTGCCTACTTTTAGGGTACTCTTGATTAAGTCTTTACCCTATGGATAGCCCACTTGGGAGTAGGTTTTCACAGCATTTCCCTACCGGAGATGGTGACTATCCAGAGCTGCTGCAAGCAAGGCCGCAAGCATTCCTACCTGGGCCATAACAGGTACGTTGCACTCCCTTATCTTCAGGATACCACTCACTTCTGCAACAACCCCTCAACTTTCAGCCAGCTCTATATATACCCTGACCCAAAGAAAAAGGCAGACCATTAGCAGGTAAACCAGGAATTGCGACTCACCAAAGTAATAGAGAGTGTTTTCTCAAGGCAATCAGATAACTCCCTGGATCAACACATGCTTATTGTTATAAATTTAAAGATTTTATATATTTTTGTTTAAAACACATCCAGCCCTTTTTGAAGCAATCTACTGATTCAGCTAGAACTGTTTCCTGTGAAAGACTATTCCACAATTTCACAGCTCTTACAGTAAACAATTCTTTTCATATGTGGAGGTTAAATCTCTTTTCCTTCAGTTTACTATATGAACAATTTATGTATTTATGCAAGATGGTCGTATTTCCCCTCAATAGCTCCACAAAGTAAATGATTTCAGTTCAGCCACCTTTTCCTCATAAATGGGATCCTCCAAGCCTTTTATTAATTCAGATGCCCTCCTCTGTACTCTTTACAGCTCTATGGTGTCTTTCTGTAAGCTGGTACCCACATTTAAGTTGTGTTCTGTTTGGATACTGGAGCATCCAATCTGTAGCAGATCTCAACATAATCATATCAGTCTGCTTATATCTAATATTGCAGACCAAGTGTGGCATTTAGCAATGAAATGTAATATACAGTGCCTTGAAAAAGTATTCACACTCCTTGAAATGTTCCACATTTTGTCATGTTACAACCAAAAACGTAAATGTAATTTATTGGGATTTTATGTGATAGACCAACACAAAGTTTCACATAATTGTGAAGTGAAAGGTAAATGATAAATGTTTTTCAAATTTGTTTACAATTAATTATGTGAAAAGTGTTGCGTACATTTGTATTCAGCCCCCTTTACTCTGATACCCATAACTAAAATCTAGTGGAACCAATTGCCTTCAGAAGTCACCTAATTAGTAAATAGAGTCCACCTGTGTGTAATTTAATCTCAATATATATATATACAGCTGTTCTGTGAAGCCCTCAGAGGCTTGTTAGAGAACAGTAGTGAACAAACAGCATCATAAAGGCCAAGGAACACACCAGACAGATACATTTGTGGAGAAGTTTAAAGCAGGGTTAGTTTATAAAAAAAATTCTCAAGCTTTGAACATATCATAGAACACTGTTCAATCCATCATCCAAAAATGGAAAGCGTATGGCACAACTGTAAACCTACCAAGACATGGCTGTCTACCTAAACAGACAGGCTGGGCAATGAGAGCATTAATCAGAGAAGCAGCCAAGAGGCCCATGGTAACTCTGGAGGAGCTGCGGGGATCCACACTCAGGTGGGAGAATATGTCTACAGGACAACTATTAGCCGAGCACTCCCCAAATCTGGCCTTTATAGAAGAGTGGTAAGAAGAAAGCCATTGATGAAAAAAATCCATAAGATGTCTCATTTGCAGTTTACGAGAAGCCATGAAGGGGACACAACAAACATGTGGAAGGAGGTGCTCTGGTGAGACGATACCAAAATTGAACTTTTTGGCCTAAAAGCAAAACACTATGGGGGTCATTTACTATAACTCCAAGAAGTACTGGGCACTATTGCAAATAATAGAGCCAATTTTAGCCAAATGGAAACAAAACGGCGAATTTGCGCATGAAAATCAGCGATATAAGCGGAGAACAAACGTTTGTAAATTCTAAATTGCCGCTAATTAGCGCTTCCGCGTATATACAAATGCCAATTCTTATCAAGTTGTTATATAGCAGTGTACTGTAGCCATGATCCATGTATGTGAAAGAAACATTTTTTTTATCAGAGATGTGCTCTAGTTCCTGTGCATATATTGATTTATATTGCAATTAGTATTCCTAGTTTTTTTTCCTTCTTTTGCTAAGAAATGCAGTTCTGAATGATTATTACATAGTAATGTCTGCTATTCTGTAAAGTTACATGTATTAAACATTTAGGTTACCTATTTGTTGTATGTTGTTTTTTATTTTTTAATTTAGGTGACTATAAAGCAGTAATTATTTATATTCATTCTTTAATCATACTACACTATTATGTAGGTCTCATACTTAGCACAATGGCTTAGTAGTCTGCTCAGATGTCTCCACAGCACTCACGGTACAAGTTCAAATACCAGCCAACCTACCATCCCCCAGCTGTGTTTATTTTTTCAGTGCACAAGCGAATTAAAATGAACAAACAAAAAAATGTAATCTGCCCATTAGTTAGTGTGTGGTGTTTGGAATTTCACACCATAATAGTATTGAATACTTACATATCATTGCATGCATTTGAAGAGTTAATATAATCAGCCAAATTTAAAGTGCATTGGCTAATTGGCATTCACCTATTTTCAGCATATGCTGCTTTGGCTAATTGGCTAATAGTCATTTGCTTTTTTTTCACCAATTCAATCTTTTAGTATTTCTCTGTGGGATTTGAACCCATGAGTTCTTCAAGGTAGAAGTGCTGACTGCTAGCCTATTGGGTGTAGCACAGTCATACATAGAAAATACATAGAAAATACATTCACTAGTGTTTGATGTTTCTTCTCCCCGAGCTGTCTCTCCTGCTGCCACCATCTTCCCCCGCTGATGTGTTCTTCAGCGCAGCCGGTTACCCACTAATAAAAAAAAAGCCGCTCTTCTTGTGGCGGTCTTCTGTGGCCATCCGATAATGTCACCCGGAGAGTCTGCTCCATGGCTATGTAAGAGACGCCACACAGCGGGTGACAACACAGCAGAGGAAGACCACCATGGAAAAAGAGCAGCTTTTTTTTATTAGCGGGTAACCAGTGGTGCGGAAGAAGACAGCAGATGGAGAACATGGCAGCAGCAGGAGAGACGGCTCTGGGAGAATACAGCTCGGGGAGAAGATGGAGGAGGGAGAGACAGCGTCTGGAGAAGATGGCCAAGGGAAGAAGACAGCTCGGAGCTATTTTACAATAAAGGACTTGTCAAAAACCGGCTATTGATTTTTTTTTACATTTCACTGCTTTTTTTGGTGAATGGGTAGGGGTAAAATGTACCCTATACCTATTCGCATAGGGGGCAGGATCTGGGAGCCGACTTTTTAAAGGGGGCTTCCAGATTCTGATAAACCCCCTGCCTGCAGACCGACAACCACCGACCAGGGTTGTCGGGAAGAGGCCCTTGTCCCCATCAACATGGGGAAAAGGTGCTTTGGGGCATGTGACCTGGTAAGATTCAGAAGGGGAGGGTGCTCACTTGTCTCCCCCTATCCTGACCTCCAGGCTGCATGCTCGGATAAGGGTCTGGTATGGATTTTGGGGGGCCCCACATCAAATTTATTTTACAATTTGGTGTGGGGTTCCCCTTAAAGTCCATACCGAAGGGCCTGGTATGTACTGGGGGGACCCTACGACATTTTTTTCCTTGAATTTTGGAATTCCATACCATAATATTATTGAATAAGTACATACCATTGCATGCATTTGAAGAGTTAAAATATGGAATAAAGCAAGCTGATGTGCTTTGGCTAATTATGCTTCTGAGTACAATGCACACTTCTAGGAGGTAATGCTGTCAGTGGGATTTGAATTCATGGCTTGAACTTTTGGGGGCAGCAGGGTATACCGCTATGCTACAGAGCTGAGCACTTACCTACAGAGAAAATACATTTACTAATGTTTGATTCAATACAATAATGTTTTGCATTTCAGGCATTAATATTATAGTAACAACCATGCTCATGCCAATGTGCCGATGTGGCATTGGCTAATAGGCGTTCGCCTCTTTTCAGCATACGCTGTTGAGTACAATGCAAGCTTTCAGTAGGTGATACCATCTGTGTGATTTTCAGCCATTTGAGCACAATTATATTGAGAACATATGTTTACTAGTGTTTGATGGTGGGACTACTTTATATTCTAGGTATAAAATAGTACTCAGCACAGTGACTTAGGCACCTTTCACACTTGTGCGACCTGAAAGTTGCGAGATTTTAATGCGACTTTAAGCAATGCCTGTGTAATCTTGAGGTCTATGGACGCAGGAGTCGCAGGGAAAGACACGCAACTTTCCCACAATTTTGCATCAGCAATTTTGCCGCAATTCCAGGGAATGCCTGTGTAAACTTGAGGTCTATGGACCTCAACTCGCATCAAAGTCAGACCAAAGTAGTACAGGTACTATGTTGAAGTCAGTGTTACTTGAAGTCGCACAGATATGAATGGTACACATTGAAAATCATGGGGTATGACTTGTCATACGACTCTGATGTCAAAAGTTGCACAAGTGTGACTCAGCCCGACTTTGTCAGCGATTTCAGAGACATCAGTGCACTTTCCTGCACAGATGTCTAGTGAAATCACATAGGTCCCAACTGTTCTCCTTTAAGAAGGTGTCCTATGCCTACCTACTTTTGCTAATAGGTGTCCCTTATACCCATCTCAAAAAGTTGGGAGGTAAGAAATCGCCCCCTGAAGTCGCCCAAAGTAGTGCAGGAAATACTTTTGGGAATTGTTGTGGCGTCGCACCAATTTGGACAGTTCCATTGCCATCAATAGGCACCAATTTGGCCTACAATTTGACATGTCAATTCAGACCTATGTGAACATGGGTGAAGTTGCATAGATATTAGAGCTGCACGGTTCTGGCCAAAATGAGAATCACAATTTTTTTGCTTAGAATAAAAAGATCACGGTTCTCGTGACATAAAATCTTTCACATTATCCCACAAGAAATTGGGCTAACTTTTCTTTTTTTTTTTTTTAAATCATTAAAGTAATTTTTTCCAAAAAAAATTGCATTTGAAAGGCGCAAATACAGTGTGACAAAAAATATTGTAACAACCACCATTTTATTCTCTAGGGTCTCTACTAAAAATATATATATAATGTTGGGGGGTTTTAAGTAATTTTCTAGCAAAAAAAAAATTATTTTAACCTGAAACCAACAAATGTCAGAAAAATGTTTAGTGTTTAAGTGGTTAAACTTTCCTCACTTACACAGAATTCTATTTAATTGACAAATTGTTACAAGGTTTCTAGTCAAGTTCACTGATAAAGAATGTTCTAATTCTTGGCAGACTTCCTGGTTTTTCGGCTGTGGCTTCAGAAGAGCAGAGAGAGTTCTTTGCTTAGCAAGAATCGTGAAACACTTTTTTCAAGATCGTAAAGGGGAAAAAAAATTACGATGACGATTAATCGTGCAGCTCTAATAAATATTAATGGAAATCAAGGGGGACAACTTTTCATGTGACTCTGAGGTCCAAAGCTCCATGAAAAGTCACCCAAGTGTGAAAGTAACCTAATGCGATTAATTGATAACACCTTTGAATAAGGCCCCATTTGCACTTGTGCGACCTTAAAATTGCACAGCTTTGTCATGACTTGAAGCAATGTCTGTGTAATCTTGTGGTGTATGGACCTCAAATTGCATCAGTCAAACCAAGGTAGTGCAGGGACGAATTTGCTACACTTTCAGGATGCACAAGTGACAATAGGGCCAAATTCAAAGGTGTTATCCTTGAATCTCATTCACACTGCTGCGACCTGAAAGTCACCCTATTTTGCTGCCACTTTGCCGCTGCAACTTGGCCCCAACTTCTGGGAATGCCTGTGTAATATTGTACCCGATATACCTCAAGTCACACCAAAGTAGTACAGGGACTACTTTGAAGTTGGTGCGACTTAAAGTAGCACAGATATGAATGGTTGTCATTGAGAATCATGGGGTACATCTTGCCATGCAACTCAGAGGTCCAAATTTGCTGGAAAATTCGCCCAGCTGTGAAACAAGTCATATATATTTTAATAAAAGGATCTCATTTATACTTGCATAGTCCTTACTGATTTACATCAGCAGAACAAATGCAGGAATTGATGTGTGCACATGGGACGGAAGCAAATGTGTGGTGATGCCAAACAAATCAACGAACCCCACCCACACCAAATCTAACTATGACATCCACCCCCGCATTGATTAAGTACAAGTACATATCCTACACTTACCCGGCCAATGAGCAGCGTCTCCTCTCTGCTAAAGAGACCTCACCATGTCCACCTAGATTGAGATCCTGACCAGCACAAGAACTTCCGGGTGCATACAATGACTAATTTCCAGGTCAGAAGGTGAAACCACACTTTTGATTACAGCTGCGAATATTTGATCTCAACCATGATTAGTATTTTTTTATTTTCAGATATGCAAATCTGTATTTCTACATATATTTGAAGGTAAACTTAAGGGAGTTTGCTAAGAAATGGTGTCCCTGGGTTAGCAGCAGGTGAATTACAAAGGCAAAAGGCCCAGTTTGAGCCCTGGTTCACACTGACAGCAGGAGGAAAGCGTTCAGCTGAACTCCCACAATTTCATTCCTGCATGTCAGTCCCGACTGTGGGGGCAACATCAGAGACATCGTTGCAGGTTTCTGCACCAATATCAATACAAATCGCACCAATTAGAACAGTGCAATTGCCACAGATTTGACATGTCAAATCACACCAATGTGAACCAGAGCTGACACATTTAAACACTGCCCTATCCACCAACTGAATTCATTACCTGCAATTCTCCACAGCTGTTAATGATAAAGGTGGAATCTTTATATATAACTTGCAGTTGTGCAGAAGCCTAGGTTTACATTGGAGAGATTGGTCATGCGATTTGAGAGATCAAATCGCATGACTATTGGCAATGGCACTGTTCCAATTGATGCAACATTTTTTTTGTGGCACCGCATCAATTTGCTAAAGTAGTTCCTGCACTACTTTTGTCGATTTCAGGTGCGACTTCAATAGACATTTGTGTATGAAGCCACCTGAAATCACGCTGACCTTGCTACTTTGAAATCGTGCTTCTTCAAGTGAAGTAGCACAATTTCAAAGTAGCATGTGAACCAGGGCAAAGAGATTAGTTTTTTGGTGCACAAATACATATTGAAATTAAATATAAAAGATATTGCACTTTCCCAAAACCACCACCCACAAAAACTAAAGAAAGAAAAGTAGAAGGAAAAAAAAAAAAAAACCCCCACACCACAACAAGAGCTCAATGTACTTTTATTTTACCAGCAGAAAAAAAATAAATTTACATTTACTAGCTTCAAAAAAATTTGGACAGGATATATGGTACTACATTTAGAAACAGAATTTTAAGGGCCCTGCTCATAGGAGCTTACAATCTAAAATTAGACAAAACCTTAGAGTGGACACAGCTTTAATTTCAGTGTATAACGGGCAACACATCACTATCTGCAAGATTATAGAAACATACTTAACAGTCATTCTTACAAAGCATTCCAACATAATATTGCAAAAGCCTTATTCAAAACACACACCACCAGCCCACAATCCACACATACATACATTGATGACCATGTTCTGCTGGAAGCTGCATTTCGGTGTACACGATTAAACGAGATCAAAAATAGTAGGTCAGCAGATGCTTCCAAACGATGTTTGCATGATCAGACAGGAACAATACACACACAACATTGACAGCATGGCCACATAAACCCACTTTTGATTGAAAAAATGCACAAGAATTTCATCAAATCTTCCAATATCATTCCTTCTCCATCACAACAAAAAACCTTACCTTCTCAGGCCAAACGAACCCCCTACTGCAGGCCTTTATATAAGAGAGGTTGTATTGTTAGCACACTGACACACCCAATAGAAGTACACGCCCACCAGTATCTTTCAATATGTCTCTTCATGTATCTCTAAAGTGATTGCACCTGATGAGCAGGAACACATAATAGTATTCACAACTGTGTAAAGCTGGCCATACACCTATAGATTATCTGCAGATTTTCTATGGTTAGATGGAAAAAGTGGGAGATGCCTCCATCCACACAGTTTAGCAAACATGGAGAAATCTGTTGCACTTTTTCCATCTAACCATAGAAAATCTGCAGATAATCTATAGGTGTATGGCCGCTTTAGCCTTGGCTATGTGCATCAAATCTCCAACTACAGGACAAAGATCAAAGTCCATTTGCATCCACATAAACAAAGCAACAGTTTTCTAAGCATATGTACCTGCGCAGTGTAAACCCTAAAATTTGAAATGTCCAAGTCCCTGGGCATGATTAGCGCTAATAAACATTAACATCAGTCCCTGGCTGCAATGAGCTTCCAATATAAAGTCCAAAATTAACGTTCTTACATTAGAACCTATTTCGACAGGAGACAAATAAGGTGCCAACATGTCTTTGGATTGTGGTGAGAAACCCACACAGGGAGAATATATAAACTTCAACACAAGTATTAGCATGTTGGGGAATTGAACCAACATCTCAGGTGCTGCTAGACAGAACTGCTACCCACTAAGCCACCAGGCAACCCCACACATGTTCTCTGCATCTCTGTGGTGTGAACCAGCCCTAAGTCCATAGCCATGCTCAGTGTCACAAGAAATATACAGTATATTGGCCTAAGTATTGGGATGCCTGCCTTTAAACACACATGAACTGTAATGGCATCCCAGTATTAGTATTGGGTTCAAAACTCATTTGGCCCACCCTTTGCAGCTATAACAGCTTCAACTCTTCTTGTCCACAAGGTTTAGGAGTGTGTCTATGGGAATGTTTGACCATTCTTCCAAGTGCATTTGTGAGGTCAGGCACTGATGTTGGATGAGAAGGCCTGACCTACAGTCTCCTCTCTAATTTATCCCCAAGGTGTTCTGTTGTATTGAGGTCAGGACTCTGTGCAGGCCAGTCAAGTTCCTCCACCCCAAAATCACTCATCCATGTCTTTATGGACCTTGCTTTGTGCACTGGTCCAAATGATTTGGTTAAGGGGGATTATGGTGCGGGGTTGTTTTTCAGGGGTTGGACTTGGCCTCTTAGTTTCAGAGAAGGGAACTCTTAAGGCGTCAGCATACCAAAACATTTTGGACAATTTCATGCTCCCAACTTTGTGAGGACAGTTTGGGGAAAGCCCCTTCCTGTTCCAACATGACTGTACACCAGTACACAAAGCAAGGTCCATAAAGACATGGATGAGCAAGTTTGGGGTGGAGAAACTTGACTGGCCTGCACAGAGTCCTGGCCTCAACCCGATAGAACACCCTTTGGCTGAATTAGAGTAGAGACTGCAAGCCAGGCCTTCTCATCCAACATCAGTGCCTGGCCTCACAAATGCACTTCTGGAAGAATGATCAAACATTCCCATAGGCAGACTAAACCTTGTGGACAGCCTTCCCAGAAGCTGTTCTAGCTGCAAAGGGTGGGCCAAATCAAATTTTAACCCTACGGACTAAGACTGGGCTGCCATTAAAGTTCATGTGTGTGTAAAGGCAGGCGTCCCAATACTTTTGGCTATATAGTGTATCTGGAAAAGACTTACAATGGTGGTGGAACCCTCCTACACATAACTACTACATTTAGACATAATTATAGGACCTGGGAGATGAGACAACTTCTCTACATGAAGTAACATGGTTGGGATTTGAACCCAGACCCTTAGAGATACTAAGCAGAAGTTCTAACCTCTAAGCCACAGAGCTGCCACGTGTGAGACCCTCCTACACAAAACTACACATAAATACACATAAAAACACATAAATACTGCATTTCTATGGACATACAGGTGATGGAATTACATTACTCAAGAGTTATTCTTCTTGATTTATTCTGTGATATTTGGTGTTTTTTTGTGGGTGAGAGTAGAATATTACCCTCAAATTTTTGGGAATTACATTTTGATTTCTGATGTTGGTACACATATCACATTTTTTGGGCTCAAATTATGAATATTTGAAAATAATACAAAGCACAAAAAAATGTGATTCATTTTAAATTTTCATCAGCAATGGTATTGTTTGTGGATTATAAAGACACCTGTGTGAGTTTGGGGTAAAGATTGTTGTGAGATGAAGAGTAACAAGTGAAAGTGACAGAGAAAAATATATTTTACCAAAACATCAAAACATTCCACATTGTAGCATTCTTAAAATCAAAATATTTTAAGTAGAAGCAACAATGTTGCAAAGGAAAGTTTATTTCACAGAAAGATACATTTTATCTCAACATTAAAAGGTTTTTTTTGTGAAAGTTAGAATTGTTCCATTAGAATCAATGACTGAAACTTCATTTGGACTAAATTAGAGCAGATTTTAACTCCCAAAAAATGCTCTCTAATTAGCTCTCATTTTGGTATTTACTATACCTCCAGGTAAAAAAGACACTTGAGTTAAAATGAGAGTTATTTTCAGGTCTGAGCATGCTCAGTTGTGTTGGCACCTAGTTGTCCAAAACGGGGAATTTTTCACTTTTCAGACTTTTAAAGATATTTCCTGACGCATCATGGCAGCACACACATTGGGTTGTGACTCCGCCTCCACAACCTGATAGGACTAGTTAGCTATAAGATCTTGAAGAGGAGTCCACCTTGCATTCTCCTTTTTTTTCCTCACCTGGATGGATCGACTGGTTACAGCTTGGAAACCCCTTACCGATTCGCCCCAGCTGGGTTCAAGCCTCTCCTAGCTGGAAGCCCTGACTGTACAGCCTCTAAACGAGCTTTATGCAGGGAACCCCACTCTGGTGGTCTCAGGGGTATGTCCTAACAATCATTTTCAAAAGCCTTAAATAGGTTTTAAAAAAAATGTTCAGCGGTCTCCACCTCTTACCTTCAAATTACACTCTCTACCACCTGGTAGGTAATCACTGTAGCCATATTGAAATTCTTATTCTCATCCTGTTCCGTTTTTTCCTTTTTTCCTTTTTCCCCCCTCTATACCTTCATCTGGGTCCGCTGGGCTCTGTAGTCCCTTGCCTCGCCTGTCCATCATGGCGGCCGGCTCGGGCTCTCGGCACCAGGAAATGACATCCTGGATAGTCAACTGCCAGCATCCAAAATGGCGCCGAGCGTCGCGGACACCTAGGGCGCATGCGCGGCCGTGACGTCATCACTACAGCGACGGCGGTCTATTTAAAAACCGCTGTTTCTGTCATTTGGAGTTGCTGGGAGGGTAGGAGATCACCCTCCACACCATTACTGCCATAATTGTTGCTGCCTTGCTGGTCAACTATTATCCTTACCTTGGGTAAGTCCATTCCTTCTTCCTAAAAAAAAAAAAAAAAAAAAAAAAAACCTTTTTTTTTGAGGAATCTTTCTTTTCTCTTTTTCTACCTGTATAGACACACTCTACCTTTCCTATGGAGGCCGCTGCCACAGCAGACCATTCACGGACCACAAGGTAAGGGGGCAACAAAATGGGTAAGTAATGAAGAGGAGAAAAGAGAGCAATGCCACTAATACCATCTTATTGGTAGTTCCGGCAGGTCATCAAGGTCATCGCATTCTAAAAGAAAGGAGCGTTCACCTTCAAGACACTCTCATTCTCGAAGAAGTCATTCAAGATCCTCCCACCATAGAGATTCAACATCCTCCCGTCAACCACGAGATGAGCAGTGTATTCGCCCTGCGCCCAATACATGCTGGGTCTGTGGAGCGCAAGCGCTATCCGGCAAACTAGTATGCCAAGCATGCCTAGAAGAGGCAACCCGCGACAAGGAAGCGGACGCAGTGCAGGCATCCAACATAATAAGAGAAACCGTAAAAGAATCTATCCTGCAGGTGGCAACATCCGAATCAGTCGGACAATCCATTCCGACCTCAGCCCCTTACGATCCCCAGGACCAAGAGGATTCACCAGAGGAAGAGGAGGGTCTAGTACCCACTTCCTTCGATTTCGCATTAATAGACCCTTTTGCGAGAGCAGTAAAGGAGGCGATCGGATGGGAGGAAGAAAATGACGCTCCTTGCAAACTAAGGAAATACTTTCCTAACCTAAAAAGAGATCCCGAAACCTTTCCCTTCATTGATGAGCTTGAAGAGTTAATAAAAGATGAGTGGCAAAAGCCAGAAAAAAAATCCGGCTTAAATAATAGGCTAGCCAAGCTTTACCCATTGAGTGAACCAAAGGTAAATCCTCTCATCGCAGCACCCGTGGTCGATTCATCACTGATGCGCCTGGCGCGTCATGTAACATTACCAATTGAAGATGCCGTCACCTTCAGAGACATAATGGACCGCAAGATAGACCTTGATCTTAAAAAAGCCTATTCAGCGGCAGGAGGGGCCTGCAGGCCGGCAGTTACACTAGCAGCAGTCGGTAGAGCCATCTCCAGCTGCGTCTAACATCGAAAAATTATTACTAGAAGCAGCAGAGCGGGAAAAGATCACGGCCGCCTTACAGGAACTCAGCCTGGCGGGAGACTTCGTGGCAGAGGCGTCGGTGGACATCATAAGATCCTCAGCGAGAGCAATGCTGGCGGCAGTAACAGCCAGAAGAGCGTTGTGGCTAAAGCCATGGGTCGCAGATGCGACTTCAAAATCCAGTTGGTGTAGAATCCCATACGACGGAACAAACCTATTTGGGCCTAAACTAGACTCTGCAATCTTGAAAGTAACGGGGGGTAAATCGGGCCTCATTCCCTCAGATAGGAAACCCAAACAGCAAAAGAATCCACCCTTCAGACGACATCTGCCCGAAAGATATCGAGAAGCAAGGTCTTATAGGCCAGGTAAACAATTTAAGCGGAATTGGCAAAACCCACAACCAGCCTTTGTGAGGGTACAGAAGCCCAAAAACCCCAACTCAGGGGATCAACAGAAGTCGTTTTGATGGCACGCAAGCCCAACTCGCAATAGTAGGTGCGAGGTTGAGGCTGTTTGCTCACGTATGGATACACTCTATAAGAGACCCCTGGACGATTTCCACCATCCAGGAGGGCCACAAATGGACATTCAAGCACAAGCCACCCAAAGAGTTCTACAGAGTTACCAGACTACCGTCTTCTCTCCCAAAGCGAAAGCTTCTAATCAAGTATATTCTAGAATTACTTCAAAAACAGGCAATCATAGAGGTTCCACGGGAACAGAAGGCCACAGGATTCTACTCTCCTCTTTTTCTAGTAACGAAAAAGACAGGAGACTTGAGACCGGTACTCGATCTAAAAAGTCTCAACGAAACGATTCTAGTCGAATCATTCAAAATGGAGAGCCTGCAATCAGTACTGCTAGCAATAGGAGCAAAGGATTGGATGCTATCGGTCGATTTGTCCGACGCCTACTTACATATTCCCGTACACCAAACCTTCCAAAAATATCTACGCTTCGCAATAGGTCGCCAACATTTTCAGTTTCAAAGCCTCCCATTTGGAATATCAACAGCCCCCAGAACCTTTACAAAAGTCCTGCTACCGATAATAGCACAGTTGAGGGAGAAAGGTCTGAGAGCCCTACATTATCTCGACGACATACTGCTACTAGCCGACAGCCGACAAACTCTGCTTCTACATCAAACAGTATTAATTTCCACACTCCAACAGTTTGGCTGGATAATAAACTGGAAAAAGAGCAATCTCATTCCGGCACAAAGAATCATTTTTTTGGGAGCCGAGATAGACACCAACTCCAACACGGTCGGTCTTCCTCAAGCGAAAATAGACCCGCTAGTACAAAAAATAAAGAAACTCCTGGCAGCAGAATACTTATCAGCCAGAACTTGTCTAAGCATCCTGGGGTCAATGTCTTCCACCTTCTTAATGGTCCAGTGGGCGCAGTGGAATTCAAGAACATTCCAGAATTCATTCCTAAAACAGTGGAACGGGTCATCAATGAACCAGCGGATCAGGATCAATCCAGCAGTAAAGAAGTCGGCATGGTGGTGGACCCGAATCAGCAATCTCTCACGCAGCCGTCCCATAATACCGCCACTACCAGAAATAATCACCACGGATGCCAGCCTCCAGGGGTGGGGAGCACATTATCAGCATCAAGGGGTACAGGGCCGTTGGTCCTTTCACACGCAGGGGATAGTTTCAAACATTCTGGAACTCAGAGCCGCCTGGAAGGCTCTACTAACATTCGGACCACTCCTTACGGGAAGAAACGTTCTCCTACGCATGGACAACACAGTGGCTGTGAATTACGTTCAAAGACAAGGAGGCACCCGAAGCAACACACTCATGGAAGAAGTTCGCCCAATAATCGAATGGGCTCAAGTTCATCTGACAGATCTGAAGGCAATCTACGTCCCGGGAGTACAGAACCAACTCGCAGACGACCTGAGCCGAATATTTATATCAAACAACGAGTGGTCTCTCAACCCTCAAGTATTCGCTCTGCTCACTCGCAAATGGGGAATCCCCGACATGGATCTGGCGGCAACTCCACAGAACAACAAATGCCCTCGGTTCCTATCGAGAGCCACCTATCCAACGGCGGCAGGGATCGACTGTCTCCATCACCCATGGAGTTTCCACTTGGGATATGTCTTTCCTCCGATTCCCCTAATAGCCAGATTTCTGGCCAGACTGAGGAGATCAACGTCCATAGTCATAGCGGTATTGCCGTTCTGGCCGAGAAGGCCATGGTTCGCAACCATCCTGCAACTAAACACAGAAGTGCCGTTTCCACTCCCAGTAACTCCAGATTTTCTCTCACAAGGCCCATTCCTTCACCCAGCACCAGATCGACTACACCTAACGGCCTGGAGGTTGAAAGGGAGAGGCTACTAGACCAAGGATGCTCACTTAGAGTAGTGAATACACTCCAACAGGCAAGGAAAGGGACAACAAACAACACGTATAGCAAAATCTGGGAAAAATTCACCGAATTTTCACAACAGCAGTCTTGGAACCCACTCTCTCCTTCAGTCTCTCAAATCCTAGAATTTCTACAACTAGGACTGGAGAAGGGACTAGCTTCCAGCACTCTCAAAGTCCAAGTCTCTGCACTATCCGCAATGACGGGAACCAAATGGGCCCTAGATCCGCTCATAATCCAATTCCAAAAAGCATGCCTGAAAATAAGGCCACCAAGAAAACCAAACTTTCCAACCTGGGACCTATCGATTGTACTAGAAGCTCTGTCTAGAGAACCCTTCTTCCCCCTGGAATCAGTATCCTTATGGGATCTAACGTTTAAATTATCTTTCCTAGTAGCGATAACATCTGCCAAAAGAGTCTCGGAGTTACAGGCGCTACTAATTAAAGAACCACATCTGGTCTTCTACCCAGATAGAGTCGTCCTCAGACCGTCAGATCAATTTATACCTAAGGTAGCATCTACCTTCCACTTCAAATCGGAGATCAATCTCCCAGTCTTTCTGAATAGTGAAGGGAACCCACATCCATTGGACGTCAAATCGGTGATCTCTACCTACTTAGAAACTACCAAGCAATTCAGAAAGACTGACAACCTTTTAGTCATACCACATGGCCCAAGAAAAGGCCAGGCGGCTTCCTCGAGAACAATAGCATCTTGGTTAGTGAGAATCATCAAAAGAGCGTACCAAATTCAGCTACTTCCAATACCGGACGGATTAAAAGCCCACTCGACTAGAGCGGTAGCGACCTCCTGGGCAGCATATTGTAGAGTGTCCTCAGAAACCATTTGCAAGGCAGCAACTTGGTCTTCCAGAAATACTTTCATCTCACACTACAGAATAGACCCGGCTCAATTAACTACGGTTGAGTTCGGGAGATCAATCATTCAGACTAATTCTTCTATACCCTGTATTTGAGCAAATAAAAATCTTTTGAAAGCACCCACCCATTTAGCGAGTTATTTCCCAATGTGTGTGCTGCCATGATGCGTCAGGAAAACGGAAAATTGTATACATACCTTCCGTAATTTTCCTTTCCTGACGCATCCCATGGCAGCACACAGAACCCACCCCTCTAAGGTGATAGTTACTGAGAATGCAAGGTGGACTCCTCTTCAAGATCTTATAGCTAACTAGTCCTATCAGGTTGTGGAGGCGGAGTCACAACCCAATGTGTGTGCTGCCATGGGATGCGTCAGGAAAGGAAAATTACGGAAGGTATGTATACAATTTTCCGTTTTCAGTGTAGAAATCACTTTTTCACACAGTTTAAAAGCAGATAATCTTTAAATAATATACCGCATATTTCAGTACCATTTAGGCAATTATATCATGCTCTAAAAATTATTTCCATGTGCAATTCTCTAGGTTTTAGCAGAGTAAGGGTTTGGGCTCTATTTAGTTTCAGGGAGCTATAGTAAATTCGATTTTGGGAGAATTTTCTCACCAGCGCTATAGTGAATACCGTTTTAGCGCGAATTAGCGCCATAGCGCTATAGTAAATGACCCCCAATGTGTGGTGGAAAACTAACAATGCACATCACCCTGAACACACCATCCCCACTGTGAAACATGGTGGTAGCAGCATCATGTTGTGGGGATGCTTTTCTTCAGCAGGGACAGGGAAGTTAGTCAGAGTTAATGGGAAGATGGATGGAGCCATATACAGGGCAATCTTAGAAGAAAACCTGTTAGAGTCTGCAAAAGACTTGAGACTGGGGTGGAGGTTCACCTTTCAGCAGGACAACGACCCTAAATATACAGCCAGAGCTACAATGAAATGGCTTAGATCAAGGCATATTCATGTGTTAGAATGACCCAGTCAAAGTCCAGACCTAAATCTAATTGAGATTCTGTGGCAAGACCCGAAAATTGCTGTTCACAGATGCTCTCCATCAAATCTGACAGAGCTTGAGCTATTTTACAAAGAAGAATGGGCAAAAATGTCACTCTCTAGAGGTGCAAAGCTGGTAGAGACATCCCCAAAAAGACTTGCAGCTGTAATCGCAGCGAAAGGTGTTTCTACAAAGTATTGACTCAGGGGGGCTGAATACAAATGCGCGCCACAATTTTCACATATTTATTTGTAAAATATGTTGAAAACCATTTATCATTTCCCTTCCACTTCACAATTCTGTGTCACTTTGTGTTGGTCTATCACATAAAATCCCAATAAAATCCATTTATGCTTTTAGTTGTAACATTACAAAATGTGTAAAATGTCAAGGGGTGTGAATACTTTTTCAAGGCACTGTATATAAGTCTACATAGAAATATCTGTGATGTGGAAAAACGTTCAAGTGCTCACAAATTATCAACTGTATAATCAAGCAGTGGAATCCAACCAGTGTAGCTGACCTAATAGCAACTAAATCACAATTATACATGTGTCAAAAAATAATAAACAAATTAGCAACAATGGACATATACAGTATATTGCTATATAAACAACCTTGCAGTAAACGCAAACGCATACAAGATAATTACCATGTGAATCTCCGTACTATTAAACAAGCTAGATTGACAAGTTAAATTCATGTGAGATTAAGTTGCTGTCAGATATCTTTCAGACACTAAAATGATTTACATGTGTGCAATATTTATTACCTTAAGTGACTTTAACCCTGCGTACCATCATACTGGATGGTCCAGATCCTATTCTAAGAGTAAATATTGTTCTCTTCATCTCCTTCCCCCAAGCTCTGTCTTCTTTTTTTCCAACAGGCTGCGTTTGAAGTCTTGACATTTTAAATCCAACATTTGTAATGATTCATTGCACCAGTCAGGCAAGATTTAGAAAAAGAAAGCCTGGAAACCACAAATTATTAAACAACTGAATTTCTGCAAAGCCTGGTTTACAAGATGTTTTCTCTATTTTCCTATGTTCCCTTAGTATTCTTGTTATAGAGATTTAATCTGTACATCCATGTTTGCTAAGTGGATTATAAAATGTGTGATAATGATATATCTTAAGCCTTAACACATGATAATAATCCTTAACCATAGTAGATCTTTGTCATCAAAGGATACACATTTAAGTACTCGTTACATTCGGGATGAGCATGCCCAAGTCTTGTGACGTTCTGGCTCTATAGTAAATGTGACAATCTAAACAGTTTATGTACTTGTAATATTATTACTGTGCTCCATGATCTTGCAGCCTTAGACCCCTTTTCACATATGTAGTATGATGGGTAGGCGCATGTCATTGGACATGTGTTCAATTATATCCAACTACCTTCATCCGTCCAGGTCTGGAAAATAGTGGAAAAGGTTACATACATAGTTACATAGTAGGTGAGGTTGAAAAAAGACACAAGTCCACCAAGTCTAACCTGTGTGTGTGCTTTTATGTCAGTATTACATTGTATATCCCTGTATGTTATGGTCATTCAGGTGCTTATCTAATAGTTTTTTGAAATGATCTATGCTCCCTGCTGAAACCACCGCCTGTGGAAGAGAATTCCACATCCCTACTGCACTTACAATAAAGAACTTTTATCCCTATTGTGGGGTCACCAGTATGGTATTTGTACATTGCAATCATATCCCCTCTCCAGAGCTTAGTATATGAGGTTAAGCTTCACTTTTCAAAGAATACCCAATCACATGCAGGAAAATTAAAAAAAACAGCATTTTTGCTGCCACGTGATTGGATGATGGAAATTAGCAGAGATTCCCCTCATTTACTAAGCTCTAGAGCAACTGAACTTGCAGAGTGCGATTGCACTTGCAAAGTGCACGTTCTATTTGCCTTTAGTAGGTCAACAATATCTCTTTAAAAAGACAGAACACTTATTTTATTGGAGGTATATTGATTTCCTTTGCTTAGCTTCACTAGTATGTCAAAGCTTAAAGTGTCAATGAACCCATTTTTTTTTTGTGTCATTACAAGCCAAAGTATTGTCTTTACCTAGCAGCACAACTTTTTTGTCATCCATGTTATGATTGTTAGTAAATACGTGGTTGAAAAGGTGATGTCCAGTGACATGGCAGAATCAGAGTGGCTTAGTAGAAAAACATTTTAATCATTGAAAGGAAAGCATAAACAATAGGAGATTGCATAAGGTAAAAACTGAAGAAACCCACATCACAAGTGGGTGAAACATGTCGGTGTGTGTGCCTACACATGCCCTCTGCCGATAGCCAACTTGGGCTTTTCATCACTCTTTAGCCCTCATCCTATCTCCGCAAACTGGAAATCCACAAACAACCGAAAATTGGAAGTAAATGGCCAGGTGGCCCCATGCTGGTTTTGAGTGGATAACATCCTGTGCGTGTCATCAGGACTAGGAATACAGAGATTCGTATCCTGCACATCTGTGGACCCCTGCAAAGGACTCTGGATTCACCACCTTGTCGCTGCGATTGAGGACCAGTCTAATATCATCTAAACAGTGAGTCTCTTTTCAACTGGTATATCCAGCAAGCAATCACAGCCTGAACATTTTTTTTTTTTTTTGAGGCTCTGTGTTTTGACTCAGCTGACTATCTTTAATGTTTCATGGAAACATGGTGCTGAATGACTAACAGGCTTGTTGTGGATCTATTGTTTCTCTTTGACTCAAGTCGCATGCTTCATCACAGCGTGTTGCATTTTTTTTTTTATTATCTCTATGATTGACAGTGCTACATCCAGAAATCAAACCTGTCTTGTTCACTAACTATCAGGGGTACTTTCTAGCCAGAATTGCATTTATTTGTCTGAGATAACCAATGTTTTCTTCAACATTGTAAAGACTTAATGCAGCAACTCTATATGGATATAGGGAGTCTGGAGGTCCATGGTTAAGCACAATACGGGTACCGCCTTGTGCTACCAAGGTTTCCCGGAACTCACCTCGCCTAAACATATGTAAGCATTATATATTAAGTCACACTTAATTACTTGAGATGACTGACACGTATGGATGACTGGGATATGGCTGAGCTCATGGGCATGTGTTTTTAAGTGACAACGTTGTCAGTTTTTACCTTATGCAATCTCCTATTGTTTATGCTTTCCTTTCAATGATTAAAAAGTTTTTCTACTAATTGTTCTAATAAAGTTATATCAGGTTAAACCGCAGTTCTTTTTCCTTCACTGAAGTTAAGGACACCTTGGGTCCTATTCCCACTCCCCTTTTATTTTGACTACTTCTCCTGTTCCAACAAGGATCACCACCCTATTAGGTGAGCCGGTAACCTGTTACCTGAATTGACCAACGATACTGGTCATCAGGACCCCACCCTTTGCGTTTTTTACTACGATTAGAATCAGAGTGGCAACAAAATAGCAGTGGTTTCAAGTTATCCTCTGTTGTCACTCTTCCATATTGCTCTTACAAAGCCATCCATCCACTTCCTACTCTGGAAGCAGCCATATGTGACTTTTTCAGCATTTTGCTTTAATGGTAGTCCTATATGCTGCTTTTCAATCTCTGCATACTGAAGTAAAGATTTCCTTGACTTGTACTGATGAGCAACAAGGGGCCTGAAATAGCTGCATGTAATTTAGATAAATGGTTACAGTAAAAGCAGAGATTTGTATATAATTTAGCTGCCTATATATTCAGTTACTGATGGTTTTACCCTGCGGTTTCAACTTAAAGTGACCTCTGATTATATATTTTTTATTAAATGTGCTATTTGAATTTCTCATATTTGTGAAAGGTTTACTTTAGGACAGAAGATATTCTTGTATTATCACTTCATTATAAATCCACAGGGGATTATACTTTATAATATATCAGCAAGCAAATCATTTCTTTAGAACTCTTTACTCTAGTTATTGTCACATCTAGTATGGATTCAACCACTTCAGTACTGGGGACATTATAGGGTAGAAGATTATGCTAAGTATGTTTTAATATGTAATAAATATGTAGAAATAATAATGGGTTTCTATATATATATATGAATTCCTTCCCTATATCCACCATGAACTTATTTTAACCCCGAATAACACACAACTATCTAGGCACAGCTGGATGTCTCAAAACTCATGAGTCAAAAGTCTGCCCCCTGCTGTGCTCAGCTGGTCCCACACCTTGAACGCTTTTTGACCTGACAAAGTTTTGTCCACCCACAGGCTTACTCACAATTATATTAATCTCTGGGACTCTGGGACTACAAACATAACTGTTCATTGCTCTTTAAGTTTTACTGTAAATGCTTTAGTCTGGAGAAAAAGGGCGCAAGAGGACTGGCTGCAAGTGATAATACTTTTCAGTCTCTTCTGAGTCTTCTGTAAAAGATACTGCAAGAATAGTGCTAGAATCCTTGATTTGGTGAGGTCTAATTACATCTAGATACTGCAAGTTAGAATGTCTACATAATTTTCTCTCTACCACTGATATTTTATTCTAAGCAGAATTAATAAAAACTGTAAAGACACCCACCTCCTCATTGAACACTACCTTCTTGCAACTATAAGGACCCTGTGGACAAATATCCCTACAGTTAGGGCAGAGTGTGCTGTGGTATTACACATTACATGTGCTGGTGTGCCATGGTGCCACTTACTGTGGAAGGCACCTTCCCAAATGCACCTACATTGTAGTACACTTCCGTGCATTGCCCTGCATTCACCAAACTTGTCTCATGTCCAGGGGCTGACTGAGACTCTGAGGGCTATCAGAAAAAGTTAGATCTGAAGGACCCCCTCAGCAACTCCTCAAATTTTTCAACATGACACAACAAAAGTCTTCATCCAACAACATTGTCTTTATTTCTGAGGCTATGTCTTAACACAAAAGAAGAGTAATTTACACTGTATTTATAACACATTTGTGCAAGTAAAATCAGGCAAATTATCCTATCTAATTTCAAAATTTTTGCTCTCCGTGAACATTCAAGACCTGACAGCTGGAAGGGAGATGTGTTCTTCAGAAGAAGGCTGTCTTGATAACCTGTGACCTAGATAGAGTTCTTTGAACCTGTCTTGTGGAGGTACTGCCACAACTACTTCCTGGGACAAGAGATGGGTCAAGGCATTCTGCAAATCTTACTGTCCTTGAGCAGCTTTGGTTGAAGCTCCCTCTTCCATATAGCGGCACTCTGGAAGAAAAAAGTTTCTGCAACGTCCTCCATTACTGCGTTAATGACCTCATTATTTCCTTTTGTGTCTGCCTTGTCTAGGACAGGTAAATTGGGATCCGACTCAGTTAGAGAAACAGGAGTAGGAGAGGAGATATAGCAATTTTGAGCCCTTGGCAAAGTTGGTTGTATAAAAATGTTTTATTTGCTGGAGGAATTACCACATAGATGCAGAAAATCATGCTTTTGTCAAATAGACTGCTTGTTGGGTGCCTGAAATAGAGTTAGAATCAGATGCAGAAATCAGTGTTAGAGCTATCAAGGGACATATCTTCACTCTGAGATTGAGTGTTGTGCAGGCCTTTGGCACAGCGAATGTTTGCCTGTGGTTTTGCAATGGCTCTTTTGCCTGGTCTCTGCAATAACTATGTGTGAGGTTATTCCACTGTGGGGTACTCATGGTGTAGAGTGCAGAATATAAGTTAGGTGTGTCCAGCAGGAAAACACAGCAACCTGGGTGTAGATTGTCTTTTAGTGAATTCTTGCCATAAAAAGGTGGGAGGAAGCACTTGAGTACCGTATATAGGCTCTAGGCCTGAAGTGGCAGTAAAATGTGCAACCTGTTGTGTGATGTCCCCCCTGGTTATCCCCCTGAAACTAAGCTCTGAGTGGTTGAGTTTTAGCACCTAATCTGAAATGATTATTCTGTAGTGAATACCATTCAAATATTGCCCTGGTCTTACCAGTAACAAGCAGAGATACAGGGTGACCCTGTCTTACCTGTCTATGTTATTAGACTTTATATAAAGTCCAAGCTTCTCCCCTCATGGGCATACCCCTGAAGTGATCTTCATAGACTGGGTTCCATAGGGATGGACTGTAGCCCTGAACCTGTATAGCACCCTGCAGCTGGATACACGCATTGCACCAAATGCCAAAGGTGAGTGCCCATGCAGGACCAATTGTCCAAAGCAACATTACAGGCCATCCCCACAGCATTGGGCCTGGGTACAGCTCCCAAGGTTGCGCTGATCTGGAGGTTTGTGGAATTAGAGGGCAATGGAGGAGTTGACTGAAGAATTTAAAGATAAAATAATAAAATACATTTTTAAAAGTGGTTAAGCCAAGAGTGAGGAGAAATCCTTGAAGAAGAAAGGAGAAATCATTAAAGAAAAAAGGAGAAATCCTCAAAGTAGAAGAGATCCATCATCTTAGGACATTAGCACAAAACTGAGAATTCACAGACTGGCATAAGGTTATAGGGGAGGTGCCCACTGATGTGTCCTCAAAAACTTGCCAGTGTCAAATCACTCAAAAGTATAAGCCTATAACCCAGGGTCTTTGAATACTTTGTGGTTTGTACTACATAATTAAGATAAATACAGTTCATTTAGGGATGTATTGATAATTATAGACATGCATTATTTTGTGCCTATATCTGAAAAGAGTTCAGCTGTAAAGTATAACCAAAACTCAGACTTTTTTTATTTTGGTTTGAGTGAAAAATGTTTAAAACCCCTGTTGGGTTTTCATTTCAAATGAGATTCACCTTTTCTGTTTGTCCTAATGACTACTGTCCCTGTGGTAGAAAGTGATGGGAAATTAAAAAAAAAACACTATCACCAGAACAGGAAGTAAATAAATCTCATTATGTAAAAATTTTCTTTAATTTTCTGCTGTTCCTGGGACAGAAAAAGAAGGCAAATTTCTCAAATGAGATAAATGAAAACAAATCTGTTTGATTGTTATAGGTTACTACACTTTGCATGATGCCCCTGTAGTATCTCATCAAATAAGTAACTTTATATACGAGGTGTTTGTTTTAAGTATTTCTATAATACATTGAATATTAGTAGTTTTTACTAAGATAGTGTCAATCATGCAAAAACGTATAGCTATATTGACATAAGAAATGCATAATACATATATCAACTTACAAGGAGACAAAATCTATGATTTAGGAAACACTTCCAGGTCCCATTTTCTTTCTGGCACATTGTATTGATCCTTATTTCACTCCACTCTTGCTCCTAATGGGTCCCATCCACAAGGCTGGAACTTGATAATAATTTTTCAAATCCCCATTATGTAGTTTGACATATGACGTAATTCTGCATAATGTGATTTAGCACAGCATGCTTTTCATTTCCATGAGCCAAGAAAAACATAAGGGATATTTTAGAGCTAAGGACTGGGATTTAGTAAGAAAACGAAAAATGCCATTTGCACATGACCTGACATTTCTGCATGGTAAGCAAAATTGGATGCACTTACTCAAGGGCAAGTTCACTTAGAAAAATGGGTTTACAATTACAGAATAGACCACAAGGGGGATATTCTTTAAAAAAAGAGAAATGGAAATGTGGAATTGCCTCAAATAGCAGGCAGTCCAGCTGTCATTTTTCTAGCTGCTGAGGGCAATATGCAAAACTTTTTGTAACATCATTGAATAACACTGGGGAAAGTCTTTGTCCATGCTGGCTTCATTTTACAGGAAGCCCATGCTGAGATAAATACAGGGACTGCCATTGCTGTTCTTCTAAATGTACTAGTTGCCTAGCTCTATCTGGCTTCGATACTTTAGGTCACTGAACTGGAACAAGCATGCAGATTAGAAGTCAGTAAATTTAGATTTTCCGAAATACATACTTGTTTCAGATGAGTATCTCAGAAAGTATAAAAGCCATTGGAACACCATAACACCCAAGCAACTATAATTTCCACAGCGAGCAGTCAACAAATATAGTATACCTACATTCTCAATGTTTAGAGTCTTCGAGAAATAATCTCACCCTGTAAGAAAAATAAAGTAAATACTTATCTCTCCTGCTATACACGCCCCTAAATGCCCCTTCAGTGCTTCTTCCAGCCAACCCCCATGTTACTACAGGACACAGAAGATTAGGGAGAGGAACCCTGGGCACATTGGGGCAAGAATAGTTTAAGGTTATTTCAGCTACTTGATAACGCACTATAGTTGCTTTAATGACTGTATTCATTAATACTGTACATTAGGGATGAGCCAGATGTTTGAGTCGAATGTAAGTTCGACACGAGCATTGGGTGTTTGCCTGTTCGCCGAACAGCTAACATTATGCAGCGCTCACAGCAAATTAAAAGCCGCGGAATGCCGTTAAAGTCTATGGGACACTAACATGAAAAACAAAATTGCTCATTTTAAAGGCTTATATGCATGTTGTTGCCATAAAAAGTGTATGGGGACCTGGGTCCTGCCCCAGGGGACATGTATCAATGCAAAAAAAGTTTTAAAAATTTCAGCAGCAGTGATTTTAATAATGCTTAAAGTTAAACAATGAAAATGAAATATTCCTTTAAATATCGAGCCTGGGGGGTGTCCTTAGTATGCCTGTAAAGTAGCACATCTTTCCCTTGTTTAGAACAGTACCACAGCAAAATTACATTTCTAAAGGAAAAAATCTTATTTAAAACTGCTTGCGGCTGTAATGTATTGTCGGATCCCGGCAATTTACATAAAAATCATTGAAAAAAATCACATGGGGACCTGGGTCCTGCCCCAGGGGACATGTATCAATGCAAAAAAAAGTTTTTAAAACGGCCGTTTTTTCAGGAGCAGTGATTTTAATAATACTTAAAGCTAAACAATAAAAATGAAATATTCCTTTAACCACTTCCCGCCCGGCCTATAGCAAAATGACGGCCAGACGGTGATTCAGTTATCCTGACTGGGCAACATATGACGCCCTGCAGGATCGCGGGGGCGCGCATCGCGGTGATCGGTGGTGCGGTGTGTCAGTCTGACACACCGCTACACCGATCTCGGTAAAGAGCTGCCGATGGAGGCTCTTCCCCACGTGATCAGCCTTGTCCAATCACGGCTGATCACGATGTAAACAGAAAGAGCCAGTGATCGGCTTTTCTTCACTCGCGTCTGACTCGCGTCTGACAGCTGATCGGCAGCTCTCCTGACAGGTGGGTCTGCACTGATTGTTTATCAGTGCAGCCCCCCCTCGGATGCCCACACTGGACCACCAGGGAAGCCGCCAGGACCACCAGGGAAAGGGGCAACATGTGGATAGCCAGGTATGTACCCCATGGCCATCCACATGTGCAAATGAATGCCCAATCTGTGCCAATCAGTGTCCACAAATGGGCACTCACTGGCACATTATGTATCAAATTACCTCAGTGATGCCCAGCAATGCCACCCATCAGTGTCATCAGTGCAACCCATCAGTGTCCATCAGTGCCACCTATCAGTGCCCATTGGTGCCCATCAGTGCCCACCTATCAGTGCCCATCAGTGCCCATCTGTGCCACCTATCAGTGCCATCCATAAGTACCCATAAGTGCCACCCATAAGTACCCATCAGTGCCGCCTATGAGTGCCCATCAGTGCCACCTATGAGTGCCCATCAGTGCCACCCATGAGTGCCACCTATCAGTGCCCATCAGTGACGCCTATCTGTGCCCATCATCAGTGCCACCTCATTGGTGGCATCTCATCGGTGCCCATCAGTGCCGCCTTATCGGCGCCCATCAGTGCAGCCATATCAGCAATGCTGTATCCTGGCCTAGGCCAACAAGGCCCAGGCCTAGGGCAGCACTTTGCAGGGGGGCAGCACGGAAAGAGTCCCCACCGGCTTGGGCTACACTGTTAATGTAGCGCCAGTTTTATGGGGTGAACTGGGCTGAGAGGCAAATTAGTCTAGTGCCCCCATAAAGCGGCCGCACTGCTTTCGATATGCGGCAGCCGGCATTCCGCAACTGTGGGGGGGGGTCGCCGCTTCTAATTTTGACTGTCCCATCATCCTGGACCACAAACCTTCCTCACTGTGCTATATGTTCTCTGCTGCACCATTGGCATGGTTTTATCTTCTTAGTCCTCTCCATAAAATTTTCAGAAGTTTGGGCTTAAAGTAGAACTATAGGCAACACTTTTTTTTTTCATTTTGGATAGAATAAGGGAGGGTTATAGCCCCCGTCAGTTTATTTTTTACCATCCCTGTCCCATTGCAGAGATTTCCCTTCACTTCCTGCCCCATAGCCAAACAGGAAGTGAGAGGAAATGTATGCAAATTAAGGGAATCCACTGCCCCCCTCCCCCATTCCCTCAGAACTAATGTCCACACTCGAAAATTTCAGGGGTGTGGCCTTGACAGGAAGGGGTGGGTCATATTTAAATTAGGGAGGGGCTCGAGCTTAGTCAGGCCTAGGGTAGCACAAAACCTAAATACACCACTGCATATCAGTGCCCGTTATTGAAGAAGAAAACGTACTTATTTACAAAAAAAATTATTTACAGAAACAAAGAAAAACATGTTTTTTTTTCAAAATGTTCTGTCTTTTTTTATTTGTTGCGCAAAAAATAAAAATCGCAGAGGTGATCAAATACCACCAAAAGAAAGCTCTATTTGTGGGAACAAAATGATAAAAAAATTGCTTGGGTACAGTGTTGTATGACCGCGCAATTGTCATTCAAATTGCTAAAGCGCTGAAAGCTGAAAATTGGCTTGGGCAGGAAGGTGTCTAAGTGACTGGTATTGAAGTGGTTAAATATCGTGCCTGGGTGTCTATAGTATGCCTGTAAAATAGCACATCTTTCCCGTGTTTAAAACAGTACCACAGCAAAATGACATTTCTTAAGGAAAAAATGGCATTTAAAACTGCTCACGGCTGTAATGTATTGTCGCATCCCGGCAATATACATAAAAATCATTGAAAAAAATGGCATGGGTCCCCCCCAGTCCATTACCAGGCCCTTTGGGTCTGGCATGAATATTAAGGGGAACCCATCACCAAAATTTCAAAAAAAGGCGTGGGGGTTCCCCCTAAAACCCATACCAGGCCCTTCAGGTCTGGTATGGATTTTAAGGGGAACCCTGCTCCAAAACTTTTTTAAAAAATGGCATGGGGTCCCCCCAAAATTAATACCAGACCCTTATCTGAGCATGCAACCTGGCAGGCCCCAGGAAAAGGGGGGGATGAGAGAGCGCCCCCCCTCCTGAACCGTACCATGTTGATGGGGACAAGGGCCTTATCCCCACAACCCTTGCCAGGTGCTTGTGGGGGTCTGCAGGTGGGAGGCTTATCGGAATCCAGAAGCCCCCTTTAACAAGGGGACCCCCAGATCCCTGCCACCCCTATGTATTCACCAAAAAAAGTGTCAAAAAAAGTAAAAATGACAAGAGTCAGTTTGGGACAAATCCTCCCGCCAACTGCAGGCTTTTCGCTTTGACAGCTGTTATATAGCTGAGGGCGGGGCCACCCGGTGACATATCAGGTAACCCCGCCCTTCTCTGACGCCACGTGACATCACATGACGATTCCGATAAGCCCCCCACCCGCAGACCCCCACAACCACTGGGCAAGGGTTGTGGGGATGAGAACAGATAGATGGATATGTACAGCGCTGCGCAGACCAAAGGGAAACGCTAAAAATAGCCGCTAACACACCCTTAGACTAAAGGTAGAAAATGCAAAAAAATATATAAAAAGTGTAGCGCTATAACTAGCAAGCATATAAATCAAAAACTGGGTGCATATACGCATTAAATAGAGTCTAAAATCAACCAATTATGTGATCATAATTGTGAATTACACAATATAAGTGTGCAGTATTGATCTGCAAACACAATTAGGTGAAACAATGAATGATAAACCTAATCATCAAATAGATAAATAAACAATGACTGATAATAAAAACAGTGACAATTTCAAAGAACCTAAATTAATATTAAAGAAAAACTTGAACTGCAACAGTCCATAATAAAAGTTAATGTAGAAAATCGTGAAAACCACCACCAAAGGTCTATGGGGGTAGAACGTAACACCTAATGGAAATGTAACTCCCAAGTTCACAGATGAATGGATAATTAGTTTTCAGAGTCTGACAGGTAGATCACAGGTTCACAGGTGAATGGGTAATTAGTTTTCAAAATCTGACAGGTAGATCGATACTGAGGGAACCACAGGTGAACAGAAGGTCTACATCGGTGCCAGGACCATCACCAGGGGCATCAGGAGGCTTACCGGAAATCAATGACTTAAATGACATACGTCACACAAGTCATAAAAGGCTGGTTGACCACCCGGTCTGAATAATATAGCTTGTTAGATGTCGTCAGCATACAATGGGAAGGGAGGGTGACATCCCATTCCACATCAATAAGAACTCCGGCATAGGCCAAACGATCATGTCAAATATCATGCGAGAAGTAGAAAAAAGTTTAAAACACTGGTTTATTAAAATTTGAAAAACAAACTCACATATTGGAAGATCAAAAAGCAGCTTCGAGCATCATGTAGCGGTAATCGTGGTAATCGCCCCCCCCCCCCCTTTACTGTGGCCTGCTAGGTTGTGTGCTCAGATGGATTTTGGGGGGGACTCACACACCATTTTTTTTATTTTGGCGTGGTGGTTACCCTTAAAAATCCATAACAGACCTGAAGGGCCTGGTAAGGATTTTGGGGGGCCCCCACACACTTTATTTTTGTATTTTGGTTCGGGGTTCCCCTTAATATTCATACCAGACCCAAAGGGCCTGGTAATGGACTGGGGGGGGTGGGGAACCCATGCCTTTTTTTCAATGATTTTTATGTATATTGCTGGGATCCGATAATACTTTACAGCCATGAGCAGTTTTAACTGACATTTTTTTCTTTAGAAATGTCATTTTGCTGTGGTACTGTTATAAACATGGGAAAGATGTGCTACTTTACATGCATACTAAGGACACCCCCAGGCACATTCATTTAAAGGAATATTTCATTTTTATTATTTCACTTTAAGCATTATTAAAATCACTGCTCCTGGAAAAAACGTCAATTTTTAAACTTTTTCTTGCATTAATACATGTCCCCTGGGGCAGGACCCGGGTCCCCAAACACTTTTTATGGTAATAACTTGCATATAAGCCTGTAAAATGAGCACTTTTGATTTTTCATGTTCGTATCCCATAGACTTTAACGGTGTTTGCGTGTTCGTACATTTTTGCCGGTTGGCAAGTTCTGGTGCGAACCGAACTGGGGGGGGGGGGTTGTGTTCGGCTCATCCCTACTGTACATCATTATTTTTTTCTCCATAATGTAACCATTGTAAGTGCCTACACTTGACCTGGTATCAGCTTCTTATAGGCCCTCTATAGCAGACCTCGGATTAGGAGAGAAAGAAGCAGCACAAGGCGCCAATAAGATGTATTGCAGTGTGCATGTGCTAACAACGAACTGAGACAACGAAAAGAGGCCAAAGCAGAGAGATGACTGGCTTTGGTGTCCTGCTTCTCCTTTCACTGTCCAGTCAAGGGGTAGGGTAGAAAACTGTAATGCCCCGTACACACGGTCAGATTTTCCGATGGAAAATGTGTGATAGGACCTTGTTGTCGGAAATTCGGACCGTGTGTGGGCTCCATCACACATTTTCCATCGGAATTTCGGACACACAAAGTTTGAGAGCTTGCTATAAAATTTTCCGACAACAAAATCCATTGTCGGAAATTCCGATCATGTGTACACAAATCCGACGCACAAAGTGCCACACATGCTCAGAATAAATTAAGAGACGAAAGCTATTGGCTACTGCCCCGTTTATAGTCCCGACGTACGTGTTTTACGTCACCGCGTTCAGAACGATCGGATTTTCCGACAACTTTGTGTATGCAAGACAAGTTTGAGCCAACATGCATCGGAAAAAATCCATGTATTTTGTTGTTGGAATGTCCGATCAATGTCTGACCGTGTGTACAGGGCATAAATGTAACTAAACATCAGCAGCAAAAAGTCAGGTTTCCTTGGCAAGTAAAACAGCTCCCCTACATATATGTATTTCATTGTGTATGTAGAGTGAAGATTAGAGTCACGAGTGACAGGATTTACAGGTATTATTCATGTTTTAAACTAGCCATTTTTTTTCTAACAGAATCATTTTAAAGTACACCAGTACTGCCTACCTATAACACATACTAGCAAGGCTAGCATTACATATAGAGCACTGCAATATGCCACAGTATTGTTTGCTATCTCAGTCCCAGCCATGACCAGAGGCACATTGGGGTTTTCACAGTCCCTATACAAACAATAACTACTAGTTGCTTACACAACCCTAGGATGGACAAAAATCAGGATGGCCTTAGGCTGCTCATGCACCAAACATGGCCATACCCATTCTCTGCATACCCATACATTCGGTGTATCCAGGGAGCTTTTTTAAAATTAGATTTGCAAGTGAAGTGTTTGATTCTAATTGGTGGAAAGGGAGGTGTTTAGGTGGAATTACAGACAAAGCTGAATTGATTATTTCTGCCAGCTGAGCCAACTGTCTCTCTCCTACCCCCATGAAGATCAGACTCAGAGTCAGTGGCAGCTGGTGCTCAATATTTTGGGGGAGCGGCAAACAAACCTGCCCCCATCACTCGCAATAGCTATGGCTTCCTGATGGTAACAACAATGCACCATGTCTTTGGAATATGTGTCTACATGCCTTTTTGTAGTCTGCACTCTGCAAATGACAACTGTCAGCACGTAACAGGAAGTGCCTGAACAAAGACCTTTAATGGCAGAATCACCGGGTATTATTTTAATGAAAGCTGCAGATTTAAATATATTGAAAATGACTTTTGATCCAGAATGTGCTAGTTGTAAACAATTATATTTTTGTTGGTTTTCTATTTTGTAACTCTTTTTTTTTTTTTTTAAACCAATAAAAACGTTTGAAACAGAAAATGACCTTTGAATTGGCATCAACATGGTAAAGAAGATATCAGATTTTAGTGGGTTTGGGTCTGCTTTAACCATCTTGGGTACAGGGAAACTTGCAGAGATAAACAATAATATACTATTGTTATTTTTATTATTATTCAACTAAAATATAATTTTCTCTATTTCAATAAGGATGATAATAACCTTGTGAATCGATATGCTCATCTTGGCTTGTGAGTAAGATTCTGAGAATGAGCTTTATTTTGCTTATTTAAGCTATTTTCCTGATACAAGCATTGATAATGTCTCAGACATACCACAGTCCTTCACAGACCACAGTCTAGATTGGTTCCTACCATTTCTCCAGAATAATTAATTTCTCCTAAAATTATAAGAATTTGCTTTTGTAATGTCCAAGACACTGCTTGAAATGTAACCAAAATATGGTTTATCCGCAGCTAATTTGTTTAAACAAATAAAGCTGTATATTAACTAAAGCCAAATGTTGGATTTCTCCTGTCTAAAAATAATACAAGTATTACCAGTGATGTTTAATCTTTTTTTCTTCAATATGTTTCTTACAGAAAATGCGAAATGAAACAAACTACAGTAAGAATAATTATTTACAGTTGAAGTCCTTATCAAGTGGCAGTATCATTAGGAGCAATCAAAGCTAGAATTGTTTAAATAAAGTAGTATTAAAACGAAAACTGCAAAATATAATGCAGCTTACCAATCATTAGATGTGGTTGCTGCATTACTTTTTTTTAGGCTTTTTCCCTCTGTTTTTAGACCAATAATACATCTCCTGTATTACAGTGTCTACACTCTGAATGAAAGGGCACAGGGGCACTTTAGAAAGCACCATTATCAGTTTGGGGGAAGGGTAGTGTTAGGTGTATTAGCAGATTTTGATAAACTAATACAGTGAAGCCAAACGCCAGCTCACACTTTTTTTTGTTTGGGATAAAGGTTTTACATGAATAAATAACTGCTGGCCATTGTATGCACCCCTGTTAGTGATAAATGGGTTTGCCTCAACCCTCCAACTGCTACATTTGCAGGAGAGCTTGTTCTGTTGAAAAAACAACAGACATACTGGCCAGATCACCATTTCAAATGAATAGAAAAAGAAAGCTTAAAAAAGAAAACAAATGCAGGAACCGCATCTAAGAACTGGTAAGCTGCAATATATTAAATTTTTGGTTTTGGCTTTAACACTGCTTCAATTCTAGAGTGCCTAAAGTAAAGACATTCGGTAGAATGTGTAGGTCCACATATTACATAGCTTTGGTAAATATATAAAAAAATTATACAGAGATTGTACAGTCGGACTATAACGTGTAAGGTAAATTTTAGCAATATCCCATTCACTGCTGTCTCTGATGAGTGCTATTCTGGGGTGATCTGGGGGTCTCCCTGAGCACTGTAGTGACAGTTTATAGTACACAGGGTCTTAGCTTGCATATTGGAGGATTTTGGAGTTAAAAGCACATAGACATCGAGTCTTAGCTAGTGCCTTAACAAGTTTCACACATTTCAAGGTGCTATTAATTATAAAGCTGTATAACAATCTTGAAACCTCAAGGCACCAGCTGAGACTCAATGTTTGTGTGCTTTTTACTCTAATAAATCCTCAGATTTTTGTAAGATACTCTTCAAACCATGTTCACTTTTTGTTGCATTCTGCAGCCCAGGGAATGCTGAGGTTTTTATAAAGCAGCAGCTTGCGGATGAGACCTTGTTTCCCCAGTCACTGCAGTGTATTTTTGGTCTGAAATATATGGTATTATGTTAGAATTAGGAGGATTTACATTGATACAAAAATAATCAGTGTTATTATTTATTAATAAAGCAATATGTATTTATTTTCCAACAAACTATAATGGCTTTGGGATAATCATATTTAAAGGACGAGCTCACAAATATTTAAAGATCCAAAAAGCCCCCTTCCTAGCTCCCTCAATACAGCAAACTGTCACAACCCTTCTCCATAATCCTTCAGGTCCACAGCCTGGTCCTTATAAAGTTAGTTCTGGGCTGCCATGCCTGAGCCGGAATGTCCTCATAGATTTAAATGGGTGTATTCATAGTTCATGTCCCTTTCAAGTCTGTAGGATGTTAGGTGCTGGCATCGGCAGCCCAGGACTTGGTTTTACTTGCCAGGCTGTAGACTGCATTGGAGGCCAGGCCAGGGAGTGGGGCTAGAGGGACTTTTGAAAATTCAGCAACCTGCCCTTCAAACCCTTTTTTTCCACAAAGTGGAAAGTAGCAAATGTTTTACATGCAAATTTTAACCAGCTCTTAGAGCTGAAAGCCTGATCCCGCCCCTTTCTGCCTCTTGTAATTTACTATTAGTCAGTAAGGCTGACCATCACACAAAAGGCCAAATGAGAATTAAATTGTAAATATTTTCTCAAAATTTCTGTATATCTAAATTGTGGTCCTTTATATACACTATATTGTCAAAAGCATTGGTATGCCTGCCTTTACACGACATGAACTTTAATGGCATCCGAGTCTTAGTGCGTAGGGTTTAATATTGATTTGGCCCACCCTTTGCAGCTATAACAGCTTCAACTCTTCTGGGAAGTCTGTCCACAAGGTTAAGGAATGTGTCTATGGGAATGCTTGACTATTCTTCCAAAAGCACATTTGTGAGGTCAGGCACTGATGTTGGACAAGAAGACCTGGCTCCTAGTCTCCGCTCTAATTCATCCTAAAGGTGTTCTATCGGGTTGAGGTCAAGACTCTGTATAGGCCAGTCAAGTTCCTCCATCCCAAACTCGCTCATCCATGTCTTTATGGACCATGCTTTGTGCACTGGTCCAGATCATTTGGTGGATGGCAAAATTATGGTGTGGGGTTGTTATTCAGCAGTTGGGCTTGGCCCCTTAGTTCCAGTGAAGGGAACTCTTAAGGCATCAGCATACCAAGACATTTTGGACAATTTCATGCTCCCAACTTTGTGGGAACAGTTTGGGGATGGCCCCTTCCAACATAACTGCGTACCAGTGCACAAAGCAAGGTCCATAAAGACATGGATGAGCGAAGAACATGACTGGCCTGCACAGAGTCCTGACTTCAACCTGACAGAACACCTTTGGAATGAATTAGTGCAGAGACTGCGAGTCAGGCCTTCTCTTTTTCTGTGTTTATGGAAGAATGGTCAAACATTCCCATAGACACACTCCTAAAACTTGTGGACAGCCTTCCCAGAAGAGTTGAAGCTGTTATAGCTGCAAAGGATGGACCAACTCAATATTGAACCCTATAGACTAACAATGGGATGCACATTAAAGTTCAGGTGAGTGTGAAGACAGGCGCCCCAACACTTTTTGACAGTATAGTGTATAACTGGTGCTTAGCAGAATCCTTCTTTAATGTGCTTGCATTGCTGTCTCCATATTATCGTTATCACCTACTGATTTGTTAAAGTCGAGCTTGCTGATCAGGTAATGAAAGATACAAAAATCTTCAGCATAAAAATGTGGGATTTGAAATTCCAAGGATTGATTTCTTAGGATGTCATAATATTTTTCTAAGTTGGTCCCTCAGCATGTTATGGTTTTCTTGTAAGCCGTACAGAGTTTAGGCTGAGGCTGATACAATCACTGATAGATGGCTGGGAAGGATGCCAGTCACATTGTTATGATCGCCATTAGGAAGGAAATTCAGCAATTGTGTATTTTGATTCAGTGCCTTGTGAAAGGTAATGCAGTTCAGGGGATATAGGTCTGAGGTATAAGGAAAAATTTCTATATTGTATAGAGAAATCCTTTAAAAAGGAAACTTGGTCTCAATTCTATGCAATGCCAACCCTTCCCTTTTTTTTTTCTTAGCAGTCAGTTTTGTAACTGTAGCCCATGGGATATAGCTACTTGATGAAGGCATACTTCTCCGAAGTTGTATTTGTGAGTAGAAAGGTGGGATATAACAGTTGTGCTGAAAGGATATGTGAAGTCAAAAACTTCAAATTTTGGATAGAAAAGAAACCAGCATGTCATTTTACCAACCTGAAAACTTTGGAAAAATGAACAAATATAATAAAATAAAAATATATAAAATACAGCTAGCAGACGCCTCAAGAGGTGGGGAAAGGAGTGATTAAAGGGAAACACATAGTCTGAAGATGGTTTTTAATCTTCATAAAACCTAACTTACTAGCCTTGCTATAGTAACCTTCATATAGAAGAAAGGATGAGGGTTGTTTACATGGGATGTGTTATGGTTTATTTATTATGGTAAAATATGGAACCCCAACATACACTAAAATCTTCAAAATATTAAAGTGTTAACTGTTGAATAGACAGGACTGCTTATTGTTGGGTTTAATGTGACTGCGCTTTCCAATGTATACCTGCTACTTACAGTCGGTGCTGGTCTCTTCCGGGTGCTGCTTGAGCTGCTTGTCTTCTGTACACTGAACACAGGGATTGCCTGCTTGGCACCTCTGCTATTCAGAGAATATCTTGCATTTTTTTCAGTGAATACCAGGCCTTCTCTAATTGAACGAGGCAGAGAGGAGGGGCAGATGACATCACAATCTTCGCCTCATCCAATGAGAGAGTGGCTTGTATTCATTGAGCAAAATGTTATCTGAATGGCAGAGGTGTTGACTGAGCAACCCCCTATTTAGTGTACAGACAGCGAGTTCTTCAACCAGCACTTGGAAGAGACCAGCGCTGACTGTATGTAGCACAGACTGCTACATTGAATTTCTGTATCCTCAGCGGCCCTCCAGATATGATATATGAAGAATTAGATACAACCAAAGCTCTACCAATGTAAGTTAAAAAAAGAACATTCTTGAAGCTAAACTTTAACTATTATTCTCTGAAAATTGTCTTAATATAATGGAAAATCATCATGCGATAAATTGTTTTCTTTTTCACTTATGCAATTCAAAGTTTGTCATATATATTGATCATACTGGTGGATAGACAGTTCTGTTGATAAGGTGGCATAATATCTAAGTCTATGGCTTGCTGTAGAATATACTGCAGGTTTCCCTCTGTCCTCAAATTGGTGGCACAGTGCCATTATTACAGATGGAGTGGAGTCTGGTAGAAGAATTGTCTCCTCATGGACTCCGTCAGTCCCCAGCGAGAGATCAGCTGTCCAACCAGACACTGTACTCTCTCGAGATCTCCGGCAGCCATCTTGGTATGGGGCCTTTTATAATAGGGTGATGTCATGTGGAGGCACCTGGAGCGAGTGGTAGGTCAAGAACAGAGACCCTGCTGGTGAAGGAAAGTGCATAGTGCTGGGAAAGGTTCCTGAGGAGTAGGGCCAGCTAAGGCACATCTCCTGTCTTGAGGAATCATCTTGGTATCTGGACCAGTTACGTGGGTCGCTTGCCAGCAGCATTATAGAGCCGTCCCAGTAGACCACAAACTGCCACCCCTCCAGCAGAAGTCGTCCTCCAGTAATACAAGCCTGGTAACACTGTATAAATACCAACTGCTCAACTGTTTTATATCAGTGCCTACAAAAACTGTCTTCTAGCAGTCCCTAATCTAGATACAATATACAAGATAAATTACAACATAGGAAGCTGTGTGTGCGTTCTCTCCCTGATTGGGGACCCTGATCCTAGGCCATGCCTTCAAGTAGGTCACACAACTTCACATAGTTATTAAATACTATTTACTCTTCTGCATTGAGAACACACTTTTTTGCTGTCCAAGAACAATGACAAACAACTGTGTTCCATGGACCATGACATGCTGACACTCGGTGCCTCAGGATACAAAGGGTTCCTCAGTCCTCTGTTATTCAAAGTATTATCAAAAGGTATGTAGTGGTTGTAAGGTCCAAGTTTCCATCTCTTTTGTGCGATTTGTTCTATCATTAGGGGGTTTGTGTTAAAAAAAAATGACATCCTCACTTTCCACAAACACAAATTTTCCCACACAAAACAGAGTAAACATCCCCAGATTTAAATACAAAAATGTTCCAGTGTGCTTCATTATGGCTGAATTGTTTGTACTCTGGTAAATAAAATGAAGATTCTCTGAAATACTTAGTGACAAAGTGTTTTCTAAATCCCCAACACTGTTTGCACATGCTAAAAAAAATTCCAATACAATGTCAGGATTGCTAAAAGTTCATGATCCTCTGATGTTTTTTGGCTGGTGTCAGGGGCATGTTCAGATGGGTTATAGTTATAGTTGTGGTGGAGGTGTGTTGGATGCGGTGGGATAAAGGCTATGGTTATGAGCCTTTTGCATAGCACAGTGGCTAAGTGGTTGGCACTTCCAACTTCCACCTTCCACTAGAGTCGTTGGTTTGAATCCCAACCATGACACTACCTGCCTGAAGTTTGCATGTTCTCCCTGTGTCTGTGTGGGTTTCCGGTTTCCTCCCACTCTCCAAGGACATGCTGATAGGTTAATTGGATCCTGTCTAAATTGGCTTCAGTATGTGTATGTATGAATGTGAGTTAGGGACCTTAGACTGTAAGCTCCTTGGGCGCAGGGACTGATGTGAATGTACAAAATATATGTAAAGCGCTGTGTAAAGGGGTTATCCTATAGCCACATTTGGGTGATGTCTGTTATTAGTAGTTTGTCCCTGTGTGTCATTTACCACCTGTGTACTCTCTGTGTCATCCCTTACATATTGTGCTCATAAGTTTATATACCCTGGCAGAATTTATGATTTCTTGGCCATTTTTCAGAGAATATGAATGATAACACAAAAACTTTTCTTTCACTCATGGTTAGTGTTTGGGTGAAGCCATTCATTATCAATCAACTGTGTTTACTCTTTTTAAATCATAATGACAACAGAAACTACCCAAATGACCCTGATCAAAAGTTTACATACCCCAGTTCTTAATACCTTGTATTGCCCCCTTTAACATCCATGACAGCTTGAAGTCTTTTGTGGTATTTGTGGATGAGATTTATCTTCTCATATGGTAAAGCTGCCCATTGCTCTTGGCAAAAAGCCTCCAGTTCCTGTAAATTCTTGTCTGTCTTGCATGAACTGCATGTCTGAGATCTCCCCAGAGTGGCTCAATGATATTGAGGTCAGGAGACTGAGATGGTCACCCTAAAACCTTCACTTTATTCTGCTGTAGCCAATGACAGGTTGAGTTGGCCTTGTGTTTTCAATCATTGTCATGTTGGAATGTCCAAGTACGTCCCATGCGCAGCTTCCTGGCTGATGAATTCAAATGTTCCTCCAATATTTTTTTATAACATACTGCATTCATCTTGCCATCAATTTTGACCAAATTTCCTGTGCCTTTGTAGCACAGACCCTCAAAAATATCAGAGATCCACCTCTGTGTTTCACAGTAGGAATGGGTGTACCTTTCATCATAGGCCTTGTTGACTCCTCTCCAATGTAGCGTTTATAGTTGTGGCCAAAAAGCTCAATTTTGGTCTCATCACTCCAAATGACTTTGTGTCAGATGTTTGAGGCTTGTCTCTGTGCTGTTTGGCGTATTGTAAGCTGGATACTTTGTAACATTTGCATAGTAATGGCTTTCTTCTGGCGACTTGACCATGCAGCCCATCTTTCTTCAAGTGCCTCCTTATTGTGGATCTTGAAACAGCCACACCACATGTTTTCAGAGAGTCCTGTATTTCACCTGAAGTCATTTGTTGTTTTTTTCTTGCATCCCAAACAATTTTCCTGGCAGTTGTTCCAACAGAACCTCTCATTTTCCACTTCTTGATTAGAGCTTGAACACTGCGGATTGGCATTCTCAATTCCTTGGATATCTTTTTATATCTCTTTCCTGTTTTATACAGTTCAACTACCTTTTCCCACAGATCCTTTGACAGATCTTTTGCTTTCCCCATGACTCAGAATCCGATAACGTCATTGCAGCACTGGATGAAAGATGCAGGGTCTGTCAGGAGTCCAGAAACTCATCGACCTTTTATACACACACACTAATTACAAGCAAACAGATCACAGGTGAGGATGGTTACCTTTAATAGCCAATCAAACCCCTTTGTGTCAACTTTTGTGCATGTTATTAGGCCAAAATCAGCAGGGTATGTAAACTTTTGATCAGGGTAATTTGGGTAGTTTATGTTGTCATTATGATTTAAAAAGAGTAAACACAGTTGATTGATAATAAATGGCTTCAGCCAAACACTAACAATGAGTGAAAAAAAGTTTTTGTGTTATCATTCATATTCTCTGAAAAATGGCAAAGAAATAATAAATTCTGCCAGGGTATGTACACTAAGGCTCGATTCACACAGGGGCAACACGATTTCAGCGCGACTTTGCAAGGCGACTTCAACGCGGCTTCAACGCGACTTCAGCGCGACTTTTAAACAAATTACAATGCGACTTCAAGTCGCCTCCAGGACAGGCGACTTTGGCTGTGGCCAATCACAGGATGATCAGCTCTCTGGGAGGGAGGGGTTTGCCTGGGCAAACTAAATGTTTTCCCTGTAAAGTCGCTTCAATGTAGATAGAGATCCGATTTGGAGGCGACTTCCATTGATTTCTATGGTACAGGTCGCCTTGAAGTCGGATCGAAGTAGTACAGGGAGTACTCTGATTCCCTGTAATGTAAATCTCTTCTTGGGGCGACTTGGGGCGACTTGAGGGCTTACAAGTCGGATCCCAAGTCGTCCTAGTGTGAACCGAGTCTTAGGAGCACAACTGTAGATATGGGAGCTGCCAATGCTGAGGTACTGTTTCTGCTCCTATGCCCCCCCCCCCCCCCACACACACACACACACACACACATACTCTCTCTATTGGCACTCCCCCTTCTCCTTTTACCACTGTGACTGACCCCCTTACCTTCCAGCTATCTCAGCACCACACCTGCCTACCCTACCCCTGCTTTTACTAGCACACCTGCATCATACCCCAACTGCTTTCACCACTTCATCTGCATGCCCCACCACTGCACCTGCACAATCCAACCACCCCCTCCTCAATCTCACTACTGCATCTGCAGATAATTCTCCTTCCCAACACCACACTAATGCACAAGATCTTTTTTGCCACCACTGCACTGACACCTAAAGCGGTTGTAAACACCACCTGGTTATTTTTACCTACAGATAAACCTATAATAAGGCTTACCTGTGGGTAGAATGAATATCTCCTAAATGTGCACCGTTTAGGAGATGTTCACCCTGCATGCAACCAGTGACATCACTGGCGCATGTGCACTGAAGGTCCGGCTTACCTTGCCGGAACTTTAGAGCTTCATGCTGGAACCGAGGGCTCTCGTGTGCATGCGCTGGAGTGACGTTATTGCAGCTCCGGCCAATCACATAGCTGGAGCGTACAAACCCGGAAGAAAGACAAGGGGAACATGTCATCCCTCTCAGCAATGATATTACAGCGCTGGAGGGCTTCGTTCCAAGGTGAGTATTTCATAATGTGCTAGTATACGATGAATATTAGCACATTATGCCATTGCTTTGCAGGGTTTTTTTTTTGTTTTTTTACGCAATGTCTGCGGTTTACAGATGCTTTTAGCTGGCCACACATTCTACAATTTTCTTATCCAATTTCCTTTAGATTTACATTCAACTATGTAGTGCAAGGGTCTGCCTGGTGGCATACAAATTGAAAGTGTTTAGGTTTGATCTCATATTATATAGTTTTGGTAAATCTAAAGGAAAATTGTATAAGAAGATTGTATAATGTATGGCCAGCCTTACTTGTTTACTTGCTGTCATTGCACCGGTATGCCCTTATTCACTCAGAATCACTGCACCAACGTGCCTGAACTTACTTCCTTGCCGACACTGCAGCAATGGTTTTTAGGCTGCATCCTAAATTGTCACAAGTATACGGCGCAAATAATGACAGCTATATCCAGATAACAGTAATGTGCAAAGATAAGTTTTAAAAAAAACATATGTATATATATATCTCATAAATAAGACATGAGAACTGAGTCCATACTGTAACACAGTAAATGAAGGGGGCAAAGATTATGTGTAGAGTCCACATTCAGGGCAGCCTTCTGGTGGGAGTGAAAGCCATTTTCCCAAAGGTACTGCAAAACACAAGGAGAAGGAGGCGCCTCTGGGTGCAGACGTTTAAAACAATTTATTAAAACGAAGCAACAAGTGGTATAGCACTCACATTTGCGTGGTCAATATAGAGCATAAAAGTGTCCCAGATCAATCCAGGGGGGTCGTGGAGTCATTTCATCTCTGTTGGTAGATGTAGGGGTCTGGGCAGTCTCACAGCGCTGGATATGCTCGGCCGAGCAGTAGAGACAGGCACCAGAGCGAGGCTTGAATGGCAGCCGATCCAGTCGAGGGATGATGACGTCACACGATATGCGACGCGTTTCCTAAGCTGGCACGCCGTGAATGGTGTGACGGCGGCGCTCCTTTGTCAAGCCCAGACCCCTACATCTACCAGCAGAGATGAAATGACTCCACGACCCCCCTGGATTGATCTGGGACACTTTTATGCTCTATATTGACCACGCAAATGTGAGTGCTATACCACTTGTTGCTTTGTTTTAATAAATTTAAACGTCTGCACCCAGAGGCGCCTCCTTCTCCTTGTGTTTTTCCTAAATTGTCACGATGCACTCTTGAGTCAGGAGTATGAGCAAAATAAAGGGCATTGCAGTATTTAACATTACCAGAGGATTCAGGCGTATTGTCATGTGCATGATACTTTCAAGTATTTATTACCTCTCAGGGAGATCAAAGTGGTACGCCAGCTATGCCTTCCTTTGCTTTTCTCTCCAGAAAGATGGAGCCAATCGTCATCCACGGTCATAATCTACATCTTCGCAATCTTGTAACACCTGATGCTTGTGCAGCTCTTGGCAGTGTTCCTAAATTTATAATGCAAATCAAACCCAAGCCTCTCACTGTGTAACTTGCTATAATGTTGCAATCTAGACACGGTGGCAGAGGAAACTGGAGAAACTTCTGCCAGGAGCAAACTGAATGCCATTGTTCTGCCAAAACAGCCAATTCATCAATTACATCACTTCCGGTTTCTGTAAAGAATCAGTAATTGGAGATTTTGAAGAGTTGCTGTTTTGACACAACACCAGAAAGCATCTACACTCCAATAGACAAAGTCTTTGCTGTTTTGATAGAACAGCAGATAGGGAGTAAAAAAGTTGTCGCCGCCCTTTTGTTAGTCAGTATCGGAGCAGACTAAAAATGTCCGCTCATAATACAGTGTACCGGAGTGTAGACACTTTCCGGTGTTGTGTCAAAGCAGCAACTCATCAAAATCTCTGATTACTGATGCTTTACAGAAACCGGAAGTGATGTAATTTGAGATATTGATGAATTGGCTGTTTTGACAGAACACTGTCACTGGACTGGACCTAAAGTATTACTTTCCTGAAAAAAATATTTATTCATGCAGACTCTTTTAATTATTGAAAGGTCTAATTAAAGCACTCTTATTGATAAGACTATGACTGTGTCAAACACAGCAACAGAATTTCCGCAAGTCTTTTTTATGTATTTGGCGCAGAACTTATAATACGGCTATAAAGCCAGAAAAGTTTCACAACTGCTCTACAGAACTGTCTTGTATATATCTGGAGGCTAGGCCTACAAATGGCTCCCATACAACATTTGGACAGGTGAAAGCATTTGTACAAGAATGCATGTCTCCAAGGTTTATTAATGAAGGGAGCTGCAGCGTGCTGTGGAGTAAGGGAGGACAGAGCCTCAGCTCATTTTTTTTGCAATGGAGCCCTGAAGTCTCAAGTTACATGAGGACAATACTCCTGGTCTATAGCTGACCGTAGATGTGTTATTTTTTCCGTTCAGCCAGCAGGCTGAACAACAACTAAAATAAGAGATTTTTCCACCCACACAAGCAAGGTGGATAAGGAATCATCCAGCCCGGGACACTGTTTTCTGACAGCAGGATCCACCACTGTCAGAATACGGGGAAAAGACTGACCCAAGCTCTACTGCTATATGGAAGTTGATGAGCGGAGTTGGTGCACTGGCTGTGTAGTTCACTGTGAGTCCATAATCGAAGAAATTGCCGGCAACCCAAAGCTTCTTCTTATAAGAATTTTATTTGACGCAATAGCAGTGTACAATCCACATAATTCCAATGTGTTTCGGCCAAAGCTTTCCTCATAGCAGCCCCTTTGAAAAAAGGGAAAAGGGGTGGTACAATACTTAATTGAGCTGATAGATAGAACTGCTGTCAATACCATATAATCCTCCCTCAGACTCAGACTGAAGGATACCAAGAGTAGATAACATAGACAAATGCCTAAATGAAAAGGATGATGCAGTGGTATCTTCTGATTGCACCATACATGCACTGCAATCCAGAACATCACCAACCTCAGATTCCTGTGCAACATCAAATTCCTGACAAAACGATTAATGTTCCCCTAGGAATTCGATTAATTGTAATTCTAAGCATGTAATTTATGTCATTGAATGCAAGGCCTGTCAGAGGCAGTATATAGGATGCACAATCCATCCACTGAGGGTCAGGATAACGGAGCCTTATAATAAAACACTGAATTCCAATGCAAAGAATGTATCTAACATGTCTAAACATTTTAGAACAGTACATGCAAGGAACCTTGACCATTTTTCTTTTTTGGTTTAGAACAAATCAAGAGACCTCCAAGAAGGGGGGAAATAAACCACAACCTACTCCAGAGGCAGGTTTGGTGGATTTACACCCATAATACCATAATTCCGGCAGAAATGAATAATAGGATGGATATAAATTTGTTTTTGAAATAAATAAACTCCCCTCTGGGATTTATATGGTTAATTTTTCAGTTTTTTGCTCCTTTTTCTTTTCAGAATGCTTTTTTCCCTTTGCCTCCCACTGGCTCATCTCACTTGTTTCATGATTGTCAATTAAGTATTGTACCGCCCCTTTTCCCTTTTTTCAAAGGGGCTGTTTTGTTATAAACTTTTGATTTTAAAGCTGTTAACCTATGCTATGAGGAAGGCTTTGGCCGAAACTAGTTAGCATTATGTGGATTGTACACTGCTATTATACCAAATAAAATTCTTATAAGAAGAAGCTTTGGGTTGCTGGCGATTTCTTCTTTTATGTACTGTCAAAATACACTGATCAGCAGCTGCAGCCATTCATCAACAAAAAATTTCCAGCATGTCCTTTCAACAGAAATCAATCAAACAATCATCTTCTGTCTAGCAGGAATGGCCATACTCTGAATGAAATTCAGCTGGTCCCCGCTGAATTGGCCGCATTTCAGTCAGTATATGTCCAGCTTAAGTATATTTTCTGAAACTTCTCAGTCTGAGGCAAAAGAAAATTCAAATAGTTTTCAGCTCCAATTCTCACTCCTATCTCTGAATAACAAAGCTGTTAATGTAATATATTACAACACAAATATAAAAATCTGTAAAATCTCACCAGCAGCAAACTTGTGATGAATATTTTCTGTACAGTAATTGGTGGGAATAGTCATTGTCATTAGAGCTATACAAATTTGGCAACACATAACATCTCGCTATTGAAAAAGCAGCTTCATTTTTAAATTATGAAAATAAAAGCAATATACAGTGGGGATGGAAAGTATTCAGACCCCTTAAATTGTTCACTCTTTGTTATATTGCAGCCATTTGCTAAAATCATTTAAGTTCATTTTTTTCATCATTAATGTACACACAGCACCCCATATTGACAGAAAAACACAGAATTGTTGACATTTTTGCAGATTTATTAAAAAAGAAAACTGAAATATCACATGGTCCTAAGTATTCAGACCCTTTGCTCAGTATTTAGTAGAAGCACCCTTTTGATCTAATGCCTGGAGTTTGCATGTTCTCCCTGTGCCTGTGTGGGTTTCCTCCGGATACTCCGGTTTCCTCCCACACTCCAAAGACATGCTGGTAGGTTAATTGGATCTGGTCTAAATTGTCCCTAGTATGTATGAATATGAGTTAGGGACCTTAGATTGTAAGCTCCTTGAGGGTAGGGACTGATGTGAATGTACAATGTATATGTAAAGCGCTGCGTAAATTGACGGCGCTAAATAAGTACCTGAAATAAATAAATAAATAATACAGCCATGAGTCATTTTGGGAAAGATGCAACAAGTTTTTCACACCTGGATTTGGGGATCCTCTGCCATTCCTCCTTGCAGATCCCCTCCAGTTCTGTCAGGTTGGATGGTAAACGTTGGTGGACAGCCATTTTTAGGTCTCTCCAGAGATGCTCAATTGGGTTTAAGTCAGGGCTCTGGCTGGGCCATTCAAGAACAGTCACAGAATTGTTGTGAAGCCACTCCTTCATTATTTTAGCTGTGTGCTTAGGGTCATTGCCTTGTTGGAAGGTAAACCTTTGGCCCAGTCTGAGGTCCTGAGCACTCTGGAGAAGGTTTTCGTCCAGGATATCCCTGTACTTGGCCGCGTTCATCCTTCCCTCGATTGCAACCGGTCGTCCTGTCCCTGCAGCTTAAAAACACCCCCACAGCATGATGCTGCAACCACCATGCTTCACTGTTGGGACTGTATTGGACAGGTGATGAGCAGTGCCTGGTTTTCTCCACACATATCGCTTAGAATTAAGGCCAAAAAGTTCTATCTTGGTCTCATCAGACCACAGAATCTTATTTCTCACCATCTTGGAGTCCTTCAGGTGTTTTTTAGCAAACTCCATGCGGGCTTTCATGTGTCTTGCACTGAGGAGAGGCTTCCGTCGGGCCACTCTGCCATAAAGCCCCAACTGGTGGAGAGATGCAGTGATGGTTGACTTTCTACAACTTTCTCCCATCTCCCGACTGCAACTCTGGAGCTCAGCCACAGCGATCTTTGGGTTCTTCTTTACCTCTCTCACCAAGGCTCTTCTCCCCCGATAGCCCAGCTCTAGGAAGGGTTCTGGTCCTCCCAAACGTCTTCCATTTAAGGATTATGGAGGCCACTGTGCTTGTAGGAACCTTAAGTGCAGCAGAAATTATTTTGTAACCTTAGCCAGATCTGTGCCTTCCCACAATGCTGTCTATGAGCTCTTCAGGCAGTTCCTTTGACCTAATGATTCTCATTGCTCTGACATGCACTGTGAGCTGTAAGGTTTTATATAGACAGGTGTGTGGCTTTCCTAAGCAAGTCCAATCGGTAAAATCAAACACAGCTGGACTCAAATGAAGGTGTAGAACCATCTCAAGGATGATCGGAAGAAATGGACAGCACCTGAGTTAAACATATGTGTGTCACATCAAAGGGTCTGAATACTTAGGACCATATGATATTTCAGTTTTTCTTTTTTAATAAATCTGCAAAAATGTCAACAATTCAGTGTTTTTCTGTCAATATGGGAGTGCTGTGTGTACATTAAAGAGGAAAAAATGATCTTAAATGATTTTAGCAAATGGCTGCAATATAACAAAGAGTGAAAAATTTAAGGGGGTCTGAATACTTTCCGTCCCCACTGTATGTCCAATGCTACCTTTGAATATATTTTGCAAGATAGGATTTTCGTACTCACCCCTAAACTCTTTTTAAGGAGTCAAAGCCATGTTGTCTGAAAGTGTCCATGCCAACTGTTCCCCCTAGCAGGAAGTCTTCTAAGTATCCCATGAAGGGGATGCCATGAGATCACAGTAGGGCTAAAACTGGCACCAACACCTTGATGAATCCCTAAGGTGCAAATAAAAGGAAAAAGAATAGGGTCATGAACTGGTAGTTTTGGGGTCCCTCATTAAAGAGAAGGATTTATTATACACTATATACGCTTATACACCGTGAAGCGTTACCCCCAAAGGAGCCTCTTGGTAATAAGAGTTCTCTGTTCTGCGCCTTGACTCCAAGAACACCCTCAGCACCTCTTATACACCTGTTTGAATGAAAGTTACTGCAAGCACTTATAAGAACACGAGTATAAATACCTTTAACCAAGCTGTGAATTAGTATCAGGAGATAGACATAAGACCGTTTAGTGGTAAATGAACTTAATGTATTGGTATGGGTTAGAATAAATGGTAGTTTGAGCATAAATGAACATACAAAAGGTGGGCTCAGACACAGTCTGCTAAACATTATAATCACCATGCCAGAGTAACTTAGGACAGAGTTCTGTACTGCTAGACTGGAATTAACTCATGAAGCAGCAAAGTCAGCAATAAACAGTGCATATAAGCATTCACTGCAATGTGAATAATAATAGTATAACTATTTTAGAGTGCACTCTAGAAGAATGGCTAGGATACAGTGCAATGTCCCCTAAAAGGTACTTTTTAGCATAAGAAACAGGTTAAGGTCTCTGTGTAACAGCTGCAAAGGACCAATCTTTAGGCCTAACTCTTCAGCCAGCTAGCGTTTGGGCCCAGTTGTAACATTGGTGCACATGAGTATAGTCCCAGTTGAGCCTGATAGCAATAATAAGTCTACTAGATTAGTGTATTGTTAGTTCCTAAAGGGCTCAGTCTCTCGAGCAGCAAATAGTAAATCCTCACAGCAACAGCTCACCAGTCCCAGCGATATTACAGCAATATTACAGCTCACCATCCAGTCACACACAGTGATTAGTCCACTCTCTGCTCTGCATCCAAGTAACTTGTTGTGCTGCAGCGGTGGTGCACACTGGACAGTGATGTGCACTCTCCAGGCTCCCTCATGGCAAGAGAAAGCTGTGACCTCTACATAGGGTGACCACATTTCCAAACTGCCATTCAGGGACACCCCTCAGCATGCACCGGTCGGTGACATCACAAGGGGGCGTTGTCACCATGTGACGTCGCTGGGTGGCCCCGCTCCTTACCTATTTAAGCATCTGTTTCATGTATGTTGGCCCAACATTGCAGGCGACCACTTAGAGTCACAGAGTGTAATTATTCCTACAATGTTGGGCTAACATACCTGAATCAAATGCTTTTTATAGCCAAGGCACTAAAGTTGTATATACAACCCCATACTTTATACTACAAAAGGAATACAAATGACCTGAGGGATCTGGAGTAAAAACTGGACATACACTGACCTACCTGACCACTACACTGACCTACCTGATCCCTACAACTAACCTACCTGATCCCTACACTGACCTACCTGATCCCTACACTGACCTACTAACCTACCTGATCCCTACACTGATCTATCTGATCCCTACACTAAACTACCTGATCCCTACACTGACCTACCTGATCCCTACACTGACCATTACACTGAACTACCACGGGGGCTTGTCACATCCTCAGCTCTGAGGGGGTCATGCTGGGACCTGTAGTCCTTCATTAGGAGGATGAGGTCAGTGGCAGTGGTGGGGGTGGATGAGTGGCAGTGCTTGTGGGGGGGATGGGATAACTAATTCTCACCTGTTAGTCAGTGTCCACTTGGGAGGAGAGAGGGGGTTGGTGAGGGGGGTGGGTGACGGTGAGAAAGATGGGGAGAGGGGTGAGAGGGGGAGGGGGGTGGAAGAGGGAGGGGGATGGGGAGAGAGCGGGGGGTATAAGAGAGGGGGATGGGAGAGAGAGGTAGGTGGGTGAGAGAGGGGGGGTGGGTGAAAGTGACCCCCTATCCCTTGCCTGCAGTCCTTTCTGTGCCCCCCTGTCCCAGTCGATGTCTGTGGGTAGGTGTGTGTGTGTGATGCACCTACCTCCCGCCCATCCTCATCCTCTGGGCCCTTGGTCAGTCTGTCTTCCTTCTTGTTGATGACAGTGACAGCTAGGAGAGGAGGCTGGAGAAAGTGTGCAGGTTCTGGGATGTTCCGGGGATGCTGCACCCACTGCTGCTCAGGTCACTGTGGCCAGCTTGTGAGGTCTTCTTCCACTCCCTCTTGGGCTGTTGGTTCTACCAGCCTCGTGCTGCCACCACTCACTGTTTCAAATTGCTGCTGTCAGCGCCGGCTTTAGCTCCGCTTCCGCTGCCCTGCACCACGCCCCGCTACTAGACCAGCAGGGCTGCCACTCTCTAGGTGCATGACAAGAGGGTGTTCGCTGCAGGGCTCAGCTCAAAGGGCAGCTGCTTTGGGCCCCAGGAGCACTAGCGCGGAGGAGGAGGAAGTAAAATCCTCCTCCGTTTTCAACGCTGGGCAGGGAGGGAGTCACGACCATGGCGTCACTGGTTGCTACTAGACGCCAGGCGGCTATAGCAACCAGTAATCAGGAGTACATTCCGGTGGAAGGGGAGGTGGAGCCAGTGATATGGTGGCTCAGTCTGCCCCTGTCCCATGAAGTCCTGAATATTCCCAGTGCCAGTTTCGGGATAGTCCCGGGCAATCCGGGACACGTGGACGCCCTACCTCTACAGCCTAAAAAAATACAGCTCTTTCCCCCCCTCCTGGCTATCACCCTCTGGGAAATGCAGTTCAAAAGGTTTTGAAAGCAGTGCTGCCTGGCTCAGTCTATTTAACTCTTCCTGCACAGGAGCTCTCTGCTCTTGTTGATATATCTGTTAACCAGTTCAGCACTGCAGGGCAGCAGCTACAGAGCGCAACTGCAGCCAATGTTTCTCCTACTCTTCTTCATTCTTAGCCAAGCACTTGGCCATAAGCTTAACAATTTATGCAGTGTTTTACATGTAGCCCTGTCTGCAGCTCTGGCAGGAAAAGAACTCTGTGCTGCAGAGGAGACTTTTACACAGGCAAAGATTAGGGAGGAGATTATTGTTATTTTGTGCAGCCATGTCAAACCTACCCTCTACCGAATAAGGATGCATAGTTGTAAAGAGTAGACTACAAAACACCACATCTCACAAAACACTGGGGCAAAGAGGAGATGTGGTTGCCTGCTGTTTTCGCATGCTAAGAAGAAAAGGCGGTTTCTAAGAGGACTGTGTGCACATATGCTGGCGGACTGCTCACTGCTGCACCTGAGAGGGAGAGAGGCACTATGACAGACACCTGATAACATTGGATAGAGCCACAGATGTTGGTGGAGCTTGGTGCATGACCAAGGGGGAAGGACGCTGCGGACACAGACCAGCTGTGCTTCACCCAGTATGTATAGGGATGTCATCTTCTGGCACAGGAGTTGCCATTACCCTTTGACAAAAGAGGGACAGTGTTGTCTGAGAGTATCACAGAGCTAGTGACATTACCAGTGCTTCAAGGGACCAGTGTCCGTGCTTTCATCAGTTATTAATGGGAGAGAAACCTAAACGCTCTGTCATAAGAGTTGGGCACCAACGAGCTGGCCAGCAGAAGAAAAATAGTACATATTTACTGCTGAACTGCTGTAGTGGTATAACTTCCCTCAGTTAGGATTGCCCTGGTATAGGGTTTTTTATACCAATTATTGCTTCTATAGTACATGTCTTCTATGGTTTATCCACTTGCAGTTTATTTCTCTTAATATGTATCCATTTTGTGGTATATATCTTCAGCTGTTTATCTTATTATAGTACATTTCTTGCTAATGCTTAACTATTTACTCTGTTGTTATTGCCAGGTGTGTCAGTGTGTGTGTGGTGCTATTTTCAGAGCCACGGGTACAGGAATATGAGAACCAATACATCCAGAAGCTCTTTTGGGGTGAGAGCTACTTACACACTCAGTGGCGGCTGGTAATTTTTTTTGGGGGGGGAGGTAAACAGTTATTTTAGGACTCTTCTCTTTTTGGCCAATTGCAAAATGGGTCTCAGACCTGCTTTTGATTGGCTGGATTGGGGATCAGTGTTTCAAAAGTGAATATTCATTCACTTTCGTAACACCTGGGTGGGCTCATGGCGCAATGCTCTGCACGACAAGCCCATCCTATTTTGAAGCCTATTAGAGCCTATGGCCTATGGCTCTAATCAGGTGCTTCAAAAAAATACCCCCTCCGCTGCAATTCATGCGCCGGTGTCCTGAAAGGGGCCGGACGCATGAATAGGAGGTGGCCGCGGTGGCTGTGGATAGATTCATTCATAGCATGAGCTCTATCTATTCATATGGGGGTGGCATGGATAGAGGGGGCACCCAGGCACCCCTAATGGATGGGCCGCCACTGTACACACTGTAGATCCACATCAGTCCCTGCCATCAAGAAACATACAATCGAAAGTCCCTATCTCATACACACACCAGGGCCAATTACCCACTAGCATGTGTTTGGAGTGTGGTACGAAATTCACACAATCACAGCAACAACATGCAAACAGTGCTGCAAGGCAGAAGTGTTAACCACTAAAACACACTAATGCTTTAAAATAATAATCTGGTTTTCTTATGAATTAACAGATTGATAGCTGAAGATTGAAATTTAGTAATAAACACTGTAACTATGTTCATTGAGGGCAATGTAAAGGTTACTGCCGGTGACCTAACCCCTCAGCAAGGTATTCACACCCCTTTGCACTCCTTCGCCACCACTCTGCTGCAGTCAACACTGGGAAATCTCTAGGGTCCAAAAATGTCAGAGTTTAGCTGAGCGGATGACAACAATGCTTCCCCCATGTAGCAGTGTTTGAGACTGGTCACATGTTTTCACATGCCCCATAAGCACCGCTTCATTAGAGCAGCTGAGTGGGAGCATGGCAAAGGAACATAGATCAGTGAGTAAATCTTGCTGGCAGAGGGAAGTGTACTGTTGGTTGTCACTCTGATAATGTATCTTCATATGCTGTCTGTGTCTCCGTTGTGGAGGGAGGACAGCACCAAGGCAGTGTGCCATGGCAAAGTGGGGGCCATGCCAAAATATGACTTTTTGGGGTCTTAGTTTGATAGTGTGAAGACTTATGGTGTGTGGCTACAGTTTCTTATGAGAAACATCTATTAAACTGAGCACAAGATCAACAATTTTGTATTCATAAAAGATTGGTGCCTGTTGCATGCTATTGGCTGAGCATGTGTATACCTCAGTTGTTACCCAAGCCTTTTAGCAGGGTTAGGGCCAGGACACCCTTAGGTAGTTGCAAGATTATTTGGCAGACTCCAAGACTTCAATAGGAGGACTGCCATGCAGGGAAAGGCATCCAGCAAGAAGCCACATCTGCATGTGCAGGAATGCTGTCTAATATGGCAACAGTCTTTAACAGTTCCTAACACAAACTTAACAGTTCCTTTCTCTTTCACTACAATCACTCCTTGTATTTCTTCAGCCCACTGAGCTCCCAGTCTTTTACTAGGCCCACTGATTCACTGCAACTGAATACCTTAAGCTGCTCCAATCTTCACGGTGGTATCTTCCTCAAGCGTCACCCCCTAGCTTAGCACTCGAGATACCCCCCAAGCTTCACCCCCGCTGGCCTGCTCGGTCCCTAGCTTGACACACAAGGCTGCTCTGCAAGCGTCACCTCTGCTGGCTTGATTCCCACTGAAGTTTCCCGATTCTTCACCGTCCCTGGATGGTGGGAATGCTGCGCCGGTACTTGCTTCAGTTACTCACTGTGGTCCCTGGCAATAAGGTGGACAGTCCTTTACTGGTGACAGCTTCCCCTCTACCTCTGACTACAACAGGTTCTTCAGCAGGCAGAACCAGTATTTCTGGTTGGACTGCAAGCCACTGTCCCAACCCTGCACTACTCTCTTGCTTCTGGATAGGCCCTCAGACAGCCTAGCAGCCAGATGTGCCCAGGATAGGCCCAATTTCCGGCCTAGCAGCCCAGGCAATACAACACACGTCCACCCAGACAGCCATCCAGGTGGCACAGAACATAGATCACCTGACTCCACCCAAATATATAGACTCTCCAAGCAGACCAAGGGATTCAAGAAAACCCCTGCCCATTGGCTAAGATACCCCATATACCTATAACCTGACCTTGCGTTGCCCTTCTCATATCTAGTATCACCAAGTACCCAGCCATCTAGTGGTAGAAGAGAAAAGTGCAACAAGGCCAAACTTAGGGAGAAATCAATAGATCTCTATCAATCAACCAGGATAACTTCTCCTGGCAAGTAAATTTGTGAGGAGCAACCCTGCCCAAACTCCAGGGTGCTACAAGGACCTAAGGAATAGTTTGACATTTTGACATAGTTGTCTATGGCACGCATGGTACGATGCTGCGATATAAAAATGTTCTCTTCATAGAAATTGATGCAAGACCCAAGTAGGAAAGGGGCTATGTCAATGTGGGATGGACTACTGATTTTTTGGGGTATAAGGCCTCCTCCAACATTTAAAATTTGTGATTTTACCATGGACCACACCAAATCTACACTACTACAGAACAAGAGCAAGATTTAGCTTTCCTTTGAACGCTTAATGCCTGAAGTCCTGTTCAAGGAAGAAATTGTGGACCTATAACAGAAGCTAAGTGACTTTTAGGCTGGGTTCACACTTATGCAAATTGGATGCGGGTTTCACCGTATCCAATTCGCATGACAGGAGAGTGTGACCGGCTCTCAATTGAGTCGGTTCACACTTCTCCGTGACGGATGCGGAGCGCACTGCAGAAGTGTCCTGCGCATCTGTGGATCCGTTTCAGGTCTGAATTCAGGCAAAAATTCAGACCTAATTCGGATGTGAAACGGTGAATAGGGACGCACCGGACCCCCTGCTGCGAGCTGTTCTGCAGATAGTGTGAACGCAGCCTTACTGTACCCTTACTTGACAAAGCTAATTTGCTAGGAAAGTTTAGTTGGAGTGTGTGTGTGTGTTTTTGGGGTACTTTTGTGTGTACTGTAATGTTTTCCTATAAAACACCAGAAAACTGACAGCTCAGAAGGAGCCGCTGTGCTAACAATCCGATGTTAGTATAGCGATTTCCCCTGTTGTGCTATTGTGTTCTGACAGGGGGACAGCCCCCAAAACAAAAACTCCAGTCATCACTCTCAGTCATTAGATCGGCAAAACTTTTTCGTTAATGCCCCTTAGACTGAAGCCGGCAGAACGGACTCCAGTACACACGGGTCAAATGTTGGTTGGTTCAATAGAAATGATTGCCACCCGACATTCGGCTCATGTGTACTAAGCTTAAGTAGTTTGTATGTGCAACATTTGTTAAAAGCACGTTAATTTACTACAGGCTTCTTTGTTTACTTGCTTTACTGCAAAGTAGCCAAAAAGATACAAGCAAAAGAATTAGGAGCTCACCTGGGATCACACCAATAACTTTTAGAACACTCTGTGACAACACTACCCACTTGACTAGTCTTGATGCCTGACACTAAGATTCCCATGGCTGGTCTCCCCCACATGTGCAATCACATATGTACTTGCCTGACAAAGGGGTCCTGCGCGGCCCCGAAACGTTGCACCCCCTTGTGATGTGAACGTTTTCTATTAAAAACCTTTTTTTGGACAGTCCTGTTTACTGATCCATGATGTGCTGGCGAAGATGTACTTCTGTCTGATGCTTCCAGAACCCAACTGGTAATCGTTACAGCACCCATTAATGTTTTTGCCATTTGTCTGGGAACGTGTGCGACTGGAATATCGAATTGACAATCACATATGTTGACACCATATAAGAACACCAGGCTGCTGACCGGATGGCTGGGGTGAGTGAAGTTCAACCAAGATGGCAGTGGCAATAATGAAGAGAGAGCCATGCTACCAGTATTCTAAGAAAGAGATCAGCAATTGCAGCTCCTTGTCACGTACCTGGTAGGTGGAGCCCGGAATGCAGAGAACGGCCTCTCGTATGCCTCTGACTTAAGAACCCCTGAAGGTGTGAACAGGGACTCGAAAGTACAGAGGGGCACAAGTGCCTGACTGGAACACTGAAGTAGAAGGCAGGATCCTGTAGTCAGCAGGGAGGTGCACTGTAGTCCTGTAGCAGGTTGCAGACAGCAGGGAGGTGCACTGTAGTACTGTAGCAGGATGCAGATAGCAGGGAGGTGCACTGTAGTCCTGTAGCAGGTTGCAGACAGCAGGGAGGTGCACTGTAGTACTGTAGCAGGATGCAGATAGCAGGGAGGTGCACTGTAGTCCTGTAGCAGGTTGCAGACAGAAGGGAGGTGCACTGTAGTCCTGTAGCAGGTTGCAGACAGCAGGGAGGTGCACTGTAGTACTGTAGCAGGATGCAGATAGCAGGGAGGTGCACTGTGGTCCTGTAGCAGGTTGCAGACAGCAGAGAGGTGCACTGTAGTCCTGTAGCAGGTTGCAGACAGCAGGGAGGTGCACTGTAGTACTGTAGCAGGATGCAGATAGCAGGGAGGTGCACTGTAGTCCTGTAGCAGGTTGCAGACAGCAGGGAGGTGCAGAAAAGCCGGGTCAAGGTACTGGCGGGCAGATCAGGTACAGAAGGGCAAACCAAGAGAATAGTCAGAGTCCAAGCCAAGATCGGGGCGGGCAGCAAGCAGGTAAGTCAGGAACAAGCCAAGTAAGTACTGGATACAGGAAAACGCTGTAGACTGGACAGCAAGGCAGCATTGAAACAGTCTTCTTTAAATAGCCTATCTTTGGCGCCAAGTGGCGCTACTGCGCATGCGCGTACGTTTGTTAGCACTATTAGCGCTATTGGCGCTATTGCGCGTGCGCCGGATGGCGCTTCTATGCACAGGCATTCGTTTAACCCTCAATCTGCTGGGAAAACTGCAAGAGGGCTTTTCCTGACATTGCCCCCTCCAATGGGCAGCCTCCGGTGCCCAACTGAGCCATTTTACTCGGATGAGTTCTTTTAAAGGCTAGGATTAACCTTTTGGCGTGTATGTTAGTCTCTGGTTCCCAGGAGTTCTCCTCAGGGCCGTAACCCTTCCATTTCACCAGGTACTGAACCTGATTACGTCTCCTTCAGCAATCTATGATGGACTCAACCTCGAATTCTTCTTCGCCGTTAATAAGTACAGGCTCAGGAGGACCGGTGTTCTGGTTAAGGAAGGGAACCGGGACAGCTGGTTTAAGTAGAGCCACGTGAAAGACTGGATGTATACGGAAGGACTCCGGTAACTTCAACTCATATGCCACACTGTTAATTTTCCTCACCACTGGGAAGGGACCCACAAACTTAGGGCCCAATTTCTTAGATGGGCATGCCAGTTTCAGGTTTAGAGTGGACAACCAAACTTGATCTCCAGGTTTTAGGTCAAGCTCCCCTCTTCTCTTCCTGTCAAACGTTTCCTTGTTATGGACTTGGGTCTTTGCCATTGTCTCTTGAAGTAACTTGTTGTTTGTGCTGAAGAAGTTCAAGGTTTCTTGAGCCGCCGGTACAGTACACTCTGGCATGTTATTGGACAGAAACAAGGGGTGGAACCCATAGTTCGCAAAAAATGGAGATTGGTTGGTTGCAGAATGCACAGAATTATTATAAGCGAACTCAGCAAGAGGTAGCAGAGGCACCCAGTCATCCTGAGAAAAACAAGAATAGCATCGTAAATACTGTTCAAGGGTCTGGTTAGTTCGTTCGGTTTGTCCATTCGTCTGGGGGTGGTAGGCAGACGAGAAGGAGAGGTCAATCTTTAGGGCTTCACACAGGGCTTTCCAGAATTTGGATGTAAATTGTACCCCCCGATCAGATACAATATTAGCAGGTATACCATGGAGCCTTACAATGTCCTTAATAAAAATCTTCACAGTTTCGGAGGCAGATGGGGTACCCTTCATAGGCAGGAAGTGAGCCATTTTAGATAGTCTGTCAATCACTACGAAGATGGTGGTGAAATCTTCTGAAGGTGGTAATTCCACAATGAAATCCATGGAGATCATCCTCCATGGTCTTTCTGGTACGGGTAGAGGCCTCAACAGTCCCCAAGCCTTGGTCTTGCTGCCCTTGTTCTGGATGCAAGTAGTACATGCTTCGATATAACGTTTGCAATCCTTTTGTAGCTGAGGCCACCAAAACATGCGCTGCAGGAGTTCGGATGTCTTACGTACCCCGAAGTGGCCAGCTAGTTCGTGGTCATGGCAAGACTTGAGGATGGCAACCCGTGTCTGTTGTGGCACAAAAATTCTGTCCTTGTACCAAAGTAGATCATCTTTCCACTGTAAAGTGACATCTGTTGGATGGGGAGCCAATGAGGAGGCTTGTTTAACTTGAGAGAGCAGATCTCCCTGAAGCATGAGAAAGTTTCCAGGAGCAAGGATGGTATCAGGGGGTGAAGGAACTTCAGGTTCGCTGAACATCCAGGAAAGCGCATCTGGTTTAGTGTTTTTAGATCCCGGCCTGTAAGTAATGTGAAAGGCAAATCTGGTGAAGAAGAGTGCCCATCTGGCCTGTCGTGGTTTTAATCTCTTGGCAACTTTCAAGTACTCTAAGTTCTTGTGATCAGTGTACACCAGAATAGGATGGGCCGCTCCTTCCAAGAGGTAACGCCATTCTTCTAGCGCAGCCTTGATTGCAAGTAGCTCTCTGTCCCCGACATCATAATTTCTTTCAGCTTCGGTTAGCCTGCGAGAGAAGAATGCCACTGGGTGTAACAGAGCCTTGGATCCTTGTCTCTGTGAAAGAACTGCCCCTACTGCTACCTCGGAAGCATCCACTTCCAGTATGTAAGGTAAGGCTGGGTCAGGATGCTTTAAGACGGAGGCTGAAACGAACTGTTCTTTTAAGGAAGTAAAGGCTGCTTGAGCTTCAGAAGACCATTGGAAATGGGTGCCTTGCCGAGTAAGACTTGTGATGGGGGAAATGATAGAAGAGAATCCCTTAATGAATTTGCGATAAAAATTCGCAAACCCCACAAATCGCTGAACTCCCTTCTTATAAGTCGGAGCTGGCCAATCCAAGATGGCAGAGACCTTCTGTGGATCCATCTTGACACCGTCAATCGAAATGATTAGGCCCAGAAACTGGATGCTTTGGCGCTCAAACTCGCACTTCTCAGGTTTTGCATACAAGCCATGCTGGCGAAGGCGGGTTAGAACTTTCCCGACATGTTCCCGATGAGTAATCAGTGAGGAGGAAAAGATCAGGATGTCATCTAGGTATACTATGATAAACAAGTCAAGGTAGTCTCTGAAAATATCATTAACAAAATGCTGGAAGGTGGCAGGAGCATTACATAAACCAAAAGGCATGACAAGGTACTCAAAATGTCCGAAGCGGGTGCGGAAGGCTGTTTTCCATTCGTCTCCGCTTCGGATCCGGACTAAATTGTAGGCTCCACGAAGGTCTAATTTGGTAAAGATGGATGCAGTTCCGAGTCGCTGGAAAAGTTCAGGTACCAAGGGTAGAGGGTACCGATTCTTAATTGTGATCTTATTAAGGTCCCGATAGTCTACGCAGGGGCGTAGAGAGTGGTCTTTCTTTTCTACGAAGAAAATCCCTGCTCCTGCTGGGGAGGTAGAAGGGCGTATGAACCCTTTCCTCAGATTATCATCTATGTATTCTTTAAGAGTTCCGAGTTCAAGTTCAGTTAAGGGAAAAATTCTCCCAAAGGGAATTTCTGCTCCGGGAAGCAACTCAATCGGACAATCGTAAGGTCTATGGGGTGGCAGAGTCTCTGCCCCTTTTTTACTGAACACGTCCAGAAAGTTATGGTAAGCCTTGGGAACTGCTTGGCAGGCTTCAGCATCGGTCTCCAGACATAGCAAAGAAGACGGGGTTTTGGTAGTGTCCTGTAGACAATGTTGCTGGCAATATGAGGAATGAAAACTGATTTTTCCAGTAGACCAGTCTATTTGCAGATTGTGTGCCTTGAGCCAAGGCATTCCCAGTATGATGGGAAACAAGGGAGATTCGATGATGTCAAGACAGAGTAATTCTTGGTGGTTGCCGGAAATGGTGGTCTTGAGAGGAACTGTTTCTTGTGTTACGGGCCCAGATTTTATAGCCGATCCGTCGGCCAGATGTACAGACAGTCCCTGTGCTCTGGGTCGTAGAGGAATGTGGAATTTACGGGCAAAAGACAAGTCCATGAACCCGCTGCAGGCTCCGGAGTCAATGATGGCGGTTGCTTGCATATTCCCTTCTGGAAGCTGTAGAGAGATGGGAATAGCCAAATGAGTAGCATGATCAAACACAGCAGATGAAGAGGTAGAGGAGAGAGTAAAGTGCTTACGGGTCTTTGCGGGACAAGTCCTCACATAGTGTCCAGAATCTCCGCAATAGAGGCAAAGGTTATTAGCTCGCCGGCGTTGACATTCCTCCGGAGTCAGAGAGGGACGGATCAGGCCTAACTGCATTGGCTCAGTGGAATCAGCAGGAGCGTTGGCAGAAGGCTGTGGTACACGTGGAAGCATCCAGACTGGGCGAGCGGACCCCGCAGTCTGTTCAGCTCTTCGCTCTCTTAGACGCCTGTCAATCTGAATGGAGAGATTGATAAGGGCTTCAAGTGTCTCCGGGATGCCAACCCGGGCCAACTCATCCTTTAGTTGCTCGGAGAGTCCCATGTGGAACTGGTGACGTAGGGCGGCGTCGTTCCAATTTGTGTCGGAATTCCAACGCCTGAACTCAGACGCATAGTCCTCCGCCGCCCTACGGCCTTGCTGGAGAGAGAACAGAGCTGCTTCTGCAGTAGCAACTTGTTGCGGGTCCTCATAGAGAAGGGCCATGGCTTGGAAGAAAGTGTCCAGTAGGTTAAGGCAGCTGTTCTTTTGTTCCAGAAGTCGATGGTCCCATGCCTGGGGTTCCCCCAGCAAGAGGGAAATGACGAACCCCACCTTAGTGGTTTCTAATGAAAAAGTTCTGGGTTGCAGTGCAAAGAAAAGTTCACAAGCATTACGGAATGCTCTAGACTTGCTGCGGTCCCCGGAGAACCTTTCTGGCATGGGAACTTTAGGTTCTGGAGGCAACATTACTACAGAAGGGCCCGAGGACGGACCTGGAGCTGAAGTAGAGAGCACTTGAACACGTTCTTCCAGACGTTTGTAACCGTCTTGCAGGTCTTTAACAGCTTGTGTAAGTCCAGCCAAATGATGTCATAAGTCCTCCATAGGCGACGTTCCCTGCGTGGGCTCGGACATGGCTGTCCGGTACTGTCACGTACCTGGTAGGTGGAGCCCGGAATGCAGAGAACGGCCTCTCGTATTCCTCTGACTTAAGAAACCCTGAAGGTGTGAACAGGGACTCGAAAGTACAGAGGGGCACAAGTGCCTGACTGGAACACTGAAGTAGAAGACAGGATCCTGTAGTCAGCAGGGAGGTGCACTGTAGTCTTGTAGCAGGTTGCAGACAGCAGGGAGGTGCACTGTAGTACTGTAGCAGGATGCAGATAGCAGGGAGGTGCACTGTAGTCCTGTAGCAGGTTGCAGACAGCAGGGAGGTGCACTGTAGTCCTGTAGCAGGTTGCAGACAGCAGGGAGGTGCACTGTAGTACTGTAGCAGGATGCAGATAGCAGGGAGGTGCACTGTAGTCCTGTAGCAGGTTGCAGACAGCAGGGAGGTGCACTGTAGTCCTGTAGCAGGTTGCAGACAGCAGGGAGGTGCACTGTAGTACTGTAGCAGGATGCAGATAGCATGGAGGTGCACTGTAGTCCTGTAGCAGGTTGCAGACAGCAGGGAGGTGCAGACAAGCCGGGTCAAGGTACTGGCGGGCAGATCAGGTACAGAAGGGCAAACCAAGAGAATAGTCAGAGTCCAAGCCAAGATCGAGGCGGGCAGCAAGCAGGTAAGTCAGGAACAAGCCAAGTAAGTACTGGATACAGGAAAACTGGTAACAAGGTAGCAGGGGTCTCAGGAAACGCTGTAGACTGGACAGCAAGGCAGCATTGAAACAGTCTTCTTTAAATAGCCTATCTTTGGCGCCAAGTGGCGCTATTGCGCATGCGCGTACGTTTGTTAGCACTATTAGTGCTATTGGCGCTTTTGCACGTGCGCGAGCGCCGGATGGCGCTTCTATGCACAGGCATTCGTTTAACCCTCAATCTGCTGGGAAAACTGCAAGAGGGCTTTTCCTGACACTCCTGCACCTTCCTAAGTATAGGATTTATATTCTATAATAAAGCCTTAAAGTATAATAAACCCAAAGGGGTTTATTTGAAAAGCATATGTACACATTTAGATAATGAGCAGATATACAGTATAGGTAATACATTTTACTTGTGCCTCGTTTCCACCGAGCGGATCAGTTCGGGTCGGTATAGTTTGGAAGGCCTAGAATGGTCCGGCCTATTCAGGCGAGCGTTTCCACTGCAAGTCGGACCGACAGGGGCCATACGTTGGGTTTAGAAAAAATGCCTAGCATGGCGTCACACGTTTGCCAATCAGTGGAATGCATCGTAGCTCCGCCCTAACCAAACCGTTCCATTTTCTATGGCCCCACATCTGAAGCAGGACCCAGAATGGAGCGGTTCGGTTGTATGGGTGGCTTTCATAATGGAAACACCAAAAATAGCGTACTGTACCGAACCGATCCGCTCGGTGGAAACGAGGCATTTGATACAGACACGCCTCAAGGTTCCATTTGGATAATGTTAAATTCGCATATTATTGCATTGCATTGTGTTGCAATGTGTTGGATTTAAATTCTGCATGTTGCATTTTCAGTGTGTCAATCTGCAGTTTACCATTCAAGTCATGGTGACGCTGGACGCGGAAGCGGTGTGAGGGGTGAGGGCTCGCGGAGAGGAGCCGGGCTGATGATTTGCAGAAAGCGGCAGGAGAAGGATGACTTTGTATAGAGACTGAGAAGAGGTGTTTGAGAGACTCCACACAATCATCATTTACCGCAATTCTGAGTTTATCGATGAAGTGAGGAGCTCTGGGCAATGAAAGGCATTTCTTCGTGGACACCATCTAATAATGCTATGCTGTTTAACCCACTTGCTGACGGTAAGGGTCAGTGTGTTTGGGTGATGGTGATGGGCTCTTTCTCCTTTTACGTCTACAGAGATTTATTATGAACTGATTCAGATTGCCTAAAACCTGGAATTTTTTTTATGGTTCAACATATGGACATTTTGAATATGATCTTTCTATAGCGTTACACCTATACCCCACATATTTTTTATTGCACCCAACAATATTGTGTTAGCTGCTCATATTTACTATTTTTGTGATAGCGCAACAAATTAGATTTGTATACCATTCAAGTCAGTCAAAGAGAGTCCTTCAAAAATTTATTTTAAATCATGGCAACACAATGCATACTAAGCCATGTATTAAAGGGCGCCTCAACCCTTACAAAGTGGGTTCTGTGAGAGCTTTGCTCAATCCTCTCACCAACTTCATTTAAAGGCTTTTGCCCAAGTGTATTGAATAAAAAAAAATGTTCCTTAACATCAGGTTTCCCTCAAAGGGGCTTTAGCATCACTAAGAACAAGAAACAAAACTCAGCTCCCTAGCTATTTTGGTCCACTGAGACATTCTAACTGTTTCAGCACAGACATCAACTCTCTCACGGCATTGGCTTTGTCAGTACACAGATAAACACTACTCGTGGGTTTACTGCAGCACAATATCTTCTAAAGCGCAGGGAGGTGTCTTGAACCACAGTTAGCTCATACACGAAAGGACTTGTGGACAGCTGCACATTTAGAGGAAACTGGTTACCATGTTAAATGCGGACCTAGAATGGGAGGCTTCATACCACCAAAAACTCTACAAAGCTCCTGGGCTCCAGGACCCAGGCCAAAACATACTAGATTCTGAGAAAACCAAAAAGCTTGTTTTCTTCACATGAGACACACATCCTGGAGCACTTCACTCTGTTTGGGTGAAAAACCTAAGTGACACAACCACCATCCACAACCCAGCCAGTCTTACACCTGGGGATTCCTTGCATGCCAAACTGCATTCAAACTGCCTTTTCTCCTTGTGGCAAAGTGCTATCCTATCACAGTACTTATTATAATGAAGTTGAGGAAAGCTGCCTTAAAAAAAAGGTGTGATAAATAAGTGTCCAAGTATGCATGTTTATGAACTAAACAGACACCTGTAGTGACATTCTAGTCTTATGCCGCGTACACACGGTCGGACTTTTCATCTACAAAAGTCCGACAGCCGTCCGACAGACTTTCGGCGGACTTGCGGCGGACTTGCCGCGGACTTGTTGCAGACTTTCTAACGAACGGACTTGCCTACACACGACCACACAAAAGTCCGACGGATTCGTACGTGATGACGTACACCGGACTAAAATAAGGAAGTTGATAGCCAGTAGCCAATAGCTGCCCTAGCGTGGCTTTTTGTCCGTCGGACTAGCACACAGACGAGCGGATTTCGGGGTCCGTCGTAGTTACGACGTAAAGATTTGAAGCATGTTTCAAATCTAAAGTACGTCGGATTTGAGGCTAAAAAAGTACGTTGAAAGTCCGGAGAAGCCCACACACGATCGGATTACCAGCCAGCTTTAGTCCGTCAGCGTCCGTTGGACTTTTGTAGCTGAAAAGTCCGACCGTGTGTACGCGGCTTTAGGGGAACAGTAGTGACCAGCTGGAAAAACCCTGCAGAGGATCAATTCTTCTCTTGATCAGTTGACCATATTTGGTCAGATTGGGGACAATCAAGATGGAGAATTGTAAAAAAAGGAGAAACAAAGACAATTAAATATAACATAAAATAAAGAATTTGTACTAGAAAAAAATGTCACAGTTAAAAATATCTGGAAATCTGAACTTGTTTTAAGGCTTGAGGTCTGGAGGATGTTTAGCAGAACATTACACACCAGCCCCAGTGATGATTCATGTGAGTGAAAATTAAGCTTGATTCTTACACAGACTCATCAGATTAGGAATAATATTTGGAAAACCTCCTAGTGACCTGTTGTTCATTATCATGGCTATTCTTATCTAACAGGTCTATTCCATAGTTGTGTTCTCTGATTCAGCGGCTTGGAATGTCCATTTCGGCAAGAAAGAATCTAAGGTGTTCTGCCAGCCACGTAGAAAATATTAAGTATACAAAACTGATTAAAAATAGATTGTACAAAGAAGTCATTATAGCGCTTTTCCCAAAAGGTATTTCCACATTCCCCAAAAAAATGTATTTGCTATTTACAGTGAAGATAGGATCATCATTGTTAGGGAAGTGAAGTATGAGTACATTGACTTCCCAATGTCCCAGGCTTTGTTTGCATTTGAGGATATTTGCCACGTTTCCTGAAGATGGCTTTAGGGAATATTAAATGGAACCTGTGAGATTGGAAACACAGTATAACAAACATGTTACACTTACCTCCTCCATGAAGTGGTTTTGCACAGGGCAGCCTGGATCCTCCTCTTCTCAGGTCCCCCTTCGCTGGTCCTGGCCTCTCCCCCCTGCAGAGTGCCCTCATAGCAAGCAACTCCTCTAGTGCCCCCTCTCTCTTCTGATTGGCTAACTGACTTTGATTGACAGCCGTGGGAGCCAATGGCGCGGCTGCTGTGTCTCAGCCAATCAGGAGGAGAGTCCCAGATGGCTAAGACACATAGCTGCAGAGAGATGGGGGTCAGGTAAGTAATTAGGAGGTGCTGGGGAGGCTGCTACACACAGAAGTTTTTTTTTTATCTTAATGCATAGAATGCATTAAGATAAAAAACCTTCTGCCTTTACAACTCCTTTAAGTCAGGATGATGGCTCCAACGTTTGCATTCATTATTCTATCCTCACAGGTTCTCTTTAATGTCAACTGAAACTGATAGTAAAGCAATAAAACAGAAAAGGCAGCATTTAAAACATCCCCAAATCAAGGCTATCATCAAATTCAAAGCCCAAACTCACCCCACAGTGAACTAGGTACCAACCTTTATCTTAACTCGTGCTGCTTCTCTGCTCTTAGTCAAATTCCTGGTACATCTAGATATGTCAAAACATGCAACACTCTACCTGTCTTCCCACAATGCCGGAGCAACCAATCATCAGGCATGTTCAAACTGGGGATAGAGGGCATGCCAAAGTGTGCACAATTAATGAATTGTGAATATGCTGTGCTAATTCAAACAATATAAACAAATGCCACTGAATAAATCAATAAAAAATAGGTACCATATACGAGGTGTGTCTAAAATGTTTGGTGAATGGTCTGATATCTCAACAGCAACATAGACCAGGTGCACACGCATGCACATATCCACACATATCCACACGTCTCCACGTGTCTTGACATGTCAACAGGCACCACCTAGCGTGGAGTACACGTGCCCGTCACTGTAAACCTACTGCGGACAGTCGAATATAGTCAGTGTGAGATGTAGGGTCACAGTGCAATGGAGCAACTAGTGAACATCAACTTCTGCTACAAATTGGAAACACAGCGACTGAGATGCACGAAATTTTGGTGCAAGTGTATGGGACGGAACCAGTAAGCAGAAATGTGAAATGTGGTTCAAATGCTTTCGCTTTTTGGAAACGACTGAAGATGAGCCACGTTTAGGTCAACAAGCAGAACCCCAGACATGATTGAGTGAGTGCAACAAATGCTGGCAGGAGATTGACGACTGACTCCTTGATTGATGGCGGAGGAATTGGGCATTAGCAGGGACATGGTGCACACCATCGTCCACGAAGATTTGGGTAAGCGGAAGATCTGTTCCCAGTTTGTACCACACAAGCTGACAAACGAACAGAAAGCAAAATGGATTGAACTTCTGGAGATTTATTTTTTCAAATATAAATTTTATTATTTTCCATAAACAGAGAGTCAACATATAAAACACAGTACAGTGTCCATCGTCATATTTGGTGTTCACAGATGAGTACATGACATATTGTAAACAATTACCACGATATTTATGGTTGCACATTCAATAATTGTAATTAAGGGGAAGAAAGGTAGGGGGGAGAGGGAGAGAGTTGTGGGAGCGGTAGACCCGGGTCTACTATGTGAAATATCTTCTATAATGTTGTATTATCAAGTGGCTCACATAGCCATTCCTTCATCTGAGTTTGTAAACATGCTCCAGAGTGTCCATGCCTGGAGGTGTTGTTCTTGCTTGTTCTGTGCCGTAAGGACTAAATCCTTCAATCTCCTCATCTCCTCCACTCTGCGCAGCCACAACCCTATAGTCGGGGGCGAGCTTTTTTCCACGATAGTGGGATGCACGATTTAGCTGCGTTTAATAGGTGTTGTACTATCGACTTTTTATATTTTGATGCCGGGATGGTAGTGGCATGCAGCAAAATGAAAGCTGGGTCGTCGCTTACCGGGTAATCCGTAAATTTTTGAGTGATCATGCGCACTGTCGTCCAGAAATGTTGCAGCAGAGGGCAAGACCAGAAGATATGGAGGTGTGTCCCTTTATCTGTTTAGCACCTCCAGCATTTGTGGTGGCCGGGAAAAAGGTGGCCGGGAAAAACTTGTGAAGTCTGGTAGAGATATAGTACCATCTAGTCAGTATCTCGTAATTAAGTTCCTGAGTCTTTGTGCAGATGGATGTTTTCAGGGAAAATCTGATGATTGTTTGTTTTTGAGCATTAGTAAACTGGCATTGTAGGTCATTTTCCCATTTTTGTATGTATGTCAAGTCAGGTTGTTCTGTGGGGGAGTTGAGTAAAACATACGTTTTAGATAGTACTTGAGGTAAGACTCCATCATCTCTACAATAGTCTTTGAAAGTCGTCAAGTTTCAATTAAATTGTGCTGGGTTGGGGAGTGAGTGTAAGAAATGGTGTAGCCATATTGCTTCCCAAAACGACAGTTGGAAGTGACCATTGTCGGCAGTAAGGGTTTGTACGGAGGGCCAGGTATTATCTACTAGAAAGTGTGATGCTCTGTCCCTGCCAGATAGTGCAAGTGTCCCATATCCCTCTTGTTTCAGCCCAGGAGGAAAGGCAGGATTACCTAGTATAGGGTAAAGAGGGGAGTTGTTAGTGGAGAGGGATGTTGCGAATATTATGGATGCCCCTATCCGGAGGGTAGTGCCGATTACAGGGTGTGACTTCAGCGTTGGAGAAAGCTGGTCGTAGCACCAGACTGCTCCTTTCAGTGTGGCCTCGGACTGTGCCTGTTCCAACTGTGTCCATAATTTGTTTTTATAATGGCGGTTCCAATCTATTATTCTCCCTAAGTGGACGGCCAAATAATAATTTTTTAAGTCAGGGAGTGCTATTCCTCCATAATGTCTGGGTAAGGTTAAATAGCGTCTACGTAGCCTAGGTCTTGATTTTGCCCAGATAAATTGGATAAAGAGGGAGTATTTGTTTAAAGTATTTAGGTGGGATTTTGATCGGTAGGGCCTGAAACAAGTACAGGAATTTTGGGAGTATAGACATTTTAAGCAAATTATACCTGCCGAACCAGGAGTGGAGTACTTCTGGAGATTTCATTACCATGTGTGGCCAAGATCCATCCTTTCTGTGAACCATTGTCACAGGGGATGAGACCTGGTGCGACCAGTTTGATCTAGAATCCAAGCGACAATCGATGGAATGGTGCTCACCATCTTCCCCGTGACCTGAAAAGAGTCACTTGCAAAAGTCCAAGGTCAAGACAATGTTTTGCGATTGTGGCAGCAATCCAAGAATGTGTGACAGCTTTTGTGAGATTGATTCCTAAAAAGGCATTTGCTGACAGTTTCCAGAAGCTTTATGAATGTTGCCAAAAGTGTGTTATGAAGGATGATGATTATTTTGAAGGCCAATAAAGGTACTTCTGTTTGTATCTTCTGTTTTGTTTGTTTTCTGATACCATTTATTGAACATGTTAGACACACCTTGCACATATACCTATATAGTCCAAGTCAAAATTGTCATTGTATATTCCCCCTTACACTGATGGTTGGTGTAAATGCTCAAATTACATTGGTGTCAGTGTAAAAATCCCTCTTTAAATTGGTGGGTGGCGTAAAATCCCCCGTTACATGGTGGTTAGTGCAAATTCCCCCTTACATTGGTGATCAGTGTAAATCCCCCCTCACATTAGTATTCAGTGTATAATCCCCCACTATATACTTGCCAAAGATTTCCAGCTTTGCTCTATGATATGCCTTAAAGAACTCTGCAGGGAGACTGTCTTCTCCTGGAGCCTTACCAGGCTGTAGGGAAGCTATTGCTCTCTGGATCACTTTCAGGGTTATTGTGACATCTAGTGATTGCCGTGCCTGATCAGAGAGGATCAGGAATTCAATTTCTTCCAAACAGGAGGTAATCTCCATAGAGTCTCGAGTAGAGGCAGAGGAGTAGAGGTCAATATAATAACTTGCAAACCGAGTGTCTTTGATGAACAGAATATGTGTAGAGTTAGATTGTTCTTTAGACAGCCAGGACAGTCTTCTCTCCCTGCTCGAAAATCCTCTGAAACTGGTATAACAGCTGCTTTTTGGCATCTGCCACAAGGAGGAGCATCTCTTCTAGAAGAGCTACCTGCAGATAACTATACATCCCTCTATCACTATTCTCTAGGTATCTGGCCTCTAACTCACCAACCCTGGACTCCAACATGGACAGGGCCTGTTTGGACTGCCGAAGGGTCACCCCAATGGTTGCTTGGTATTGACCCCGCACATGAGCCTTAAACCACATCTGGGATAGCAGTATTTTGATTATGTGACCAATAATCTCATATGTGTCCCGCCAATACTGGTTAAATTCAAGTATCTGAAATCCAATAGCGAGTAAGATGCCACATACGTTGATCAGCAGCCACTGATGTGCAGATTTTCACCAGAAGGGGGACATGGTCTGATATTCCCCTGAGGAAGATAGACACCTACTGTTCTTTGGCCAAAATGGAGCTGCTGACATAAACCAGATCTATCCAGAACATAGTGGCATAGGTGGAAGAGTGGCACGTATAGTTTTTAAGGTACAAGGTTTTTGAACTCCAGACATCAGTAAAACTGATGCAACTGGGGTGAATTTATCCAGGTGTGGGCACGGAGTCATGTTAAAATCTCCTGAAATAATTATATCACTCGTAGAATAAGTAGCAAGAAATTGAGTCAACCTGGTAAGCAGAGTAATATTTGCAGGTGGCGGGATGTAGAGGCCCACCACTAGGCATGAGCTCAATGTTCGAATCGAACGTAAGTTCGACTCGAACATCGGGTGTTCGTCCGTTCGCCGAACAGCGAATATTATCGGGCGTTTGCGGGAAATTTGAGGGGAAATTTCTCTGGACCATTGGCGTCGTGATTGACAAAGGATTTACATTGTGGGACACTTTTTTTTTTTAATAAAGAAATTGTCCAAAACTGTCTGCTTTTTACTTTTTTTTGACACTTTTTTGGTGAATGGGTAGGGGTACAATGTACCCCTACCCATTCACATAGGGGGGGCGGGATCTGGGGGTCTCCTTGTTAAAGGGGGCTTCCAGATTCCAATGAACCATCCCGCCAGCATACCCCCATAACCACTGGGCAAGGGTTGTGGGGATGAGGTCCTTGTCCCAATCAACAGGGTGCTTTGGGGGGGAACCCCAAACCACTCACCCCATGTTGAGGGCATGTGGCCTGGTATGGTTCAGGAGGAGGGGCGCTCTCTTGTCCCCTCACTTTTCCTGCGGCCTGCCAGGTTGCAAGCACAGATAAGGGTCTGGTATGGATTTTGGGGGGGACCCCACACCAATAAATACATTGAAATCATATCCCCTCTCAAGCGTCTATTCTCCAAAGAGAATCAGTTCAGTGCTTGCAACCTTTCCTCATAACTAATATCCTCCAGACCCTTTATTAGCTTTGTTGCCCTTCTTTGTACTCGCTCCATTTCCAGTACATCCTTCCTGAGGACTGGTGCTCAGAACTGGACAGCATACTCTAGGTGCAGCCGGACCAGAGTCTTGTAAAGTGGGAGAATTATTGTTTTATCTCTAGAGTTGATCCCCTTTTTAATGCATGCAAATATTCTGTTTGCTTAGTTAGCAGCAGCTTGGCATTGCATGCCATTGCTGAGCCTATCATCTACTAGGACCCCCAGGTCCTTTTCCATCCTAGATTCCCCCAGAGGTTCTCCCCCCAGTGTATAGATTGCATTACATTACAATAAACCTCATTTGCCATGTAGTTGCTCACCCCATTCATTTGTTCAGATCTTTTTTGCAAGGTTTCCACAGAGAAGTTATTGCCCTGCTTAGCTTAGTATCGTCCGCAAATACCGAGATTGAACTGTTTACCTCATCCTCCAGGTCATTTATGAACTAAATAAATAAGATTGGTCCCAGCACAGAACCCTGGGGGACCCCACTACTCACCCCTGACCATTCCGAGTACTCTTTATTTATCACCACCCTCTGAACTCGCCCTTGTAGCCAGTTTTCAAATTATGTACTCACCCTATGGTCCATGCCAATGGACCTCATTTTGTACAGTAAACGTTTATGGGGAACTGTGTCAAATGCTTTTGCAAAATCCAGATTCGGGCCTTCCTTTATCTAGATGGCAACTCACCTCCTCATAGAAGGTTAATAGATTGGTTTGGCAAGAACGATTCTTTATGAATCCATGCTGATTACTGCTAATGATACCTTTCTCATTACTAAAATCTTGTATATAGTCCCTTATCATCCCCTCCAAGAGCTTGCATACTATTGATGTTAGGCTAACTGGTCTGTAATACCCAGGCATGTATTTTGGGCCCTTTTTAAATATTGGTGCTACATTGGCTTTTCTCCAATCAGCTGGTACCATTCCAGTCAGTAGACTGTCAGTAAAAATTAGGAACAATGGTCTGGCAATTACTTGACTGAGTTCCCTAAGTACCCTCGGATGCAAGCCATCTGGTCCCGGTGATTTATTAATGTTAAGTTTCCCAAGATTAATTTTAATTCTGTCCTCTGTTAACCATGGAGGTGCTTCCTTTGATGTCATAAGGTTAAACACTGCAGCTTTGGTTACTGAAGGCCCCTGATTCCTTTGTGAAGACTGAGGAGAAGAATACATTCAATAGCTTTGTCATCTCCCAATCCTTTTTTAACCAGATGTCCTTCCTCATTCTTTATGGGGCCAATATGGTCTGCCCTCCCTTTTTTACTGTTTACATACTTAAAGAATTCTTCTGATTTTTTTTGCTCTCCTCCGCTATGTGTCTTTCGTGTTCTATCTTAGCCGCCCTAATTGCACCCTTACATTTCTTGTAGCATTCTTTATAAAGTCTGAATGCTGAAGATGATCCTTCAACCTTGTATTTTTTGAAGGCCTTCTCCTTTGCTTTTATATGCATTTTTACATTGGAGTTAAGCCATCCAGGACTTTTGTTTGCTCTTTTAAATTTATTACCCAATAAGATGCATTGGCTAATGCCCTTATTTAATATGCTCTTAAAGCAAGCCCATCTCTCCTCCGTGTTCTTTTGTCATGAGAGGGTTTACCCGTTGGTGGCGCTATCGGTCTCTTGGATCGCAGTACCAGTGTCCACCAGCGGGTGTCTTCCAACACCTGGGTCCTGCAGTAAGAAGTCTCTCCTGCTGGTGGCACTGTTGCATCCCTGGGCCGTAGTACCGGTGTCCACCAGCGGGTGCACTCCGGCAGTGTGGAGCAAACAGCACACACTGCGCTCAGCTGTGACATGAGTTCAATTACCACAGCCTTATAAATACCCAGCAAGCCCTCATAGGCTTGCCTTGGTATCTCTCTCCCTGCATTCTGACCTTGCTGCCTGTTATTTTGACCTTGAGCCTGCATCTGCCTTGTCCTGACCTGATCTGATCCAATCCCTATCCTGAGCCCTTCCTGGTCCTGTCCCTTCTGTTCATGGTTACCTTGGATCCCTGCCCTGTATCCCATCCATCCATCCTCTCCCTGTCCTGTTCGGTTTCCCGTCCTTGCCCATCTGCTGACCTCCCTGTGTATGACCTTGGCCTGGCTTGTTTACGATTCCGGTATCTCCATTTACTTGTATATATTGTTGTTTGTAGTGGGTTTGTTGTGTTGGTTTTGCACTGTTTATATTCCTTTCACTTGTCACTTATTTAATAAACACCATTATTTCACTTACATGTGTTTCTGGTCTCCTCTGTGCAGTCCACACGGTCTGGTCAATTAGATACCCTGACATCTTTGTTCCTAAGATTTTATCCCAATTCATGCCTTCTAGCAAGGTTCGTAGTTTAGGGAAGTTGACTCTTTTGAAATTCAGTGTTTTTGTATTCCCCTTATGTTTCCTATTTGTGTGATTTATACTAAAGCCAATTGACCTGTGATCGCTGTTTCCTAAATTGCCCCATATTTCCACATCAGTGACCAGATCTGCATTGTTGGTAATCAGTAGATCCAGTAACGCTTTATTTCTAGTTAGTACATCTATCATCTGAACCATGAAATTGTCCTGCAAGACATTTAGGAACTGGCGAGCCTTATGCCGTGTACACACGGGCGGACTTTTCAGGATCAAAGGTCCGACGGTCTTTCCCACGGACTTTCAACGGACTTTTGACAAACTTTTGAATGAACGGACTTGCCTACACATGATCACACCAAAGTCCAACGGATTCGTACGTGATGACGTACGACCGGACTAAAATAAGGAAGTTGATAGCCAGTAGCCAATAGCTGCCCTAGCGTCGGTTTTTGTCCGTCGGACTAGCATACAGACGAGCGGATTTTTAGACCGGACTCGAGTCCGTCGGAAAGATTTAAAACATGTTCCAAATCTAAAGTCTGTCTGATTTTCGACCGAAAAAGTCCGCTGCAGGTCCGATGAAGCCCACACATGGTCGGATTGTCTGACAGATTCGTCCCGTCGGACCGTCTGACTTTCAGACAAGCCAGAAAGTCAGGAAGCCAAAGATCAGCGTAGTGGAACAGTAAGCAGGATCTGGAGCCAGAAGGAATGTCAGCCAAGCAAGTCTTATACAGGAACGCAGGAGATAGTCTCTGTGATGTTGACCAAGGCAAAGGCAGAAATCATCTGGGCTGGACGGCTTAGGTAGGCATGACTGATGAGCAGGATATCATCGACAGGTGAGTTACTGTGGAGAGATAGGAGCTGGCAATAGCCGACAGCTGAGCGGCCAGCTCAGAGAAGGAAGGGCTGAGCCCAGCCCAGACACTGAGGGCAATATGTGGGCTCCTCCGATTCCCAAATCCGGCGCTCAGCCTCCATAATGCGGCCTCGGATCTTATCAATGTCTCGCCGCAGAAGTCCCAAATCTGTCTGCAGGGCATCAATTTTAGTTGTTAGGGCAGCCGTTATAGCTTGCGTGAGAACATTAAAGTTAGCTTTTTCTGTAAGAACAGGCTCCAGATCCTCCGTCTGTGTCGCCATGCTTCCTGAACTGACCACGTGTGCACTCGCGCCCCTGGTCTTAATAACAGCTGCACTCTGTCTGTGGGGCTCCAATTGATGTCCACTTCTTGTCATCATCCAGTAGCAGGTGTGTTAGAGGTCGGTTATGAAGTATTAAGAGAAGGGAAAAGTTGTAAAACAGGATAAATCACCCCCACAGCAGCAGAGCTCCTCAGTTAGACATCCGTCCTGGTCGCCATCTTGGACATCAGTGCACACTAAATCTTCAGATGATAGGGTGAAGATCTAGTGTGTGTGTGCTTAGACTCTGTGCCTCAGCTTTTTTTAGCCTTCACACCATCTCCAATGTGCAAATGATACAAGATGATGTTCATTGCAGCCATCACCACTGCAAGGTTACCTTGGTTTCTCTTAAGAGTTGATGTATTGGGAGAGGTATATGATGGGGGTGGTGGGTGACACTTTCCTACACTTGAGAAAGGAGCATGCATTCTCCGTGGTTCTACTGCGCATGCTCCGAAATGCGTTGCGATCTTGTGACGTCATCTGGGTCGATGCTGCTTTCCAGCGTGAGTTTCAGCCCTTGCTTTGAACTCTTCCCACATCTGACCATCTAGCCGGCCGAAACCGTCCTACAAGCGGAGATGACCACAGCGGCATAGGCTTCTGAAGCCTCTATATCCACTGACGTCCCCGGATGTATTTTTCCCTGTTAAATGCCTGTTTTTATCATCTCCATGTGAGTTATATTCTTATTAGTTCTCAATATATTGTCTTACAGTCTACACTCAGAGGCACCTGTTCTCTCTCTTTTTTGTATGTAAACAAGGCAGATCGCCGTTCTGACAGGAGGGAAGGGATGTAATTTTTGGATGGAACATATTCCATCTCTTCCCCTGGTAAAAGCATCTCGCACAGTGTAGTAAAACACTGGTTAGGCACACAGTTAACCCTTTGATCGCCCCTTATGTTAACCTCTTCCCAGCCAGTGCCATTAGTACAGTGACAGGGCATATTTTTTAGCACTGTTCACTATATTACTGTCAGTGGCCACCAAAAAGTGTCAAAAGTGTCAGTTAGTGTCGGAATGTCCACCGTAATATCGCAGTCCCGCTATAAGTCACTGATCACTGCCATTACTAGTAAAAATAAATAAATAAATACAAATATCCCATAGTTTGTAGATGCTATAACTTTTGCGCAAACCAATCAATATTCGCTTATTGGCACTTTTTTGTACCAAAAATATGTAGCAGAATACATATTGACCTAAATTTATGAAAAAATTGGATTTTGTAATTTTTTTATTATTGGAAATGTTTAATAGCAGAAAGTAAAAATTATTGTTTTTTTTTTTCAAAATTGTCGGTCTTTTTTTGTTTACTGAGCAAAAAATTAAAAATGCAGAGGTAATCAAATACCACCAAAAGAAAGCTCTATTGGTGGGAAAAAAGAACATAAATTTTATTTGGGTACAGCATCACACGGCTGCACAATTATTAGTTAAAGTGATTGTAAAGTCTAGTTTTTTTCCTATAAAAATAACAAACATGTTATACTTACCTGCCCTGTGCAGTGGATTTGACCAGAGAAGCCCGGATCTTCCTCATCTCGGCTCCCTCTTCTGTGATCCTGGCCTCTCCCTCCTGTTGCAGCTTGCTATGGGGGCACCCGAGCCGAGTCACAGCTCCCTGTATCCATTCAGACACGGAGCCCCGGCCCCACCCCCTCTCTCTCCTGATTGGCTAGCTGACTTTGAAAGCAGCAGGAGCCAATGGAACGGCTGCCGTGTCTCATCTAATCAGGAGGGAGAATCTCGGACTACTGAGACAATCGTGGACATCGCTGGACAGAGAGGGAGCTCAGAGAGGAAGTATTAGGGGGGCTGTTGCACAGAATACATTAAGATAAAAAAAACCTTCTGACTTTACAACCCCTTTAAAGTAATGCAGTGCCGTATCGCAAAAAATGGCCTGGTCATGAAGGGGGTAAATCTTCAGGAGATTAAGTAATAAACACTTTTTAAACACAGGATCAAACCAGCCAGAAAGTTGGAATTTGGATTGTAGTTGCATCTGTACACACTAATTAGAAAACAGATGTTCAGATAGTTTTGCTTCTTCACAAAAATATGATGAGTAAAAAAAAAATTGGTTTATGTACACTGGCACTTCATTCCTGATGAGCGCATAATAACTGGATATAATCCACTGGAAAATTAAAACCATAGCCAGTGTATGGCAATGTTCCTTACATCTGTGCTCAAATGTTCTCATAGTTTTACTATTCTCAATTGGCTCACTTATTTTCTTCTACTGTATAGCTACTGTACGGTATCTATTAGTTGTAGCCAATACTGAAAGATTGTAATTGTACAGCATTTAATTAAATAATTCTACAAACACACAGCTGTGAATTTTCTCAGCTACCAGAGGGTGCATCATAAATGTGGGGAAAAAAGTCACTATATGGCCAAAAGTCTGTGGAGACCTGACCATCACCTGAGCTGGTTTGAGATTTTATTTTAAAAGTCATTGGTAAATAATATGTGACCCCCCCCCCCCCTACCCCCCTTTTGGCTATAATAGCTTCCACACTTCTTGGAAGGCTTTCCACAAGATGATTTTGGAGTCTGTCTCTGAGAATTAGTGCCTTTTCAGTCAAAAAGAATTTGTGAGGTCAGATACTGATGTTGGACAAGAAGACCTTGCTTGCAATTGGCATTTGAATTCATCCCTAAGGTTTTCACTAGTATTGGTGTCGGGTCTCTGTAAAAGACTCTTGAGTTCCACAACAAACTCAGCAAACCATATCTTTATGGTCCTGACTTTGTGCATATGAAAATATTTTGGAAGAGTGATCACATACTGTATTTGTCCATATAGGGTACTATTCTTCCCATCATGTGCACATCCTACTTGTCTCAAAGTCCTTCTTAAATAGATATATGCTATTGCTGGGTTTTTAAATCATCCCATTGAAGCCCTTAGCTCTTTCCCCCTCACTAAAGCTTTTGGGTAAGTTTACTTTTGCCCAGGGCTTTTTTTCTGAAACAATAGGTACTGGAACTGAACCACAACCCCCCAAAACCCCTCGCCCACAAATCACATCAAATAGTGGATGTGGTCATATTTCACAAACAGTAGAAGGGTATTAAAGGGGCATTACATATCAGGATTGCATTACATACAGAGTGCAGAGTTCATGGGGGTTACACACAGAGTGCAGAGCTGTCTCTTGTAAACACAGAACTCAGACTTCTGTGTTTACAAGTGATTGTGGTGAGCAGGCACCAAAGGGTCTGAGCCAGAGGTGGTGGAACGAAGTTCCACCAAGTTCCCCCTGAAAAAAAGCCTTGCCCTGAAGCAAGTTAAAGCCTTCACCTGAAACTACTTTGGTCAAAATCTTAGAAGTCCTATCAGTTATCTGTTGCTGTCTATGACCCCCTTAGAGAGATTTCTCCTCACTTCCTTTTCTAGTGACAGCAGTTCAGACGATTTGGAAAACCCAATGGAAGACAGATCAACAAAAATAAGGAAGGATACCTTGCATGGGCTCAAAACTTCCATCCCTAATCCTAGTAATGTTCAGAATAAATCAATTATTCTTTTATATTCCAGTGCTGGTAGCTTTCATATACAATATACTGTATGCAGGTTTTTATTCTGATCTGTAGCTTTCCATCCCAATAACTTCCATTCCTTTCTTGCCATGGTGTCTCATGTATTAGTTATGAGAGGATGAAATGGATTAAGGATGACATAAAAACCTGACAAACGTTCTAACCTTTCCCACTGTAAGCTTATAAAAAATGTCTGAATTTTGGCTTTAACTGCCAGACAAATTTCACATGAATTCAAACCTAGAAGTATGTATCAAATAGTAGGATTACCATGTTAAAGTGACAATGTCATGAGAAAACTATGGTGGTTCACCCTTTCTAAAAATGCTTGTTTCTTGGCTTTCTCTGCCATCAGAACATTTTGAGTCATATCCCTGGAATATGCAGGCTGAAAATGAGCGTCAGCAAAGTGTAAGGCTGGGTTCACACCATCGCCGCATCCAGCTCACAGCAGGGGTCCGGTGCGTCCTGGTTCACCGTTTCAAGTCTGATTTCAGCTCAAATTTTGGGCTGAATTCAGACCTGAAATGGACCAAGAGACGCACAAAATGCACCGGACCTGGTGCGGAGATATGTGAACCTGCTCCATAGAGAGCCTGCTATTGCAAATTTGATGTGGGCAACCCACATCCAATTCGCAATAATGTGAACCCAGCATGACTTCTTATTTCTATACTTGTTACAAATTGATGACTCAAAAAACATTAAAGTCAGGGCAATATCTTGACAGCCATGCAATTATCATTTAGAACATGGGTGTATAACCTGCAGTCCTCCAGCTGTTGTGGAACTAGAAGTCTCATCATGCCTTTGCCTTTGGGAGTTATGCTTGCAACTGTCAGCCTTGCAGTGCCTCATGGGACTTTCCTTGCAAGGCCTATTGGGTGCTGTAGTTCTGCAATAGCTGGAGGGATGAAGGTTGGGCACCCATGATTTAGAATGACCAGCAATGGCTACCTCCATTTTTCTCTTATGCCAGTTTTTCTCTAGCATTAGTGCCAAAAAAGCCCTGACCTTAGCAGCAGTATATAGGGACCTATACCGGAAAAGCAATAAAGCAATTCCAGAATATTTTATAAAATGTGCAGTATTGAACATGGTGAGTGAAGTGAATGTATGCCTCTTTTTTGTTATTTCTCTTTCTTTTTGTGCCCACACACTGCCACAATGCCACACAATGTACACTATTGGGAAGTATGCTCTACCATTTCAAACATTTTATTAGTTTTCAAGTAAATACAATCAAGGAAGAAAAAAGTGTAGCATGGCAAAATCCAAAGGTACATGGCAGGAGGTTCTAACAGCCAATAAAAGTTTCATTGCAAAAGTACAAAAATTCCATCAATAAAAATTCTCTCCTCTGGGGTCTTTTCCTTTAAGCGGTCTCAGGCACAATAAATGAATTGCCTGCTAAACTGGAGAATGTAAATATGTCTTATGCCCTGTACACACAAGCGTTTTTTCCATCGGAATAAACTCTGAAGATTTCCGACGGAATTCCGCTCAAGCCATCTTGCATACACACGGTCACACGAAAGTCCGACCATCAAGAACGCGGTGACATACAACACGTACAGCGGGACTAGAAAAAGGAAGTTCAATAGCCAGAAGCCAATAGCTTCCGTTTCGTACTTGCTTCAGAGCATGCGTCATTTTTGGTACATCGGAACAGCATACAGGCAAGCGGTTTTCCTGATAGGAATTGGTTCCGTCGGAAATATTTAGAACATGTTCCATTTCTAGGTCCGTCAGAATTTTCGACGTAAAAAGTCCGATGGGGCATACACACGATCGGAATATACGATGAAAAGCTACCGTCGGACTTTTTCTGTTGGACATTCCGCTCGTGTGTACGTGGCATCAGAAACTATCCACTCCAAAACCAAAATTCCGGTAATATAGGCCATCAACTGGGTCATGTATGTTGTAGTAGGGCAATCCATGGACTGTGCTGTATCTATGTGAGGATTGGGTTATGCAAAAGGCTATAAAAAAGGAGCATGTCCACCATATGTTTTTAACATCACCAAGCTTATTACAGCCCCTTAACCATTTGTTCGATACTGAAGGATGAAAATGGGCAACTCTGGATGGAACTAGATAGAGCAGGTAAGAGGCTTTTTGACTGCTTTCTGAGAAGTGATATTAGAAGAGCTTTTGGATATGTCGAGCCATATTTGGGACCAGTCCTCCTCAATTTTGGCAGCTGGAAAGTCTAATAGCCATTTGTCTGGAACAGGGAGCCACAGCTGGTTAGAGATCCAGGGAAGGGAGGGGATGTTGACTGGAAACAAGTCCAAATCTTCTAGCAATTCATACTGTGGGGGATCCTTAGAACTATAGAGGGTAGCTATTTTGTCTATCTTTGCCTTTTGGTAATACTTATGCAAGTTAAGGACTACCTAACATGACCAACTCAAGAAATTGGGAGGCAACTCCAGAAGGCCAGCATATGTTTAAGTTTTTGGAACCAAAGTGGATAGTTGGATGAGTATAAGGAGTCATAAACACGCATGAGTTTTATGCCAATGTAGTCCACTGATCTAGGTGCCCACTGGAATAAAAAATTGGCTTCAAGTAGATCCACTATTTCAGAGGAAAGCGTGACGTTTAAGACAGTGGACTTTGATTAGTTAATATGTAGTCCTGAAATGGTCAAAATTGTTGAAGGAGGGAAGGCTATCAGGGGTTGGGTTATGGGAAGTATGCACTTCAAATTGCATATTGTATACCTTTGCCACTATTCAAATTAAGAGGACCATAAATATTTCTTCTACAACTCAGTGCAACATTTTAGGTTAAGATAATGCATGCATGCTACTGAGTTAAATAACATATTTCTGGGGTCAGCATGCCCCTACTCTACTAGGTAAACATAATTTTTTATTTTTTATTTCTATCTATGTTGCTGTTAGAGAGTTTGCCTCACTTATTGTTTGGTAAAACATTGTCAGAAGGGCAGGAAGTGAGGGTACATCTCTCTAACAAATCCTCAGGTAGAAGTAAAAAGCTGACAAGGGCTCTAAACCTTTTCTACTCTATTGAAAACACAGAAAGAAAAACATTTTGTCTGGACTTGCGCTGTAAATAAAGGCGAGTGTTGCCGTCAGAGCTACTTTTTAAACTTCCAGGTGGGCTTTAAAATGAACATAAACATATACAGTAACAGGTTGCTAAATGTGAACATTTGGGAGCATGAGGTCCTAGATGTTGGTATAATAGAGATTTTACAGCAGTCAAATAATATACTATTGCCCAAACATCAATAAATGTCCACTGTCACTAGTCAGCCTTAGGACTTGGCCTTCATTTTGATAGGATGCCATTCTGACGCTTGTCATGATAGCATGCCTATCTGCCTATTTCATGTCAAAAAAAGGTTTCAGAAAGTGCATCTGGCAGATAGCAACAGCTAAGGAAGTAGCATAATGTTCCATAACATACATTTTGTCCTAAACTAGCTTATTGAGCCAATTTGGCGCAAGATGGAATATAACATGTAATTAATATAACTGAATAGAAAAGTGTAATACAAACACCTATTGTTGCATTCTAAACAAGTCTTAACAACAGAGATCCTGAAGACACTCTCGGGACTCTTGCCCAGCATGTTCTTGGACCACATCAAGTTATTTTAAAATAGGTGAACAGAAGTTAATACGGAAAAATGTAAGGCAAGCCTGCTTGGAAGATTCACAAAATAAGATACTTACCATTTATAATTAGAAAAATTACAAACGCTGTTGCTTAGCATCACAGGAAAGCCCAGATCTGGAAAACAGTTACTTCTAAAATTACACTTCTGTTTCTTTAATGCTTAAGAAAGATTGTAATCATTCCAAAGAGGGTTGCCAAATGTATCAATTATAATGCTGCAGACAAATGCCATTCATATAATTTCCTCTGCATAATCATTCTATTATTTTATCCTCTAGGATTTGGTTAAAGGGACAGCGTTTTATTTCAAAATAACACTTTCCATCCACACGTAAAACCCTCCTAGCTAGGCTGCTAGGTTTTGGACATTGGCTCTCCTGTAATCAACAGAGCATTGTATGTGGTTGCTTTAGGCTGCTCTGGGTTCTGAAGGCTGCAAGTTTGACTGTTTCCCCCTGTTTTCTGGAGATTTCCAAAATATAGTGGATGGGAGAGTCAAATAAGCAGCCTGAATATATTTATTTGCAGCTCCAGCCAATCCCTGTGGAGGTGTGCCTAGATGGTGGTAGGGTAGTCAGGGCCATCTTAGTAGAGGGAGAGAATAAAAAAAAAAGTCAATTTCTCCTTCTCCACATTGCTGTAGCCCAGCACTTGGCTACACTAATTTGTGATTTATATTTAGTATCCTTTTAATGCCTTTCTGTACAAACTTTTCTAAATATGTTAATAAACAGGTAACTTATGTAAAGTTACAAAAGAACGTACTTAGCCTGCTTCACTCCTACTAAAACGCATTCCATACAGATAATCCCTGTAACATTACAACAATTCATTCACTGTATTCAGAAGGGAAGATGAGCTATTTCCATTGCATATAAGTATCATCCTGTGGGCCAGGTTATTATGACCTGGAACATAGTGAACTTACAAGCATATCCAGCATTTTCGGCTGAAATGTAAAAAACAACACTTACTGAGCACAAGCTGCACGTGTGTACCAGACAGTCCAATTTTCTTTTCTTTACTTACAGAGCAAAATGCAAATTTGAAGTGTTGAATGAATCAAGCTTATCTAATTACACAAAAAAGCATTAGATTTGCCAGTGGACTACAAATCAGCTATGACATCAGACCTTTCAAGTAGGCAACAGCAAACCAAAGATAGTAAAATCATTTCTGTGGTGTTTAATATGTAGACCAAAATTAAAGCAGTACAAAACTCTAATTTGCAACTTTTACCTACAGGTAAGCTTATAGTAAAGCTTATGTGTAGGTAAAATGAGTAACTCCTAAATGCGCACTGTTTAGGAGATATTCACATGTTTTGCAGCTGGTGACATCATCGGTGCATGTGCCCTGCACTCTGAAGGGGTGGCATACAGAGTATGCCGTCCCTTCAGAGCTTTGTGCAGCAAATCCTGGCTCCTGCGCATGACGTCATCGGGGCTTGGACATTCAAACAGTCAGAGCCTGCAAACCTGGAAGGAAGATTAAAGATTGAAGGTGAAGATGGAATCTTTGTCAGTGGTGGCAATGTATCACTGGAGGGCTTCATTTTAAGGTAAGTCTTTCATAATGTACTAGTATGCAATGCATACTAGCACATTATGCCGTTAACTTGCAGGGGCCCCGTTTTTCTTTTTAATTCCTGGATTTACTACCGCTTTAAAAGAGCATTAGTGCCAAAGCTCTTTTGGCCATACTCCTCCTGTGGGTCACAGGAGTGCACTTAGTCCTGCACACTTGTGACCTGTATTCAGCCAACAGCTGGCTAAAGCCTGGCTGATGTCACTGAGCTGGTCCAGACACTGGTGGGCTTGGCCCTCCTCAGGGGTCAAGTCCTGGGAAAAAAAGTGTGTGAAATGGAATGCATTTTAGTAGGAGTGAAGCAGGCTAAGTTTGTTCTTCTGTAACTTCAAATAAGTTATCTGTTTATTAACATATTTAGAAAAGTTTATAAAGAGAGGCATTAAAAGGATACCAAATATAAATCACAAATTAGTGTAGCCAAGTGCTGGGCTACAGCAATGTGGAGAAGGAGAAATTGCCTTTATTTTATTATTTCCCTTCCTCACTGTGGCAAGTAAATGGTGTAGTGGGGGGCCCCCAAGATGTGCATAACTCTTTATGCCCACATAGCTAATAGATGACAGAGCAGTAACTTGAAGGGCCCATCCCATACCCACACTTTAGGTCTGTCCTAATACACATTAGGTCTGCCCCCAGCACACACTATACAGCTACCATTGACTATGCTGTACAGAGCCACTAATGAGCAGCAATGACACAGCTCACCTGTGTCCAGTCTTAAGCACATCACTCGCTGCACACACAAAGAGTACTGAGAGCCAGGCACACGTGGTGGGTGAGAAGGGAGATGTCAGCAGTGCCCTCATTGTATATCGGGAACAGGGCTCTGCAGTGTGATGTAAGTTAACCTCTGATTGGCAGAGTGTGTCATGGGCGGGGCAGTGTTTGTATAAGTCCAGTCTTGCAGGACGCGGCTAAGTACAGGAACGCCGTTCCCATGCGTTCCTGCAGGAGTCAAGCCCTGCCCCTCCTGTGAGGGGTAGAGTGGCTGAAGAAGTGGATGTAATGAAATCCCATAAGTCTCTTTTAACCACTTACCGAAAAGCAATTTACCAGTACGCTGCTAGACTTCAAGTGGTTATACCGGGATGATTCCCGGTACTGTTTTTTGTAGCTGACGGTTGGCTCTTTTTTAAAAGCAATCCTAGCGGCTAACTAGCCACTGGATTGCTTTTACAAGCAGCAGGAGGGGATGTACCTCCCTCCCGCCACCTTCTGCAGCTTTACCGGGATCTACCGTCCTGCTGGGAGTCCCGATCGACCAGCGGTGCTTCCCCCGGCTGATCAATGAAGCGATCAAAGACTGGAACAGCTTTGATCGCCTATATGATATAGGAACCAGGAAGCAATGAGCTTACATCACTTCCGGTTTCCCTGGAAGTAAATGGCACCATTTTCAAAAATGAAAAGCATTTGATCACACCAATCTTGGTGTGATCAAATGCTTTTAATTACCTGTCACATGCCTATTGCTGTCACGAGTGAAGTTTTCATTCCTTGTGACAGCAATAAAAGTTATATAAAAAAAAAATCAACTGTGTAAAAATAAAATAAATAAATATTTTAAAAATTGTAAAGTGCCCCCGTCCCCCCCAAAAGCAAAAGCAAACACATGCATAGGGACTACACACACACAGCGATCGTCCCACACATGTGAGGTATCACTGTGAACATCAGATCATGGGCAGTAATTCTAGCACCAGACCTCTGTAAATCTAAAGTGGTAACCTGTAAAGCCTTTTAAAGCGTCACCTGTGTGTTGCCATTGCTCACAATTTTAAAACGTGACATGTTTTAGTATCTTGGCGTAACATCATCTTTTATATTTTACCAAAAAAAATGGGATATGTATTGAGTTGTTCTGCATTAAAATGATTGTAATAAAACTTGCAAAAAAAAATATTATATTGCAAAAAAAAGTTTTTTTTGAAAAAAATAACTATTTAAAAAAAGTTTTACATTATAAATTTATATTATTATAAACTATTTAACTATTATACATTATTATACATTTTATACAAAATTAATATAAATGTCTGCATTAACATTCCAAAAAGTGTATTTTTTGCAAAAGTGTGACATAAAAAAAAATTGCAACACCCACCAATTTATCCTCTCGGGCCTCTGCTTTAGAAAAATATATAATGCTTGGGGGTTCTAAGAAATTTTCTAGCAAAAAATACTGATTGTTATGTAGCACCCCCTACCAATAGGTAGGTGCTAGCATAAGATTTTTTGCTAGGGAAACTGTCAGCACAGGTAAATTTAGGCAGGCCTATGCTCTAAGCTAGGCCTGTCTGTTTTGATCTGGGGGCAGTTGGTGGTTAGATCAGCAGTGGGTGTGACCACCTGTGTTCTACTTCTGAGGCGCCTCCCCTGCTACCAGGGAGAATGTTCTGGAAGAGGGGCAGGGCCTGGAACTGGAGTGGCAGGCAGCTCATGTGGGAACCCTGACCAATCCCCAACTGGTATTGGCAAGGGGCGGGCCTCCTATATAGGCTGAGGTAACAGGCCACTGGGGGGAGTTGTCGGCTGAGAAGTGGAGAATGGAGTACTAGACAGCAGCAGGAGGGCATCCCCATCGGGGGGGGGGGGGGGGCAATCGCAGGAGGAGGCCCGGGGAGAGCTGTGAGGGGACTTTACATGGTCATTGGTGAAGTCTGCATCTTTACACGGTCATTGATGTGGAATTCCTAGAGCAGAGGGGCAAAAGAAGCTGTCGGAACCTATGCTCCGGTTAAGTTCTTCATCATAGACTCAGGGCAGTCTATGATATGTACGCTCACTGACTAAGGTCAGTGAGCGTACCACAGTGGAGGGCTGGATGTGGAGACATGCCAGGAAGTCTGTGAGGGAACTTCGCCTTTACACGGTCATAGGCGAAGTTATTATCATTACATGGTCATTGATAAGGAGTCCTGGATCAGAGGAGAGACTGTGGGGAGTAGTGTCAAATCGATGTGGCCTGAGGGCACAGGATTTGCAAGCTGGGTTAGCTGGGAACAGTAGTCCACCGTTCAGAACATGCTTTTAAACTACTAGGCCTCCGGGGAGAGGTACTGCAGGCCTCTGGCCTAGTAGCATGAGAAACTATTCAGAGTGGGTTCTTTTGCTTAAAGAAGATGTGACAGGAAATGAATATGCTACAGTACAATTTTAATTAATATGCTACAGTACAAGTTTGTGCAGGAGGAGAGGAGTTTTGGGAACATCACCCTTACACGGTCAAGGGTGATGTCCTCATCTTTACACGGTCATTGATAAGGAGTCCTGGATCAGAGTAGAGACTGTGGGGAGTAGTGTCAAATCGATATGGCCTGAGGGCCTCCACGGTTTAGGAGATATTTACAATTGACCTGCGCGCCGATATCAGAGCAAGAGCAGATTGTGACGTTTCTAAATGGGGTCATGCTGTGACTCACGGGAGTGATGTCACGCGACTCCGGCCAGTCACATCGCAGGCTTCATTTTCAGGTAAGTGACACATAATGGGCTACTATGCGGTGCATAGTAGCCCATTATGCTTTACCTTTGCAGGGAAATAAAGAGGAAGTAAAATCAATCAGGGTTTAATTCCTCTTTAATGTGGCCTATAAACTGTACAACTCAGAGAAACAAACTGAAATATTTTAGGGGGGCCAGGGGAGTAAAAACAAAAAACTAAAATAATGTGGTTGCATAATTGTGCACACCCCCTTATACGTGGGGATGTAGCTGTGTTCAGAGTTAAGCGATCACATTCAAAATCATGTTAAATAGGAGTCAGTACATACCGGCCATCATTTAAAGCGGAGTTCCACCCCCAAAAGTGGAACTTCCACTTTAAGCACTCCTTTCCCCCTGACATGCCACATTTGGCATGTCATTTTTTTGGGGAGGGGGGGAGTGGCTACCTAGTTTAGAGTGGGACTTACTGTCCCACTTCCTTGTTCCTGCTCTTGGCCGCCTAGGCGACTCCTCTTCTGCCCTTAGGTGGCCCTCCTTCTCTGCAATCTTCTGGGAAACGTCACAAGTCCCAGAAGATTGCCTGGCCACTAGCAGAACGCAGCGTGACTCGCACATGCACAGTGCACGCCCGGCCATGAAGCCGAAAGCTGTCACGGCCAGGTGCCCACAGCTGCTATAATGGCGCCGGCGGAGAGGAGGGGGAGAGAACCAAAGCATCAGGTGGCCTCATCGCTGGACCATGGGACAGGTGAGTATCTGTTTAATAAAAGTCAGCAGCTACACTTTTTGTAGCTGCTGAATTTTAATAAACTAGAAAACGTGTGGAATGCCGCTTAGGTGCCTCTGATTACCACAAATAAAGTAAATTTGTTCTAGTAGGTCTTTCCTGACATTTTCTTAGTGGCATTAGTCAGGAGAAGGGTACAAAAGAATTTCCAAGGCATTAGATATACCATGGAACACAGTGAAGACAGTCATCATCAAGTGGAGAAAATATGGCACAACAGTGACATTACCAAGAACAGGACATCCCTCCAAAATTGATGAAAAGACAAGAATAAAACTGGTCATGGAGGCTGCCAAGAGGCTTACAACAACATTAAAGGAGCTGCAGGAATATCTGGCAAGTACTGGCTGTGTGGTACATGTGACAACAATCTCCAGAATTATACATATGTCTGGGCTATGGGGTAGAGTGGCATCCAAGCCCAGCTAAATTTTGCAAAAACACATCTGAAATCTCCCAAAAGCATGTGGGAAAATGTGTTATGCAGCGTACACACGACCGGACTTTCCAGCAGACTAGGTCCAACAGACTTCCGGCGGACTTCCGACGGACTTTCTGAACGGACGGACTTGCCTACACACACGACCGGACTTTCCAGCTGACTAGGTCCACTGATCTTCCCGATGGACTTTCGACGGACTTTCCGAATGAACGGACATGCCCACACCCGGACAAGTCTGTTAATTTTGAACGTGATTTGGGTACGACAGGACTAAAAAAGGGAGTCAATCTCGCAGCTTTTATCAGCCAGATTGACACCTTGCGGGCCCCGTCGCAGGGTATACCAGGCCCTTGGGTCTGGTATGGATTTTATGGGGAACCCTCTACGCCATAAAAACTGCGTGGGGGTCCCCCCAAAATCCATATCAGACCCTTATCTGAGCACGCAGCCTGGCCGGTCAGGAAAGGTGGTGGGGACAAGCGAGAGCCCCCCCCCCACCTGAACCGTACCAGGCCGCATGCCCTCAACATGGGGGGGTGGGTGCTTTGGGGGCCCCCAGATCCCGGCCTGCCCACCCTATGTGAAAGAGTATGGGGTACATCGTACCCCTACCCATTCACCGAGGGAAAAAATAAAAATACACAGTACACAGGTTTTTAAAGTAATATATTAGGCAGCTCCGGGGGTCTTCTTCCGACTTCGGGGGTCTTCTTCTGACTTCTCCGCTCTCTCCGGCCTCTTCTCCTGGTCTCTGGTTCTTCTGCCGGGCTCCTCCGCTATCTTTTTCTGCTCTTTTGCTAGTGGTGGCCCGGTCTTCTGCGTCGTCTTCTTCCCTCTTCTCTTCTTCCGATGTTGACATGATGCTCTCTCCCGCTGTAATGCTGTGTGGATGGTGCGTAGTGACTTATATAGGCATGGGGCGGGGTCACCGAGTGATGTCATCCGATGACCCCGCCCCTTATGACGTCACAGTCCCAGGCACAATGGTATGGATTTTGGGGGGACCCCACGCCGTTTTTTTTCGGCATAGGGGGTTCCCCTTAAAATCCACACCAGACCTAAGGGACATTGTCGTCTCCCCCCGCGCTCGCTGCAATAGGAAAATGTGTTTTTCCTATTGCAGCGAGCGCGAGATGTAGCACCCTGTCGCAGGGAACCAGCGCGATAGGATCATTCTCGCGGGCAGGTGCTGTAGCTGCCCTTGTGTTGTATTTGGTCGGACCAGCATACAGACAAACGGGCTTTCCGATAGGAACTGAGTACGGCGGAGTTCCGGCGGGAAGATTTGAAGCAAGTTTCAAATCTAAAGTCCGTCGGATATCCGACCAAAACGGTCCGTCGGAAGTCTGATGCAGCCCACACACGGTCGGATTGTCTGCCGGATTCGGTCCGTTGGACCAGTCCAGTCGAAAGTCTGCCGTATGTATGCCGCTTTATGGTCTGATGAAACAAAGGTTGAACTTTTTTGCCATAATTCCAAAATATACAGTATCTCTGAAAAGTGAGTACACCCCTCACATTTTTGTAAATATTTTATTATATCTTTTAATGTGACAACACTGAAGAATTGACACTTTGTTACAATGTAAAGTGTAAATTTGTTGTTCCCTCAAAATAACTCAACACACAGCCATTAACCGATTCCCGACCGGTGCACGCTTATGTACGTCGGCAGAATGGCACGGCTGGGCAAATGGGCGTACCTGTACGTCCATTTAAATTCCCCGCCGTGCCATTGTGTGCGCGCCACCGGCTCCATGAGTCGGGTCGCGGGTCCCACGGACTCGATCGCCGCGGGGATCCCCGCGATCGCCTCACGGAGAGGACGAACGGGGAGATGCCGTTGTAAACAGCATCTCCCCGTTCTGCCTATTGACAAGTGTCACTCGACCTCTGCTCCCTGTCATCGGAGCAGAGATCAGTGACGTCACACACACAGCCCATCCCCCTACAGTTAGTAATCACTCCCTAGGACACACTTAACCCCTCCCCGCCCACTAGTGGTTAACCCCTTCACTGCCAGTGTCATTTACACAGGAATCAATGCATTTTTAATCGCACTGATCGCTGTATAAATGACAATGGTCCCAAAAATGTGTCAAAAATGTCGGACATGTCCGCCATAACGTCGCAGTCACAATAAAAATTGCTGATCGCCGCCATTACTAGTAAAAAAAAATTATTAATAAAAATGCCATAAAACTATCCCCTATTTAGTAAACGCTATAACGTTTGCGCAAACCAATTAATAAACGCTTATTGCGATTTTTTTTTACCAAAAATATGTAGAAGAATACGATCGGCCTAAACTGAAGAAAAAAAAAATTTTTTTATATATTTTTGGGGGATATTTATTATAGCAAAATGTAAAAAATAATGTGTTTTTTCAAAATTGCTGCTCTTATTTTGTTTATAGCGCAAAAAATAAAAATCGCAGAGGCGATCAAATACCATAAAAAGAAAGCTCTATTTGTGGGAAAAAAAGGACGTCAATTTTGTTTGAGAGCCATGGGCATGGAGTTCACCAGAGCTTCATAGGTTGCCACTGGAGTCCTCTTCTACTCCTCCATGACGACATCACAGAGCTGGTGGATGTTACAGACCTTGCGCTCCTCCACCTTTCGTTTGAGGATGTCCCACAGATGCTCAATAGGGTTTAGGTCTGGAGACATGCTTGGCCAGTCCATCACCTTTACAAACTACAATATTTACAAAAATGTGAGAGGTGTACTCACTTTTGTGAGATACTGTATACTGTGACATACTGAAGCAGAGCATGATCCCCTCCCTTCGGAGACTGGGCCAAGGGGCAGTATTCCAACATAACAACAAACCCAATCACACCTCCAAGACGACTACTGTCTTGCTAAAGAAGTTGAGGGTAAAGGTGATGGACTGGCCAAGCATGTATCCAGCGCTAAACCATATTGAGCATCTGTGGGACATCCTCAAACAGGAGGTGAAGGAGCGCGTGGTCTTTAACATCCACCAGCTCCGTGATGTCGTCATGGAGGAGTGGAAGAGGACTCCAGTGGCAACCTGTGAAGCTCTGGTGAACTCCATGCCCAAGAGGGTTAAGGCATTGCTAGAAAATAATGGTGGCCACACAAAATATTGACACTTTAGGCCCAATTTGGACATTTTCACTTAGGGGTGTACTCACTTTTGTTGTCAGTAGTTTAGACATTAATGGTTGTGTGTTGAGGTATTTTGAGGGGACAGCAAATTTACACTGTTATACAAGCTGTACACTCACTACTTTACATTGTAGCAAAGTATAATTTCTTCAGTGTTAATAAAGATATAATAAAATATTTACAAAAATGTGAGTTGTGTACTCACTTTTGTGTGATACTGTATGTTATCATTTATCGTTCTCTCAACGAACTGAAGCTCCCCAGTGGCGGCGGCACTCATGCAGTCCCAAACAATGACACTCCCACCACCATGCTTGACTGTAGGCAAGACACACTTGTCTTTGTATCTCTCACCTGGCTTCCGCGACACACGCTTGACACCATCTGACCCAAATCAGTTTATCTTGGTCTCATCAGACCACAGGACATGGTTCCAGTAATCCAGTAATGTCTTCAGCAAACTGTTTGTGGGCTTTCTTGTGCATCATCTTTAGAAGAGGCTTCCTGGGATGACAGCTATGCAGACCAATTTTATGCAGTGTTCGGCATATGGTCTGAACACTGACAGGCTGACCCCCCAACCCTTCAACCTCTGCAGCAATGCTGGCAGCACTCCTACGTCTATTTCACAATGACAACCTCTGGATATGACGCTGAGCACTCAACTTCTTTGGTCGACCATGGCGAGGCCTGTTCTGAGTGGAACCTGTCCTGTTAAACCGCTGTATGGTCTTGGCCACCGTGCTGCCGCTCAGTTTTAGGGTCTTGGCAATCTTCTTATAGCCTAGGCCATCTTTATGTAGAGCAACAATTCTTTCTTTCAGATCCTTAGAGAGTTCCTTGCCATGAAGTGCCATGTTGAACTTCCAGTGATCAGTATGAGAGAATAAGAGCGATAACACCAAATTTAACACACCTGCTCCCCATTCACACCTGAGACCTTGTAACAATAATGAGTCACATGATACTAGGGATGGAAAATGGCTAATTGGGCCCAATTTGGACATTTTCACTTAGGGGTGTACTCACTTTTGTTGCCAGCGGTTTAGACATTAATGGCTGTGTATTGAGTTATTTTGAGGGGAAAGCAAATTTACACTGTTATACCAGCTGTACACTCACTACTTTACATTGTAGCAAAGTGTCAATTCTTCAGTGTTGTCACATTAAAAGATATAATAAAATATTTACAAAAATGTGAGGGGTGTACTCACTTTTGTGAGATACTGTATCTTTGGAGCAAAAACAACACTGCACATCACCAAAAGAACACCATACCCACAGTGAAGCATGGTGGTGCCAGCATGATGCTTTGGGGCTGTTTTTCTTCAGCTGGGACAGGGGCCTTAGTAAAGGTAGAGAGAATTATGAACAGTTCCAAATACCAGTCAATATTGGCACAAAACCTTCAGGCTTCTGCTAGAAAGCTGAATATGAAGAGGAACTTCATCTTTCAGCATGACAACAACCCAAAGCATACATCCAAATCAACAAAGGAATGGCTTCACCGAGGAAGATTAAAGTTTTGGTATGACACAGCCAGAGACCAGACCTGAATGATTGCAAATCTGTGGGGTGATCTGAAGAGGGCTGTGCACAGGAGATGCCTTCGCAATTTGACAGGTTTGGAGTGTTTTTGCAAAAAAGAGTGGGCAAATATTGCTAAGTCAAGATGTGCCATGCTGATAGACTCATACCCCAAAAGACCGAGTGCTGTAACAAAATCAAAAGGTGCTTCAACATATGAGTTTAAGTGTGTGCACACTTATGCAACCATATTATTTTATTTTTTTATTTTTACTTCCCTCCACCTAAAAGATTTCAGTTTATTGTTCAACTGATTTGTACAGTTTATAGGTCACATTAAAGGTGGAAAAAGTTCTGAGATTATCTTTGTCTCATTTTTTTACATCACAGAAACCTGACATTTTAACTTTTTATATCCACTGTATATAACTTAATCCATAAAGTAACCCTTAACAGAAAAGTAATCATAACTTACTAAATCAGTCAGGTCATGTGCCAACAACTACATGTGCTTGACTGCATACATATACAGTGCCTTGAAAAAGTATTCACACCCCTTGAAATTTTCCACATTTTCTCATGTTACAACCAAAAATGTAAATGTATTTTATTGAGATTTTATGTGATAGACCAACACAAAGTGGCACATAATTGTGAAGTGGAAGGCAAATGATGAATGTTTTTCAAAATATTTTACAAATAAATTGTTAGGTAGGCCAGGTGACAGATGCACACCGCTGGGGTTAGGAGCGCACTGCTAAGGTTGTGGACCCTTCAGATGATTGCTGCGGATGAAGCTCTGGGCGGTTCAGGAAAGCAGCTCCACCTGAACACCGACATGGACCAAACAAGAAGCTAAAGCGTAAGATTCTCCAGGGACGCGGAATCTAAGAGCCAGCAGGTTTTCACCAGAGCCTCTGATGGTGAGGATGGATTTGATTGTAGCTGACTCCAGGTCGCGGCCCCCGGGGTCTCTCCGCTCATGCTCACCGACTGGCTCTGGTGGACAGAGCAGAAGAAATAGTTCAGGGTTAATAACAGTATAGTCAGGAGAACAAGCCAAGGTCGGGGCAACTAGCAGACAGGGATGGTCAGGAAGGCACGCCAAGGTCAGAGTCACCAGCAGACAGGGATGGTCAGAAGGACACTCCAAGGTCAGTACACGGAAGTCAGAGATAAACATGCAGCAGGATGCCACACAAGAAGCCTAATCACAACTTTGCTTGGCAAGGCTGGCTTGCTGTGCGTGGAGTTAAATAGTGTCTCCTGTTGAGAGGCTGGGGTGGAGCCATGCTGAGAGCTTATACTTTAACGCCCAGGTGTGGGGGCATGCTCTCTAAATCTGAGACACAGACCTGAGAGGGAAGCAGATAGTAAGAGCATAAAACATTACTGCAGATTAATAACATAAATATGTGAATCTGCGTGCATTTGTATTCAGCCCCCAAAGTCAGTGTGGCGTGCATTTGCATTCAGCCCCCGGAGTCAGTGTGGCGTGCATTTGTATTCAGCCCCCGGAGTCAATAGTTTGTAGAACCACCTTTCGCTGCAATTACAGCTGCAAGTCTTTTGGGGATGTCTCTACCAGCTTTGCACATCTACAGAGTGGAAGGTGATCCTCTGCCCCAGTCTCAAGTCTTTCGCAGACTCTAACAGGTTTTCTTTTCAGATTGCCCTGTATTTGTCTCCATCCATCTTCCCATCAACTCTGACCAGCTTTCCTGTCCATGCTGGAGAAAAGCATCCCCACAACATGATGCTGCCACCACCATGTTTCACGGTGGGGATGGTGTGTTCAGGATGATGCGTTGTGTTAGTTTTCCGCCACACATAGCATTTTGCTTTTAGGCCAAAAAGTTAAATTTTGGTCTCATCTGACCAGAGCACCTTCTTCCACATGTTTGCTGTGTCCTTCACATGGCTCCTACCAAACTGCAAACAGGACTTCTTATGGCTTTCTTTCAACAATAGCTTTCTTCTTGCCACTCTTCCATAAAGGTCAGATTTGTGGAGTGCACAACTAAAAGACTAATAGTTGTGCTGTGGACAGATTCTCCCACCTAAGCTGTGGATCTCTCCAGCTCCTCCAGAGTTACCATAGGCCTCTTGGCCAGTGGCGCCTGGTGCTCAATATTTTGGGGGGCGGCAAACAAACCTGGCCCCCTCACTCGCACTACCACTCCCGTGCGCGTGTGCGGGACGGACGGGAGGGCGGCGTTCAGTGGCCTTACCTTAGAAGGCCAATTGCGAGGTGGTGCTGGATTCGGGGTAGAGCTTCTGGAAGCTGGAAGAGGCTGTTGCTGCCCCTCCGCCCCTCCACCTGCTGCTCCTCACACCAAATTGCTGAGGGAAGGGCCGGGGCCATTGCTTCTCCTCCTGGCCGAACATGGAGTGGGTCCTGAGACCCGATTGACCGGGAATCCTAATTTATAATTTTCCCTCCACTTCACAATTATGTGCCACTTTGTGTTGGTCTATCTCATAAAGTCCTAATAAAATACATTTACATTTTTGGTTGTAACATTACAAAATGTAGAAAATTTCAAGGGGTATGAGAACTTTTTCAAGGCACTGTCCCTGCTCAAATGATAAAGGCACGTATGAAAGAACAAAGGCTGTGTGATGCTCCAAAGCATTTATTTACAGGCCTGCCATGGCAGCTACCCAAATTAATTTGTCCCTTTGAAGAGGCTTATGCACATACATTGCTCCTTTAAGAAAACAATAAAGGCAGCATAAAGTTTTTTTGGGGAGTGGGCAGGGTGGTTCTTTATATAATATGTAATATTTGCAGCATGAGTCACTAAGTCTGCAGATTGTTCTCTAGATTGTAATAAAATGTGTGGAAAGTCCACTTTCCATATCATTTCATCCCCTGATAACACTTTCTGTGACTGATTCCTTATGTTCGTGTAATGCATGTATAAATATGACCTTATCCTGTGTATAATCAGGTAAGGCTCGCCTAAAATCATTTATCTGGAAAAGATACCAATTGTTGAGATATGAGCAAAAGTGATGATTTATCTCTGGATCATAAACAGCAATATGGCCTGAAACAGATTTACTAGGTGAAAATTATTTGTTTAAGAACTGGAACAGAAGGAAACATCTACTCTTGGGTGTATTATAAAGTACGATAGACAAATGAAAGAAAAAAAAAAAAGAGCTCTATATATTTCCATACTGTACAATGGATATTACTAAGAATCCTACATTATATTAAATTTTCCTCAGCCCCAGAACTGTGACTGAAATTTCAAATTGGGGTAACAGAGAGGTGGCCTGCATGAGTTTTCTGTATTGTAAACTTGAATATTAGAAAAAAATAACAATACCAAAGCGGGACAAAGGTAGAATTGAATCTGCAGTCTCAGTCACATACAATAAATAGTAATTTTAAGGCTCCATTTACACCTGAGCATAGCGCAGCAACAGGTGCTGCAGCACATTTAATTTTAGCTTTTTTTTTATTTTTTAGTGGAGCATTAGGAGAGGCACCATTTGAATGGGCCGCCCTCCGCTCCAAAAACACTACAAAAAAGTTCATTTACCTAACCTTGGCACAGAGCCAGGAGAGTTTGCGGTTGCCATTTTTGCTGCAATTGTAGCACATTTTGTCACTGGAAATCGCAGCACGTTTTGGGTGGTGTTAAGAAATGCCAGCATTGCAAATGCGTTCTAGATTTTTTTATACTTTATTAGAGGGAAAAAAAGATATCCAATTTTACAGACAGTGCACTTAAAGTGGGTACATTAATAAGAATTGTGTTACCATTATACTTCAAAGTGCTGACTACATTGCAGCCAAATAAAATGAACAAATGAACAGTAGAGCAAAGGTAAAAAATAAAAGAGAAATTGGAAGAAGATGTTATTCACCATATTTTCTGTTATTTTTCTACAATAAATTCCTAAAAAGCATTAAAGCTTGTGCGCTTAGTCTCCCCCCCCCCCCCCCCGCCTCCACTGCCACATTTGCCACCTTTCAGGGGAGAGCGAATACCTGTTTTTGACAGATACCCACTCCCACTTCTGGGTGACTTCGCCTCCCCCTCCTCCTTCCTCCGCTGCCGGGCCATTCACAAAGCGCAACCCGCTTCACGCATCTGCAGTAGGGTACCGGCAGTGAAGCCCAAAGCTTCACTGCCAGTTTTCTTAGTTTTCTTTACAAGAGATGATGGCTGGGGTGCTGACATCATGGGATCCTTGGACAGGTAAGTGTCCTAATATTAAAAGTAAGCAGCTACAGTATTTGTAGCTGCTGACTTTACATTTTTTTGAAGGGGGCTGGAGCTCCGCTTTAACATGTCCTGTGGTCAATTTATGGACTAAAAATCTATATTTAGATATTTGATTGGATATGTAAATATATATTGTTGATGATTTTGAACATATTTACATACACTCTTATTTTTATTTATTAATTACATATGTTTTATTATGGCCATGATCCATCTAAATTAACCTACCCATTTAATTTATGTTGCTCAATTGTATTGATGTTATATTTAGCCTATGAGGATGCAGCACTGTGCCCCTGATGATGTCATGATTGACAAAACTAATTGGGTGGAACAAGGAGAGTGTAAATGTGGGAGGTGCTGCCTAGGACTGTCTGAAGCTGTAAGGGGAAAAACCACCCATCCACCCCACACCTGGTCAAATTTATTAGGTACTCCCCTATTAGCACATGTGGCCTTGTATAGGGAAAGGGCCCTATTTATTAAAGCTTTCCAGGCCACGACTGTTGAAGCTTCAGTTTTTTTCCATGATAACATTATAAGTTTAATTGCATAATAAAATAAAAGGGTAAGGAGAGTACGTATGGCCTTGGTAACCTTTGTGTATTTACTGTATGACTTCACATATTGGACAATAATCGAATATGCAATCTATGGACACTGTCCATAGGGAATTAATAATGTTATATATATATATATATATATATATATATATATATATATATATATATATATATATAATATATACAGTATCTCACAAAAGTGAGTACACCCCTCACATTTTTATAAATAATTTATTATATCTTTTCTTGTGACGACACTGAAGAAATTAAATTTTGCTACAATGTAAAGTAGTGAGTGTACAGCTTGTATAACAGTGTAAATTTGCTGTCCGTTGAAAATAACTCAACACACAGCCATTAATGTCTAAACAGCTGGCAACAAAAGTGAGTACAACCCTAAGTGAAAATGTCCAAATTGGGCCCAAAGTGTCAATATTTTATGTGGTCACCATTATTTTCCAGCACTGCCCTAACCCTCTTGGGCATGGCTTCACCAGAGCTTCACAGGTTGAAGTCCTCTTCCACTCCTCCATGACGACATCACGTAGCTGTTGGATGTTAGAGACCTTGCGCTCCTCCGCCTTCTGTTTGAGGATGCCCTACAGATACTCAATAGGGTTTAGGTATGGAGACATGCTTGGCCAGTCCATCACCTTTACCCTCAGCTTCTTTAGCAAGGTAGTGGTCATCTTGGAGGTGTGTTTGGGGTTGTTATGTTGGAATACTGCCCTGTGGCCCAGTCTCTGAAGGGAGGGGATCATGCTCTGCTTCAGTATGTCACAGTACATGTTGTCATTCATGGTTCCCTCAATAAACCGTAGCTCCCCAGTACCGGTAGCACTCATGCAGCCCCAGACCATGCCACTCCAGCCACCATGCTTGACTGCAAGATACACTTGTCTTTGTACTCCTCACCTGGTTGCCGCCACACACGCTTGACACCATCTGAACAAAATAAGTTTATCTTGGTCTCATGAGACCTCAGGACATGGTTCCAGTAATCCATGACCTTAGTCTGTTTTGTCTTCAGCAAACTGTTTGTGGGCTTTAGAAGAGGCTTCCTTCTGGGACGACAGCCATGCAGACCAATTTGATGCAGTGTGCGGCATTTGGTCTGAGCACTGACAGACTGACCCCCCTTCTGACAGAAAAACACAGAATTGTTGACATTTTTGCAGATTTATTAAAAAAGAAAAACTGAAATATCACATGGTCCTAAGTATTCAGACCCTTTGCTGTGACACTCACATGTTTAAGTCAGGTGCTGTCCATTTCTTCTGATGATCATCCTTGAGATGGTTCTACACCTTCATTTGAGTCCAGCTGTGTTTGATTATACTGATTGGACTTGATTAGGAAAGCCACACACCTGTCTATATAAGACCTTACAGATCACAGTGCATGTCAGAGCAAATGAGAATCATGAGGTCAAAAGGAACTGCCTGAAGAGCTCAGAGACAGAATTGTGGCACAGATCTGGCCAAGGTTACAAAAACATTTCTGCTGCACTTAAGGTTCCTAAGAGCACAGTGGCCTCCATAATCCTTAAATGGAAGATGTTTGGGATGACCAGAACCCTTCCTAGACCTGGCCGTCCGGCCAAACTGAGCTATCGGGGGAGAAGAGCCTTGGTAAGAGAGGTAAAGAAGAACCCAAAGATCACTGTGGCTGAGCTTCAAAGATGCAGTCGGGAGATGGGAGAAAGTTGTAGAAAGTCAACTGCAGCCCTCCACCAGTCGGGGCTTTATGGCAGAGTGGCCTGACGGAAGCCTCTCCTCAGTGCAAGACACATGAAAGCCCGCATGGAGTTTGCTAAAAAACACCTGAAGGACTCCAAGATGGTGAGAAATAAGATTCTCTGTTCTGACAAGACCAAGATAGAACTTTTTGGCCTTAATTCTAAGTGGTATGTTTGGAAAAAAACAGTCACTGCTCAACACCTGTCCAATACAGTCCCAACAGTGAAGCATGGTGGTGGCAGCATCATGCTGTGGGGGTGTTTTTCAGCTGCAGGGACAGGACGACTGGTTGCAATCGAGGGAAAGATGAATGCAGCCAATTACAGGGATATCCTGGACGAAAACCTTCTCCAGAGTGCTCAGGACCTCAGACTGGGCCGAAGGTTTACCAAGACAATGACCCTAAGCACACAGCTAAAATTACGAAGGAGTGGCTTCACAACAACTCCATGACTGTTCTTGAATGGCCCAGCCAGAGCCCTGACTTAAACCCAATTGAGCATCTCTGGCGAGACCTAAAAATGGCTGTCCAACGTTTAACATCCAACCTGACAGAACTGGAGAGGATCTGCAAGGAGGAATGGCAGAGGATCCCCAAATCCCGGTGTGAAAAACTTGTTGCATCTTTCCCAAAAAGACTCATGGCTGTATTAGATCAAAAGGGTGCTTCTACTAAATACTGAGCAAAGGGTCTGAATACTTAGGACCATGTGATATTTCAGTTTTTCTTTTTTAATGAATCTGAAAAAATGTCAACAATTCTGTGTTTTTCTGTCAATATGGGGTGCTGTGAGTACACTAATGAGGAAAAAAATGAACTTAAATGATTTTAGCAAATGGCTGCAATATAACAAAGAGTGAAAAATTTAAGGGGGTCTGAGTTCTTTGCCATGAGGTGTCCTGTTGAACTTCCAGTGACCAGTATGATAGAGTGAGAGCGATAACACCAAATTTAAAACACCTGCTCCCCATTCACACTGAGACCTTGTAATACTAATGAGTCTGTCAGAAACCATGAATCAGACTGAAACAGAAGTATAGTTAAATCTCACGTTTTAAATAATATTAAAAAAAGGTAAACAGAGTAAACGTAGTCAAAACATAGCCAGAGTTCAGGAACCAAAACGTATAGTCAGACAAGCCAAAACGTCAGGGAGCCAGAGATGAGCGTAGTAGAACAGCAAGCAGGATCTGGAGCCAGAAGGAATGTCAGCCAAGCAAGTCTTTAACAGGAACACAGGAGAGCATCTCTGGAGATGTGACCAAGGCGAAGGCAGAGATCATCTGGGCTGGATGGCTTAAGTAGGCAGGACTGACGAGCAGGATATCATCAACAGGTGAGTCACTGTGGAGAGATAGTAGCTGGCAATTAGGCGACAGCTGAGTGGCCAGCTAAAAGAAGGAAGAGCAGAGCCCAGCCCTGAGTCACATGACACCAGGGAGGGAAAATGGCTAAATTGGCCCAATTTGGACATTTTCACTTGAGGGTGTACTCACTTTTGTTGCCAGAGGTTTAGACATTAATGGCTGCCTGTGTGTTGAGTAATTTTGAGGGGGCAGCATATTTACACTGTTATACAAACTGTACACTCACTACTGCACATTGTAGCAAAGCGTCATTTCGTCAGTGTTTTCACATGAAAAGATAATAAAATATTTACAAAAATGTGAGGGGTGTACTCACTCTTGTGAGATACTGTGTATACAGTCAGGTCCAGAAATATTGGGACATTGACACAATTCTAATCTTTTTGGCTCTATACACCACCATAATGGATTTGAAATTAAACGAACAGGATGTGCTTTAACTGCAGACTTTCAGATTTAATTTGAGGGTGTTTACATTCAAATCAAGTGAACGGTGTAGGAATTACAACAGTTTGTATATGTGCCTCATTATCTCATTTACAAGGAGCAGATAAAAGGTCCAGAGTTTATTTCAAGTGTGCTATTTCATTAGGCTGAAAAAAACAAAACAAACCCATCAGAGAGATAGCAAAAACATTAGGTGTGGCTAAATCAACTGTTTGGAACATCCTTAAAAAGAAAGAATGCACCGGTGAGCTCAGCAACACCAAAAGACCTGGAAGACCATGGAAAACAGCTGTGGTTGATGACCAAAGAATTCTTTCCCTGGTGAAGAAAACACCCTTCACAACAGTTGGCCAGATCAAGAACACTCTCCAGGAGGTAGGTGTATGTGTGTCAAAGTCAACTATCAAGAGAAGACTTCACCAAAGTGAATACAGAGGGTTCCTCATAAGATGTAAACCATTGGTGAGCCTCAAAAACAGGAAGGCCAGATTAGAGTTTGCCAAACAACATCTAAAAAAGCCTTCACAGTTCTGGAACAACATCCTATGGACAGATGAGACCAAGATCAACTTGTACCAGAGTGATGGGAAGAGAAGAGTATGGAGAAGGCAAGGTACTGCTCATGATCCAAAGCATACCACCTCATCAGTGAAGCATGGTGGTGGTAGTGTCATGGCGTGGGCATGTATGGCTGCCAGTGGAACTGGTTCTCTTGTATTTTTTGATGATGTGACTGCTGACAAAAGCAGCAGGATGAATTCTGAAGTGTTTCGGCAATATTATCTGCTCATATTCAGCAAAATGCTTCAGAACTCATTGGACGGCGCTTCACAGTGCACCCAAAGCATACTGCGAAAGCAACCAAAGACTTTTTTAAGGGAAAGAAGTGGAATGTTATGCAATGGCCAAGTCATACACCTGACCTGAATCCGTTTGAGCATGCATTTCACTTGCTCAAGACGAAACTGAAGGGAAAATGCCCCAAGAACAAGAAGGAAGGGCGTGGCCTGGGAAGGCATGTGATCAGACGTCTCTCCGAGCAGCCCCGGCATCTCCTGCGACAATCCTGCTCCATCCTGGGTTGATCGGACCTGAAACACCGAAACACAGCTGCCACTGAAATCGGGGAAGAGTCCTGCTACACTGGTGTGTGGTATCGGCGGATGGGCAGACGGAAGAAACAGCCGCCGGCAAGAATGAGTGTTACTACATGTTCGGGCCATGATGGCCACCGCACCACCAATACAGCACCATGCTTGTCACCTGCCTCTACCCCGGATCTCTTTGGGGATACCTTGGGCACTTCCCCACCGTCCTCCGATCCTGGTTTCACAAACGCCAGTGGGAGAGGACGCGGCAGATGACGTGACCGGGCCTACGCTGTCTGAGGTACTACAAACCATTAAGGTAAACCACACTGTTTTAATGGGGACGGTGACAGAAATATAGAATGACTTTGCGCTATTGAGACATGATGTACAAAAATTGTGCGGACGGGTCTCTGAGACCGAACGTCGCATTAGTGACCTTGAGGACACCGTTAACCCTCTTCTACCTAAGATCAATACTGCTGGCGGGAAGATAGTTACCCTAGAGGAAAAGGTGGATGACCTTGAAAACTGCCTCAGAAGAAACAACTTGAGGCTGGTTGGTCTCCCTGAGCGAGTTGAGGGGTCCGACCCTGTGGCCTTCATGGAGAGCTGGCTGGAGCAGGAGTTTGGCCGTGATCTCCTGTCTCCATGCATCGTGATCGAACGGGCCCATCGGGTCCCTGGCCGACCTCTCCCAGCAGAAAATCCTCCCCCGCACCATGGTGATCCACCAATTAAACTACAGAGACGGGGACTCCATTCTACGAGCAGCCAGATTGAAAGGAAGTCTCAGGATTAACAATGCGGTGGTGTCACTATACGCGGATTACTCGGTAGCTGTCCATAATCAAAGAGCACAGTACCAATCAGTTAAGCAAAAATTGCGGGAACACGCTATTCAATATTCTATGTTGTTTCCAGCCACTCTACGTGTCGTTCATCAAGAAATAGTACACTTCTTTCAGTCTCCTAAGAACGCCATGGCTAGGTGGGAATCGCTGCCACAACCTCCCAGAGAACCTGCTTGATGGATACATGCCCTTTCTGCTGTCAGTTTGTTTGTTCTCCCTCCCTCCCTTTTTCTGCATGCTGTGAACACTATAGCCCCTTTACTGTATTCAAGGGGATCAACCACACTTACTTCTCTTGCAGGAGAGCCCGCAACCCTCCTCTGGTGAGCAGGCAGGAGCTGCACTGAGGGAACTATGCTAATCCACTCAATAGTGGAACTGTTCTTTTTCACTCTAATCCATGGGTCACAGGTCATGCACCTCATGCATGGCTCAAGTTTTTTGTACAAGCCCACTCTGATTCCGTGGGAGTTGGGCAGGGGTGTTGCTGCCCTTTGGCAGCCTTTTGATGTATGTATATAGTTTGGTAGTGGTATGTATGGAATGTGGATGGATTTGTGAATGTGTGTCACTTTGTCCCACCTATAATGCTGTGACTGTGGCCGATCCAAAGGGGACTGCTCAAGGGTCCCTTGGGCCTACTCTACCCCCCCCCCCCCCAGGTCCTATGGTGGATTCATTCCCAAAATGGCAGAGGTAACAATTTGCTCGTGGAACGTACGCAGGCTGAACTCAAGATTTAAACAAGCACTGGTATTTGAACAGGTTAAACGTCTCAACCCACATATTCTCTGTTTTCAAGAGACCCATCTTATGGGTTCTAAATTCTTAGCACTAAAGAAGCAGTGGGTTGCACAAAACTACCAATCCACGTATTCTAATTATGCCCGTGGGGTGGCTATCTTAATTCGTAAGGGACTCCCCTTTTCATGCCATCAAGTGATCTCTGACCCCAAGGGCCAATATCTTCTGCTATATGCCATGGTGCAAAGGACCCCTATTGTTCTGGTCACGATATACATCCCCCCGCCGGTCACGGTCACAGTATTTACAGAGCTGAGTGCTAAGCTCTCCTCTCTGCCAATATGTCCTACGATCATTATGGGAGATTTTAATTCGGTACTACAACCATCTCTAGATAGGCTGAAGCCTCTAGTATCTGAATCCAAATTGTTTAGAAAATGGTGTGAGGCATATGGATATGTGGATATATGGCGCTTTTCTACCGTAAAAGTATTTTTCTGTCAATCCAAATCATATGGTTCTTTCTCCAGGTTGGATTATGCACTTGCCCCTAAAGATCTTTTACCATTTGTCCGGTCGACTACCTATATTCCCCAGACTATATCAGACCATTCGCTTATACAGGTAACTCTCACCTTGGGTCATAGGCCTACGTTTCGGGTCTGGAGGCTCAGTCCTCTCTGGATCTCCTGAAATACAAGAAGCTATTCCAACAGACATGACCAATTATTGGGCTTCCAACTCGGACACTTCTGCAACGGGACCAGTATGAGATGCCTTCAAGGCAGTACTGCGAGGCTCATACATATTCCGCATTAAACATTATAGATTAACCGGGCGGGCTCTACAGGCTGCACTTGAGCAGTCCCTAGAGACGGCGACATCCAAACATACGGCGAACCTGTCCTCCATAACTCATGGGGAACTAACTGAGGCCCATAAGGCACTACAACTACATCTGGCTGACATGACAAAAAATCAACAATTACATCTGTCAGCTAGAATACATGAACATGGGGGAAAAATGGGAGACTGCTTGCTTTTCTTGCCCATACTGAATACCTAGACAGCTTGATACCTGCCATACAGTTAACTGATGGATCTATTACCTCAGACCCCTTGACTATTAATCAGGAGTTTGCATCATACTATGGGAAACTTTATGACAATCCAATGCCCCCGTTGGAAACCACCTTCACAGGTTGTTTCTCCTCACTAGACTTCCCCACACTTAGTGACTCTCACAAGAACCTTTTAGACCAGGACATAACAATTGAGGAAGTTGAGACTGCTATCTGCTCTCTGCCATCCTCAAAAAGTCCAGGCCTAGATGGTATTCACTCTGCATTGTATCAGACGTATACTGAAACTATCGCCCCCAAACTTCTAGCCACTTATCGCGTGTCACTGGAGCAGGGAATTCTCCTTGAATCGATGAATGAAGCCCCGATTGTAGTTTTACCTAAACCTGGCAAGGACAAGTTACTATGTGGGTCATACCGACCTATTTCACTTTTAAATAATGATGCAAAAATTATGACGAAAATACTGGCGCTTCACCTACAGAAAGTAATACTGTCCCTTATATCACCTGATCAGTCAGAATGTATGCCTGGACGAAGCACTTTTGATACTATCCGAAGGCTGTATCTGCATAGCCATGGAGCATCTAAAAGACAAACGTAGTGGACTGGTATTGTCATTAGATGTGTTGAAAGCATTCAACACTGTTCGTTGGACATTTCTATGGGAAACCATGTCAAGGATGGGTTTTGGTTCACATTATATGAAATGGGTCCACCTACTGTATGCAAAACCGAGAGCTAGGGTCCATACTAATAGAGATGTCTCCTCATCATTTTCACTAAAAAGAGGTACACCACAAACTCCTCTCTGGAACAATCATAGCCTCCCTGAGCTCTATGGGCATCCAGACTCACAATGGTGGACCCGTATACAGATCACACATCTTTCACATGTGGTTAAAGGGAATACCTTTGAGTCTTTTGAAAATCTAAATGGAGGTTATGACATTGATCATTAATTCTTTTACAAGTATTTACTTCTTTGACATGCCATTCGGGCTCAGTTTGGGTCCTTGACTGTAGAGCTCGAGGAGTCTCCAATGGAGGATCTACTATCCTATCCTGATATTACTAAATTGGTTACAACCTTTTATGGTCATCTCTCCAGGGCAGGGGCGGACCCATTTCAAAATTAATATACAAAATGGTGATTGCTGATGCCTGAACTTACAGAAGAGGGTTGGGAAGAAATCACTGAGGTCTGTTTTCAGGATATCATAAGTACAGCTGATCAATATATACAGTTCAAGTTTATTCATCATCTACATTACACTCCAGCCAAGCTGACCCGTATGGGTTTAGGAATCACTGCATCCTGTCCCAGATGTAATTTAGACAACGCTGATTTATTTCACATGTTTTGGAGTTGTCCAGGACTGGCCTCTTACTGGAAGGACTTGTTCAGTTTTTTTGACAATCAACTTGTTCTTCCATTGCCCCAGACTCCAGAAGTGGGACTATTGGGCATTTTAAATGACTTAATACACAGAACATCGATTTTTACTTCGAGCTGTCTTATTTTATGCACGTAAAGTTATATTGTTGCACTGGAAAGATGGCAACTCTCCAACAATACAATCTCTGTTCCGTATTATCAATGGGGAGCTTCCCAAATTCAAGCTTATATATAATGCCCCGTACACACGGTCGGATTTTCCGATGGAAAATGTCCGATCGGAGCGTGTTGTCGGAAATTCCGACCGTGTGTGGGCTCCATCGGACATTTTCCATCGGATTTTCCGACACACAAAGTTGGAGAGCAGGAGATAAAATTTTCCGACAACAAAATCTGTTGTCGGAAATTCCGATCGTGTGTACACAAATCCGACAGACAAAGTGCCACGCATGCTCAGAATAAATAAAGAGATGAAAGCTATTGGCCACTGCCCTGTTTATAGTCCCGACGTACGTGTTTTACGTCACCGCGTTTAGAAAGATCGGATTTTCCGACAACTTTGTGCGACCGTGTGTAGACAAAACATGTTTGAGCCAACATCCGTCGGAAAAAATCCTAGGATTTTGTTGTCGGAATGTCCGAACAAAGTCCGACCGTGTGTACGCCCTATAAGAGTAGAGCATGTTCAAAAAAATTTCTTAAAGTATGGCAACCATGGTTGGATGTTTCCAAATCCTTCTGGAGTACAGTTCTATCCTCCCAGCTGAACTGAACAGGATTGATTCTAATCAGTTTGGGATCAAATAACCTGGAGAAGGGTATATAACAATTGAGAAAGAAAATGTTGTATAAGCTATGAGGTATGTTATATATCTGTGATAGAGACGGGGATCAAGGCACCTTGAGGTAATGGTGGGACATTGGTGTGTATGAATGATGTGTGTTTGTTTTGTATGTACGTTTATGTTTTGGTTTTGGTTAGTCCATTGAAAAAGTACCTTCTCAGTATGGCTTATGCGGAACCCTTTCCCCAACCACCGGTACTTTGGTTGTGGGGGGATTGGGTGGTATTGGCCCCTTTTCAAAGAATTTCAGTTGACCATGTCGGCCTACAAGATATGAAACGTATATATTTTCATATGACACACATTTATATTTTCCATGTAGGATGCTATAGTGTTTATTCTTTTTGTATTGCTGAAAACTAAATAAACACATTTCAAGAACAAGCAGGAACTGAAGACAGTTGCAGTAGAGGCCTGGCAGAGCATCACCAGGGATGAAACCCAGCGTCTGGTGATGTCTATGCGTTCCAGACTTCAGGCTGTAAGTTGCAACCAAGTATTAAAAAGTGAAAGTTTGATGGATGATTGTTAATCTGTGCCATTACTTTTGGTTCCTTAAAAAGTGGGAGGCACATATACAAACTGTTGTATTTCCTACACCATTCACCTGATTTGGATGTAAATACCCTCAAATTAAAGCTGAAAGTCTGCAGTTAAAGCACATCTTGTTCGTTTCATTTCAAATACATTGTAGTGGTGTATAGAGCCAAAAAGATTAGAATTGTGTCGATGTCCCAATATACACACAAATGTTTTGCCTTTCATTTCTTGTTTTTGTGTGTGCTTTTGGTACCTGCTTGTTTGGCTTACTTCTTCCAACTCTCCCTGCTCTGTGCTGATATACTGTAAATGGGAATGTTCAAACTCCCTTTAAAGAATATGTTAACCCAACATTTCATAGTCCTAATATGTACCTGCTGTACCATGTACTTGTATGAAAAAGTATCCTGTTTCTTTGTATTGCTTCCTTTTTTGTGAAATCCCTGGTGTCCCTGCCAGTCCCTCTGCTTTCCTATTAAAAACTGACCAAGCTAGGCATGAGAGCACATCCATTCCAGTGTGGTCAGTTTTTTGGCTGTGCTGGGAACTCAGCCTGCCTTCATCCAATGATCACACTGGTGCTGATACACCCCCCTCCCTTTCTCCCACAAAATCATTCACTGGAAAGACCAGTGTGCTGCTGTTTTTCCTCCAGTGGCTCTCTAAGGTCCTTATGCAGCTAAGAGTAGAGGGTAAATATTAACAATTACTTACAAAGCTATCCACAAGTTAGCCCCCAGCTACATCACTAGCCTAGTCTCTAAATACCAACCTATTCGTTCTCTTCATTCTTTCCAAGACCTCCTGCTCTCTAGCTCCCTCATCACCTCCTCCCATGCTCGCCTCCCGGACTTTTCCAGAGCCTCTCCAATCCTATGGAACTCCTCACCCCAACCTGTCCAATTATCTCCTACTCTATTAGCTTTTAGACGATCCCTGAAAACCCTCTTCTTCAGAGAAGCCTATCCTACCAACACCTAACAGCTGTATTTTCATTTTTCTCTATCAGTTCATCCCCCACAGTTATTACCTTTTGTTCTACTTGACCCTCCCTTCTAGATTGTAAGCTCTAACGAGCAGGGCCCTCTGGTCCCTCCTGTATTGATTTGTATTGCAACTGTACTGTCTGCCCTCATGTTGTAAAGCGCTGCTCAAACTGTTGGCGCTATATAAATCCTGTATAATAATATTAATAATAATGTGATCACTTATAAAAAAAAATAATAATGTTCATATCTATACACAAATGCTTTGCCTTGCATTTCTATTTTAAACTGAATAGGTTGTTTTACAAGGTAAGGGCTCCCATATACTTTAAAGAATGGCTGCACAAATATCTTCAAAAAGGGGCATTAGATAATCCCATGTTGCCTTGCTAACAGTAAATAACAATTTGGTACGTTTAATAATGCCAGTGATGAACCACATGGGCTCCCATCTATCCTTTAATAAAAGGATATTTGACGGCCTTGAGCATAAGGTGCATATCGCACAATATCTACTTGCAATGTCACAGCAATAACAAGCACTTCCAATTGTTAGAAGTTCGTGTTACTGCAGGCAGGAATTTTTGACAAGTGCCTCTAAGCAAATATTTTAAAATCTTTGGATACATTGATTAACACATCTACTACACTATAAATGTTTTCTGAAATACAAAGTAGCATTAAAGATATGCTCACATAACCATAAAACTATTTTTTACTCCTTTCCACATGCTGAGTTGCTTCAAATACAATCTTCAGACTATTATATTGTTCAAGTAAGCAATATCCAAAGTTATACAAACACAACAGAAGATGAACCGAATTAAACTGATTAGAATTCCTTTGATTGCTGTAGCACAAGACCTTATGTAATGCTGTCTTCAGCCAAAACCCCTGTTTGTTAGTGATATGAAATGGATGTAATGTAATATCCTACATTTTTATACCATGCACAATTATTTATTTTCATTCTATTCCGAAATCCCAGGCAGATTGCCTTGCGAGATGAATGAAATTTCTCCCACAATCTGTTTTATGAGACAAGAGACATGAAATCCTTAAAAGGATCAGAAATTAAAATGTTTACCTAACCCGCAACATGAACTTAGTCTTGGTATTTTGAAGGATAAAGAGTGGCTTGCTAGTAAACTACTGCTATTTCATCTTTCAATAAATACATGAAAAGAAAATATCCTATTTGATTTAAATAATAATGCTTGCATATTCTGGTATTTGATACTTATAATAAAGAGTCCATTATTAGAGGTCTTACCTTACTAGGGTTATGCACTATCCAGTAATTAGCCCACAATACAACATTATTCTCCCATTAATTTAAACTGGCTGTATTTACTATATGTAGTCACAAGGGAGACCTATCTTGAGAAAAACTGGGGGGTCATTTCCCCAGAACTCCTTTTTATTTTACAAATTTGGGTTGGCACCAGGCTGTCTACAAAATGTAAGGTTAAAAGTGAATATGAAGCCCTCTTTGACTTCCTCGGAGTGGATCCGATGGCTGGACTACCTTCCTCGTGCTCCAGGACGCCTGAACGCAACGAGAGTGCAGGCCCCACAACCACAGAGGCCGCAAAGAAGTGGACGTCGCCCCCGCTCTCTGTCTCAGGAAGAGAACTGGGAAACGTGAGTAGCTTCAGCTGTCCCCCTCACACCACTACTATGACTCTAATAGCCCAGTTTGTCCCCCCTCGCCCCTGCCTGCCTTTGTCCCCACAATTGGAATGATGTTATATACAGCCTCGGTGCCCATCTCCCTGTTACGGATTGCCGCTAACGAACCCCCCCGCATCTTTTTCTCAGCTCAACCGACTCTCTGTAGTTCTGAGCCCCGGCTCACCCCACACTGTTGGAGTTGGCAGCTGGCGGATGCTACGTTTTACAGAGCCCGCGCTCACACTCCCACAATTGTTTGGAGAAGAGGGGGCCCCTCACTTGCTTCACCTACCCATCCGTTGCTGCTCCCAGAGAAGTGAGACTATATCTCATACAGTGGAATGGAACTTTTTGCCCCACTTGCATCTCCCGACGGACACCAGTGGGTATGAGATACGCTCCAGGATACTGTTCTCACCGACCCTGCCATTAGTATCTCCCTTCTTCTCAGCACAGGGGAATGTAAGGTGACTGTCTTAGGTTATGTGATAAAATGTTTCCCCTTGCTGATAGCTTCCAGAGTAAGGGCAGCTATTCAAGTGTGCCTATTGTGTCAGTTTATAGGGTTCGTTGGTGGAAGGTCCAGGTGGCATGAGGGGACTACTAAGTATTAAGCTTATGCAAGGGATTATGTCCTGTTTGTTATTTAAATGCACATCTTGCCTTTGCACATTTTGTTGAGGAGGCTTTGGCTGCGAGCTTATATCTTGCTGCTGACCCCTGAGCCATGTATCGTTATACTCTAAACGATAGATACTGCACTTCTATTGGAGCAGGGATGGGGGCCAGTTTATTTTGTTTTTTAAGTTCATAGGATGCTCACTAACTGCGCTGCGCCTCCGGAATTTCACTGGTGGCCGCGAAGCGCAGAGGTGAACAGCCGCTTGGTTCTCATCCGAAATAACTGCTTGTAAAGAGTTAACGTGATTAACACCTGTTCATTTAGTTTTATTTTATTATTTTTTTCTTTGCTTCTAATACACTGCCGGGGTGGGTGGGAGACCTGGGTCCTCATTTACAGGTTATTGACCACCCACACCCCACGTAGGCCATTGTATGCATCCGGGCTCCGGTTCTGTATACACATTAAGTCTTTAAAACTTATCCGGTTAGTTTAAACTCCCAGTGGTGACAGATAGGTTGGACTATTCTGGCCTCTGTCCCCATTTTTCTTCCCCTTCCCTCACTTTGACCCCTCCTTCTCCTCATTCCCGTTATTCCCCCCCCCCCTTTTTTTCGCAACCTCTGTAAGGTTCTTGTCTTTCTACCTTTTCTGTTCTACGACATGGCGGTAGACTCCGTTAAAGTGATCTCTCTCAATGCTAGGGGATTGAATACCCCTGAGAAGAGACGTATGTTGCTTCATGACCTTAAAAAATCGCACGCTGATATTGCCTTCATACAGGAGACACACTTTAAAACTGATAAATCCCCTTAAATACGGATAATTCTGGATAAATCCAGAATAAATCTTTCTCCCGAGCATATCGCTCTACTAACTCCAATTCTAAATCTAGGGGGGTGTCCATATTGATCTCCAGCAGACTGCCGTGGCAATGCCAGGAGATGTCAGCGGACCCCGAGGGTCGCTTTTTGTTCTTCAAAGGTCTGATGGGTGGAATCCAATTCACACTTGCAACACTGTATGCTCCTAACGAACACCAGGACAGATTCCTTAGACACACACTAGACAAGCTGATGGAATATAAACAAGGCCAGCTGATTTTAGGGGGAGACTTGAATGTCCCACTGATCCCCTCGGTAGACACTTCTTCTGGTAGCTGCTCCTTCTCTCCCACACACAGGTAACGCATAGCACAGTCCCTGCATAACGCTCAGCTGACCGATGTGTGGCGCCTCCAACACTCAGGAGAAAGGGATTATACTTTCTATTCATCCCCACATAAGGTATACTCCAGGATTAACCACTTTTTGATGCCCCACGACCAGCTACACCTTGTGAGCGCTACATCAATAGGTCAGATCACCTGGTCAGGCCATGCCCCCATTTCTATTACATACACCCTCACTGAGAGGCCTTCGCCCAGATCCCTCTTTTGGCGTCTGAACGAGAGCCTTTTACAAATTCCTGAGGTACTGGAGGATGTGACTAGGGAGTTGGATCTCTACTTTCGAGAGAACGACACACAGGATTGTGATCCTGGAATATTGTGGGAGGCTCACAAGTGTGTTCTCCGAGGGGTCCTCTTTAAACATGGGGCAACTATCAAAAGGAAAAGAAATGAACAACTTACCATCCTACTTTCCACTCTGGCCTCGGTAGAAGCACAACACAAACACTCCCCCACGCAGGACCTTGAGACGAGACTGGAGACATTGCGCACACAAATCACAGACTTGTTACAATACAAAGCAAAGGCAGCCTTACAGTTTTGTCGCAAGTTATCCTACGAGTCAGGAGATAAGTGTGGGAAACTTTTGGCCAGGTCAGTCAAAGAAATCAAATCCGCTTCTTATATTCCGCAGATAATCGGCCGTGACGGTCAGAGAGCCACCACCCCGACGCAAATCTCAAAGGGATTTGGAGACTTCTATTCAGACTTATATAACCTAGTTCTCCCTCCAATCAGTCAAATATCGATAAATATATCTCAGACTCCCAACTTCCATCACTACCGGTAGAAACCCAGGCAATTCTAGATGAACCAATAACTTTAGAAGAATTACAAATAGCGGTGAACTCTATAAAGGTGGGTAAAGTCCCACGTCTGGATGGATACACTGCCCAATATTATAAGACCTTTCTCCCCATTTTAGGCCCATGCTTGGTGGCATTCTTCAATGCTCTAGGAGCAGATACCAATTTTGCTAGTGAGACCCTTAAAGCCCACATTTCCTTGATCTACAAAGAGGGAAAAGACTCAGGTTCATGTGGAAGCTACAGACCCATCTCTCTTTTAAATACGGACCTAAAATTGTTCTCGAAAATAATAGCTACCAGACTAGCACAACACCTTCAAATACACCTTTATCAGGTCGGGTTCATCCCCACTAGAGGAGCGAGAGACAATACCATTAAGGTACTCAACCTCCTTCAAGTAGCAAGCGCCAACAAGACCCCCTGTGTATTTGTGAGCACAGATGCCGAAAAGGCTTTTGATAGGGTGAACTGGAGCTACATGTTCTCAGTTCTCCATCATATTGGCCTAGGGGATAAGATGCTGAGATGGATTAACAACATCTACTCAAACCCTTCAGCTCAAGTAAAAGTTAATGGTGTACTCTTGAGCCCCTTCCCTATCAGAAATGGCACAAAACAAGGGTGCCCCCTATCCCCCCTTCTTTTCGCTCTCTCCCTTGAACCGTTCCTTTGCACTATCAGATCAAATTCGGATATAGCTGAGCTTCAGGTAGGTGGCTCTCATTGCAAAATCTCAGCGTATGCTGACAACCTACTATTCTCCTAACAAATCCTAGAATCTCTTTACCAAACCTCCTGCGAGAATTCAAAGTATATGGGGCAATCTCACATCTAAAGATTAACTTCTCTAAGTCCGAAGCGATGGGTATTGCAGTCCCCCCTCATACTTTACTGGAGTTGCAATATAGCTTCTGCTTTAAGTGGACCGATATAGCCCTAAAATACTTAGGTACGAAGATCCCCCCTGACATGACACGAACATTTGACCTTAATTTCCCTCCCCTATTGACAAAAACCCATGTCCTACTAGAGAAGTGGCATACAGGTTTCCATTCCTGGTTCAGGAGATGTACCACCTTAAAATGAGCATACTTCCTAAATTTATTTACCTCATTCAAGATCTACCTATTCATATCCCACCCTCCTTTTTTAAACAGGTTCAGGCCCTCTTCACCAGATTTGTATGAGCACACAAAAAACCCTGTTTATGTCGCTCACAGTTGACGCTCCCCAAACATTACGGAGGACTAGCACTACCTGACATGCGACAATACTACCTAGCCTCTCATCTAGGGCGTATACTCGACTGGATAAGAAATAAAACATCCAAACTTTGGGTACAACTTGAACAATCCCAAACTTACATACCATTGAAAAGTGCGCTGTGGTGCTTTGGTGATTTACCACCTGGACTAAAATCACACCCATTAATAGGTACCACTTTGAGGCATAGTCACCAAATTGCCATCCATGCATCCCTTTACATCAAAAAATTCACCTCTGTTCCCTATACTTGGCCATCCAAATATTGCTCCGGGATTGCACTCTGCGGAATACACCACTCTTAGAGACTCAGGCAGCAACCATACATCCAAATTTATCACGGGGGGGGAAAAGGCCCATCCATCTCAGATCTGACTAGCCCAGCAGGGGCCTACCACCTCCCTTTCTGGAAAGCTGTACAATTACACCACTTCCTCCACTCCCTCCCTAGACCACAAGACTTCCCGCGTCAGCAAACGTCATTGAGGATCTTTGTTTGGGAGACGACCCGTTAGCCCATATATTATCCCAAACATACTCGCTGTTAATCTCGCCAAAAGAACAACCACTTCTGCCCTGTCTGACCAGCTGGGAGAGAGACCTAAACTGCACGTTTTCAGCAACACAAAGACAATAAATTATCACTCTTGCCCTCAAATCCTCACTCTGCACTAAAATACAAGAAACTAATTTCAAGTTGCTCACCCGCTGGTACCCGACTCCCTCCAGACTACAGAGATGCTTTTCCTCCACCTCGAGCCAGTGCTGGTGCTGTGCTGAGAATGAGGGAACCCTGATCCATATTTTCTGGTCTTGTCCTAGGTTGAAGGACTTCTGGGGAGAGGTCAGGCGTATCACACAAAAGTGTACAGAAAATGTCATCCCCGATGAGGCCGCGTTCTTTCTCCTACACCTTTCTACGATCCCTATGAAGACATATAAGAAATCACTTATACGTCACTTGCTTAATGCTGCGAAGGCGTGCATCCCCCTCTGTTGGAAACAACATCTCCCCCCAGCCATAGCAATGTGGCTGCGGAGAGTAGAGGAAATAAAGAAAATGGAAGATCTGATCCTCACTGCACAACATAAACAAGAGGCCCATAAAAAGACTTGGGACATTTGGAACATTTTCATCTATTCCGATGAAGGACAACACTAACTGGGGTCATAAAACACCTTCTACGTCTGTTAGGGTCACACCCCTTTTGATAATTCACTGACTCAGCTATCGCCATGTCTTCCCTTTTTCCCCTTTCTTCCCCTTCTCTGTCCCCCCTCCATCCCTCTCCCCTCCCTTCTCCTTCCTACTTTCACTTCTTGGAATTTTTTTTTGTTCCCACCTCCTAAAGAAAAGTGGAAAAAGTAGGTGGGGAACACCCCGATATTATGGTATCTAAAACAAATATCGTTTTTAACAAATGTGTATTTTGCCAGAGATAAACACATATTTTGAAGTTTCATGCTCGCACATGTACTGTACATTGTCTTGTATTTCTCTGACCTCTGCAAAGTAATTGTAAGCACGTTTGTATACTCACTCATGATTGTATTTCGGGGCCCTCACCCCAGTTCGGAGTTGAATAAACTTTATATTTGAAAAAAAAAAAGTGAATATGAAATTCAGGGCCTAAATGAAATGCATGTTGCCTGGGGACATCTTTTTCTGCTTTGTTGCATCATAAAAGAGCAAAACTAAAATTTCTTAGAATTTTTTGGTAGCACAAAATCAAGAAGAAACACACACTGGGAGATGGGTTACCGGTGAAACAACTTAATGCAAACCTGGTCGGGCTAGGAGCTGGTGGTGGATAAGGGAGTAGGAGTTCTATCCTGTAACCATGTGAAAGACACCAAGCCTGATGGAAGTGTTCCCAGCAAGAGGAGAGTTGTTGCCAATGATGGTGTATTTAGGGCAAACATTGTTTAAGACGCACTGTACATACCCATGGAGGCAGAAGCTGAATTCTTCATGGGCTTTGGACTGTGAGTATGGCTGGTGTGTTAGGCCTAAGTCAGCCCTGTACTAAGCGGGTCCTGGTAAAAAGGTGCGTGCGTGCCTAAGGCACGGTTTGACCCTACCTACATATACATATACTTATACCATTAAGGATCATATGACACAATCCCCCAAAAATGACAACCATTTTTTTTTTTATCACAGCAGCAGATCTTTCTGCTACTGTGTAAATTGACAGTGTTTGCGTGTAAGTGACCATTACGATGCAGCAATGTTATTTCTATGTTTTTCTACTATTAATTTTTAAATTTTAATTACTTTAGAGTTGCATTTAAAAAAAAAAAGCATAACATTAAAACAAACACATTCATTTGATCTGTACAAAAAAAACATTGCCATGCATTGTAATAGAAAGATCATTTTACAGTCATTATAAACAAGACAAAATACTGAATAAAATGTGCACTTTTAGCCACAGGGACACTTTTTGTTTTAAAACAAATACTGGTAAAACTAAAAAAATAAAATGTCTTTTCTAAGACAATATTGAAAAGAGAAAGCCTGGTTTGACACAAACAAAACAAAAAAACAATATATGTAAAACTTTGTTTCCTTAAATAATGACAAAGTTATTCATAGTTCTCAATAAGTGCAAAACTGAAGAGCACAGTATTCAGTACTTTATAATACTTACAATATCACGTTACCATGCAGGTAGGTGCAACAAGATATTAATTGAAAAAAATGTCTCCAAAAACTGCTTGCTCAATCTTCAGGAACCATATATTGTAAAATCTTGAAAAATGAATTGTCTCATAATTTGCTAGACTCCTGAACAGTGAATTATCCCCAATAAGCAGGCCAGGTATTATAATATTTTTGACTGTATTCCAGTAATATCAGATAGCTCTAACAACCACATGGTTCAGTCCTGGAGCAAATAAAACCTATTAAACTGTCAGGAGTTTGATGGGATAGACAGGCATTTGCTTCCTTTCTTCACACTACAAGAGAAATACTCTTGTTGCTCTGCAGCTTTTTATTCATACCTACATATAAAAATAATTTTTGCTAGAACGTGATTTGAATAGATGACGGAAGTCAGCAGAAGTTCACCTCATTCACCACGCTAATTGAAAATTCTCTTGAAAAGTGAACAGCCTATCTGCCTTTAGTAAATCTATCCAACAGTCGCCAATATTCAAGGATTCCAGCTGCCCCTTGATCCCTCCACTATAAATGTACTATGTCTGTCATTTCCACATATACCGGCACTTATGAATATACTGTACTTATTCCCCACTTCCTAACAGCTACAAGATGTCTGATAGCAGTAAAACAATCTATTCCCCCCATAAAACTAGAACTCCTCAACTGTGTTAAGGAGGTACAAACCATAGCACTCCTATCAGCCTAAATATATGACACTTGAAACATACGACAATATTTGGGACCTCTGTATTTAAATTTACACAACTCTTGGGGGGTGGGGAACGTTATCCTTGACAACTTCTCCTTTCCTCTGTGGCTGCACACCCCCTCCTTTTTTTCCTTTTTCTCCTCCTACTTTCTCTCCACCTTTTTGGCTTGCAGCTGAGACTGCAGTGTCATACACATCTCACCAAGTCCCAAAGTATTTCCCCATTCCCTTTGAACCTTGGAATATGTCTCAGTATGTAACGTACAATTGGACAAGTTTGAATAATACTTGGACTAATCTGTGCTCTAAATCTAATCTCTAATATTCAGCAGCCCCTACACATCCTGCAGGCCTTAAAGCTCCATCAACTGGACTAATACCACACCATATATGGCTCTGCTATCCTTGTCTACTTTGAGTAGATAGTTAAACTCCTTATTTCAGGTATTGTCTATTTGATTAAATCTTATGGTCTGAGATACTCTCGAAAACAGAAACCTCAGATGCCTCCCTCACTTAGGAGGGAAACCTGGGCAGTCTCCCATCCAAGTACTAACCAGGCTTGATCCGAGATCAGGTGCCACAGTGGCTCAGATAACCCTGATGCCATTGGTCCAACAGGAGACGTGAACATTGCCAGACCACTGAACCTGAGGGCGGTGTACCTGCCTCACCCTTCTGGAGTCATTTACTGTAGCTAGTCTAACAGGTACATAATAAAGTGACTATATTAGACTAAAGCGAATACGCAGTTCCACAAGGATGCGGGCCCAGACAACGTTGGTCTACCGCTATACAACCCCGCAGGTATGTAAGTATGCAGGTACCCAGGTATTCAAACATGCAGGTATAAAAATATTCTTGCTGTTCATGCATCTATGTATGCAGTATAATGCAAATAAATACATATCTATAACATTTAATGTAATAAGCACATATTTATGCAATTTAACGCAAAAAAAACACATGTATGCAGTTCAAGTTTATGTAAACATGTGTTTTTGTGCTAAAAAAGCATGTATTCAATATGTGTTTATGCAAGTAAGCAAGCATGTGTCTATGCATCAAGTGACTATGTATATAAGTAAACATGCAACATGTATCTATGCAAACATGTGTCTTATGCAACTCAGAAAACATGTGCTTTTAGCAAACATAAGCTTTTAGCAAGCATGAGCTTTTAGCAAACATAAGCTTTTAGCAAGCATAAGCTTTTAGCAAGCATGAGCTTTTAGCAAACACAAGCTTTTAGCAAGCATGGGTTTTTAGCAAACATAAGCTGATAGTAAACATAAGCTTTTAGCAAACATAAGCTGTTAGCAAGCATGAGCTTTTAGCAAGCATGAACTTTCAGCAAGCAGGAGCTTTTAGCAAACATGAGCTTTTAGCCAGCATGAACTTTTAACAAGCATGAGTTTTTAGCAAACATAAGCTGTTAGCAAACATAAGCTTTTAGCAAACATAAGCTGTTAGCAAGCATGAGCTTTTAGCAAACATGAGCTTTCAGCAAGCATGAACTTTTAGCAAGCATGAGCTTTTAGTAAACATACACTTCTAGCAAACATAAGCTTTAATCAAGCATGAGCTTTCAGCAAGCATGAGCTTTAAGCAACATAAGCTTTTAGCAAACATGAGCTTAAGCCAGTTTGCAAGTATGCATCTGGTCAACTGACCCAGCCCCCATACTAGTTTTGTGCCAATTGCACATAATTCTGGAGACACAACACTTTGAAGTGCACTGCTAGGGGTGTGTCAGGGTTCTTACCTTGGCAGGCGGGGCGCCCGCGGTGGTGTGCGTCAGGGTGCGTCGGCGCGCGTTTCTGCGGACCTCGCCATGCGGGCTCCCCGCGGCGCCGGTGTGTGTGTCCGGGATTGTTCCACTGTGCGCGCCGGTGCGCGGGGGCGCGCGCGCCCGCGTTGGCGGGCGCGCGTGCCTGTGTGTGCCGGGGCACGCGCGTGCACGTCGTTTGGCGCCAAAAGCCCTATTTAAGCCAGTAAGTTCTGGTGACCAGTGCTGCCTAATCAACAGCTAGTAGTTCCAGAGCCTGACCGTGTACCTTGCTTGTTCCTGTTATACCTACTGACCCGGCCTTGTCCTCCGACCACTCTCTGAACTCTGCCTGCACCGACCTTTGCTTGTTTGACCATCCGCTTGCCTGTTCCACTGTACCTCTGCCGTCTGCCTGTTGCCAAACCCGGCCTGTCTCCTGACCATCCATCTGCCTGCTCCCTGGGATCCTGTCAGCCTGTCTGCAGTCTTCCTGCCTGTTGTCCACACCAGCCTGCTCTGCTCAGTGAAGGTGCTCCAGTCTACTCAGTCTTTGCTACAGTTAACCCTGTGACACCCGGACAACAATACCTGAACAGCCACACAGGCCTTCATACCTCTCCGTACTGTTGTACCCCCTGTTTACTCTATCAGGGGGCCGATAGTCGGAGGGTAAGGGAGCCTACCCTCTGCCCGACAGGACTCGCCGGTCTGGTAAGTAGGAGCCTGATAGTATTAGGCAGCCATGACCGAGTCCGGGCAGGGGGCCTCCCCCATGGATGAACTTTGCCGACATTTGGCGGGTCTAACCCAGGCAGTAAAAAGCCTACAAGAGGGGTATTCCAGCTTGGAAGAACGGGTGCAGGCTCTGTCCGCACCTACCGGTCCACCAGGGTCCGCAGCAGCCACCTCAACTCCTTCTGTGGTCATGCTACCTCCTGAGCCCAAAGTACCAGTACCCAAAAGATTTCTCGGAGACCGGAGTAAGTACTGTGCCTTCCGGAATGCTTGCAACCTGTACTTCGCCCTTCAGCCACGCACGTTCTCCCTGGAAGCCACTAAGGTGGGCTTTGTTATTTCCTTACTGTCTGGTGAACCACAAACATGGGCCCACCGGCTCCTGGAGCAAAAATCTGTCGTCTTGGATAGTCTGGAGGCCTTCTTTGGAGCCATGTCCCAACTATACGAAGACCCCCAGCTCACTGCCACCGCAGAAGCTTCCTTACAGGCTCTTCGTCAAGGCTGCCGAGCAGCTGAAGACTATGCCGTCGAGTTCAGACGCTGGAGTTCTGACACGGCTTGGAATGACGCTGCATTGCGCCATCAGTTCAGGATGGGGTTGTCAGAACCTCTCAAAGATGAGCTGGCACGAGTAGGGGTACCACAGACCCTGGAAGACCTTATCAATCTGTCTATCCAAATAGACCGTAGACTGCGAGAATGACGTACCGAAAGAACCACCAGTACCTTTCGTCCTACCTGGATGATTCCACAAGTACCCTGTCCTCCCAGTAGATCTCCTGCTCCACCACCTGCCTCAACCTATGATGCACCTGAACCAATGCAGCTTGGTCTGTTCCGTCCTTCTTTGACTCCAGAGGAGAAGACACGTAGGCGGGCACACAACCTCTGCCTCTACTGCGGGGAATCGGGGCACTACGCCAGCGGTTGCCCCAACAAGATGCGTAAGTGTCGTTCTGATGTTCGTACCTGTGCTACTATTGTACCCTCTTTGGGCACGCACCTAACCATTTCTGTCACTTTACAGCTTCCCGGAAAGGCCATCCAAGTCCCAGCTATCATTGATTCTGGAGCCTGCAGCTGTTTTATTGACCGGACCTTTGCCTTTCAACATGCCATTCCTCTCCAAACCAAAACTCAAAGCCTTGCTGTTCATCTCGCTGACGGTTCTGCTCTCCGCTCCGGCCCAGTCACTCAGGAGACTGTCCCTTTAGAAGCCATCATGGGCCAGCAACACCATGAATATCTCTGTCTGGACGCCATCTCGCCCCCCCTCTTTCCAGTTATTCTTGGAATACCTTGGCTACAAGCGCACAACCCCCAAATCAACTGGGCTTCAGGTAATGTCGAGTTCCTCTCTGGATACTGTCTTCAACACTGCTTGCAAGGGACAGGCCGTGAGGTTGCCCAACTCCTCTGTCTACATCCAGATGTTGATCTGCTTCAAGCTATTCCTGAGCCTTACCAAGACTTTGCGGATGTGTTTAGCAAGAAGGGGGCAGAATTACTACCACCACACAGGCCCTACGACTGCCCAATTGATTTGCTTCCTGGAACCGAGGTACCTTTTGGCCGGATCTTCCCCTTGACTGAGCAGGAACTGGGCACCCTGAAGCAGTACTTGGATGAAAATCTGAAAAAGAAATTTATCCACCCGTCCACCTCTCCGGCCGGTGCGGGTTTATTTTTTGTGGAAAAGAAGGATCATTCCCTGCGGCCATGTATTGATTACCGCGAACTGAACAAGATCACGATTAAAAATCGCTACCCGCTCCCTCTGGTACCTGAGTTATTCCAAAGGCTGGGCACTGCCAGAATCTTTACTAAACTGGATCTCCGGGGTGCTTATAACTTAATCCGCATCCGAGAGGGTGACGAGTGGAAGACTGCGTTTCGCACTCGTTTCGGGCATTTTGAGTACCAGGTCATGCCCTTTGGTCTTTGTAATGCCCCGGCTACGTTCCAGCACTTTGTGAACGACATCTTTAGAGATATCCTGGACCTTTATGTCATCGTTTATCTGGACGATATACTCATCTTCTCCTCTTCTTTGGCGGATCATCGCAGGCACGTCAGGAATGTTCTCGTCCGGCTCAGGCAACATGGCTTATACGCTAAACTAGATGAATGTGAGTTCGAACGCCAGAGTATTCAGTTCTTGGGACTCATTATTTCTGTTGAAGGAATCAAGATGGACCCACAAAAAGTATCGGCCATCTTGGACTGGCCGGCTCCTACAGACAAGAAAGGAGTCCAACGTTTCGTAGGATTTTCCAACTTTTACAGGAAATTCATTAAAGACTTTTCTAAGATCATTGCACCAATAACGGAACTTACTAAACAGGGGGCACGATTTTGTTGGTCATCCCAAGCACAGGCAGCGTTCGAGAAATTAAAGGGACTGTTTACTTCTGCCTCTATTCTCAAGCACCCGGATCCTGCGTTACCGTTTGTACTGGAAGTGGATGCTTCGGAGATCGCAGTGGGGGCAGTACTTTCTCAACGTCAGGGCCCCAAGGCTCTCTTGTTTCCTGTAGCATTCTTTTCCCGTAAACTCTCATCATCTGAGAGAAATTATGATGTCGGAGACCGGGAACTGTTGGCCATCAAAGCGGCTTTGGAAGAATGGCGCTATCTACTAGAGGGTGCGGTACATCCGGTTCTCATCTTTACCGACCACAAGAACTTGGAATACTTAAGAGCTGCCAAGTGACTCAGACCACGACAGGCTAGATGGGCACTTTTTTTTTCCCGCTTCTCCTTTCATATCACGTACAGGCCCGGATCCAAGAATGGAAAACCTGATGCTCTATCACGGATGTTCCACGACTCCAAGGAAAGTACTCCTCCTGATACTATTCTGCCTGCAGGTAGTTTCTTACTTCTCCAGGGAGATTTAATTTCCAGGATTAAACAGGCCTCCTCTGAAATTCCTCTACCTACTGGAACCAGTTTAAATGATGGGTTGCTCTGGCATGAAGGCAAGATTTTCGTACCTGAAAGATGTAGGGTACTGGTACTGGAACTATGTCATGACCACAAGCTGGCGGGTCACTTCGGAGCCCGGAAAACCTCAGAATTGGTGCTACGCACCTTTTGGTGGCCATGTCTTCTGGAGGACTGTAAGAGGTATGTGGGTTCTTGCCGCACTTGTGCCCGGAATAAATGCAACCGCTCAAAGGCCTGGGGTTTATTGAGACCCTTACCGATTCCTGACAGGCCTTGGAGAATGCTATCAATGGATTTCATTGTGGAGTTACCCCCCTCTGAAGGTTTCTCAACCATCTTTGTGGTGATTGATAGGCTATCCAAGATGGCACACTTCATCCCTATGAAGGGTACTCCCACAGCCGTAGAAACGGCGAAGATATTCGTCAAGGAAGTAGTAAGGTTACATGGGGTGCCCGCGAATATCGTATCCGACCGAGGTGTTCAATTTACCTCCCGGTTTTGGAGAGCACTGTGTGCCGCTTTGGAAATTGAATTGGCGTTCTCCTCGGCCTACCACCCTCAGACGAACGGCCAGACAGAAAGAACTAACCAGACGCTGGAGCAATACCTCCGTTGTTTTTCTGTATTTACTCAAGACGACTGGGTGTCCTTGTTACCAGTCGCCGAATTCTTATATAACAACTCCCTACACTCTGCCATCAACCAGACTCCTTTCTTTGCGAATTATGGATTCAATCCTTCTTTCCTTCCCAGTTCTATCCCGGAATGTTCTCTACCCGCAGTAACGGAAACAATGGAGTTCTTTTCCAGTAACTGTAAGATCTTGCAGGAAACCATGGCCCAATCCCAGGCTTCCTTCAAGAAGATGTTCGATAAGAAAAGGCGAGGAGAACTCGTCCTTGAACCTGGCAACCAAGTATGGCTCTCTACAACTAATCTAAAGCTGGCTTGTCCCTCCAAAAAGTTGGGACCTAAGTTTCTGGGCCCATTTCGGGTGAAGAGAAAGGTGAATGATGTTGCTTTTGAACTTAGTCTGCCAGAGTCCCTTAGAATCCACCCGGTCTTCCACGTTTCATTACTGAAACCAGTTATCCACGATCCTTTTCCTGACCGTAAGGCCAAGCCACCGGAGGCTGTTTTGGTCAACAATGAGGAGGAGTTCGAAGTCGAGGCAATCTTGGACTGTAGGAAAAGGCAGAATCAGCTCCAGTACCTCATCAAATGGAAGGGGTATGGACCCGAGGATAATTCCTGGGAACCCGAAAGTAACCTGCATGCCAACGAATTGCTACAAACCTTCAAGAACTCCCATGCTCCCAGGCTGGCCCAGCTGGGCATCCGGAGGCTGCCCTTGAGGAGGGGGCACTGTCAGGGTTCTTACCTTGGCAGGCGGGGCGCCCGCGGTGGTGTGCGTCAGGGTGCGTCGGTGCGCGTTGGCGCGCGCGTTTCTGCGGACCTCGCCGTGCGGGCTCCCCGCGGCGCCGGTGTGTGTGTCCGGGATTGTTCCACTGTGCGCGCCGGTGTGCGGGGGCACGCGCGCGGGCGTTGGCGGGCGCGCGTGCCTGTGTGTGCCGGGGCGCGCGCGTGCACGTCGTTTGGCGCCAAAAGCCCTATTTAAGCCAGTAAGTTCTGGTGACCAGTGCTGCCTAATCAACAGCTAGTAGTTCCAGAGCCTGACCGTGTACCTTGCTTGTTCCTGTTATACCTACTGACCCGGCCTTGTCCTCCGACCACTCTCTGAACTCTGCCTGCACCGACCTTTGCTTGTTTGACCATCCGCTTGCCTGTTCCACTGTACCTCTGCCGTCTGCCTGTTGCCAAACCCGGCCTGTCTCCTGACCATCCATCTTTCTGCTCCCTGGGATCCTGTCAGCCTGTCTGCAGTCTTCCTGCCTGTTGTCCACACCAGCCTGCTCTGCTCAGTGAAGGTGCTCCAGTCTACTCAGTCTTTGCTACAGTTAACCCTGTGACACCCGGACAACAATACCTGAACAGCCACACAGGCCTTCATACCTCTCCGTACTGTTGTACCCCCTGTTTACTCTATCAGGGGGCCGATAGTCGGAGGGTAGGGGAGCCTACCCTCTGCCCGACAGGACTCGCCGGTCTGGTAAGTAGGAGCCTGATAGGGTGTATGGACTTACAGTTGTACATTAAGCAGTAAGCATGTAGTATATAATCATGACTTGTGTGGCGACACAGTTCTCCCATAGTAGGTACTCACACGTCATTAGTAACCATGGGCTGCTGTTATGTCTCAAGAGGCCCTGTTGAACCTGCCATCCACATGGCAAACATGGCCTTCCCTCTACTTCCTGTCTATATAGAAATAGGCCATTGCACCCTCTAGTGGCTGAAGGAGAAACAACAGCCCATACTCCTAATAAGTACACAGAGCATGTTTTAAACAGCACGCTGCCCCTAGGGACTACTGAGAGAAGACCAGACAGTCAGATCTCTTTTTTTGTGTTTTTGTTAAAGAGAAACTGCAAAAAAATGCACACTTACCATTCCTGCTGCAAGACTCTGAGCATAACAGGAGTCCAATCTTCACCCATCACGGCGGGCTTTGTCATAAAAGACCTTCAGGGACTGGTTCCCCCTTAATGTGGGGTCAACTCCCCTGGACCTGTATAGCACCCTGCAGGAAGCACTTTGGTCAGAACAAAAACTGCACAGGGTTCCATTACGCAGGGTCCAGTGCTGAAAGGCTGCATTACAGGCAAACCTCAAGGATTTTCTCTCCTTCCAATGAGGCTCGGGTACCATCCATTTTGGCTGACAGTTTTTTTTAATGGATCTGATTGAAGTCCTTGATTCTCAGTAGAACCGTTCCAGACCTCCAAGTATGCTCCGAGAGCACATGTATCACATCAGTGAGCACCACCTTACAGACACTGGCGAAAAAACTGAGGTACTTCCTGTGTAGGAGGGGTAATATAGGGGAAGACTTCCTGTTTGACTACCTGCCGGTGTGCATTCACCTATAGGTGGCGTATAACCCCCATAGTCATTATTATGGCTGCTCTGTGTCCCGTGATGTATGATAAAGAAATAGCATACATCATACATATGTCACCATGATTGTTTTATGGAAATAACTTGCATAACTTCCAAACTTGCATGAATAACACCAGGTAAGTGCACAATGCTCAGTGTTTTAAACTTTAGAAAATACTATACAGGCAATCTCCGGGTTACCAAAAAGATAGGTTCTGTAGGTTAGTTCTTAGGTCTCATATACACTGCAGCTGCTAAACTCATGTTTAGGAGCAGTTGGGAGCATTTTTTTCAGCAGCCCCTGAACTCTCCTCAATGTTATCTTATGTGTACATGTACACTCAGTCGCTTATAGTAGTTATTATAATAATAATAATATTAGTAGTAGAGGCAGTTGAGTTTACTGACGTTTTATAATCGGGTTCAGGACTGTAGTTTACCGGCATTTCAAATGCCAAATGCTTGTAAGTTGCTGTGTAAATGTGTGTAAACAATAAGACACATTGTTAAGCCGTGCTATCAGCCCATTCATTTGAATGGAAGTCGCATCCAAGTCGGATAATGATGATCCGACTTGTGGTGCGATTTGTGCTCTGAGGATCTTGAAGGGGAACAACACGCCAATTTTTTTTTTAATGGCTTAGGGGTCCCCCCCCAAGATCCATACCAGGCCTTTGGAGTCAAAATGGAAAAAAAACAGCGTGGGGTCTCCCCCAAAATCTATACTAGACCCTTAACCGAGCATGCAGCCCGACAGGTCAGGAAAGGGGGGGAGCGAGCGAGCACCCCCCCCCCCCTGGACCACACCAGGTCACATGCCCTCAACATCGGGGTGTGGATGCTTTGGGGCGGCGGGACGTTCTGCATCCCCTCCACCCCAAATGTTGATGGTGACAAGGGCCTCTTCCCAACAACCCTGGGCAGATCCAGATCCTGCCCCCTCATGTGAATGATAAAGGGGGTACCCCTACCCATTCACCCCCTCAAAAAATGGCAGTGTAGTGTAAATAAAAACAAGAGTTGGTTTTGACAAGTCCTTTATTAAAAATCTTCCTCCAGTCTTCTCCCTCTGGTGTTCAGTCTCCGGTCGTTTTCCTTAGGTCTTCTTCCTCCGGTCTTCTATGCCACTGCTGTCTTCTCCGCCGCCAACCCTCCGACGCTGTCTCCCATCTTTGTGTATGCGCACGTGCCTGCACGTATGCGTCAATGCGCATTTGCATGCGCATTATAGTCCTTGCTCGTCTTGGGCTTCTATGCTCGTGACTCTGCACATAGGTATAAGAGAGAGCATCTGCTGAATGGGAATGAGCACCTGCTGCAGGTAAATGAGCACCTGCTGCACGAGATCCCTGACACTGTTGTCACAAGCTGTGAGGACACCGAAGAAGTCCAGAGGTCCAGTTATGCAACCCATGCTTCTCGCTTACACATTTCACCAGAAATAGCTTCTTTGGAGTGGTGTGGATTAAACACACTGTCCCATGGGTACACCAGAAAAAAGACCTGTAAGTGATGTAGTACACTGGCACGCCTAACCTGGGATGTAACACTACCAAATGGGAAAAGTGGCAAACAGTCACCTTGGAACACTATGGAAGCCTGGCTGAATATTTATCAGCAATTTTTTTATCAACAAATTAGACAACCAAGAACATTTTTCTTTGCTTACAGCAAATATAGGTTTTACCAACATAAAAATGATCTCTCACCCCCTTTTGGGATGATATAATGCAACTATATGACAGGCTTGTGAGTGATCGATTCCCCAACTTGCCCCAAATTACTGTCCTGCCTATGCTGCAAGGTTCCTATAAACAAATCAAAAAGAGCTTGATTAGATATTTCCTTACTTCTGCTCAATCTGTAAAAGCCAGACATTGGCAACAAACCGAACCACCGTCGCTGGCTGAATGGGCTTGTGAAATGGACAGAATTACCATCTGGAACACATGATAGCCTGGGAGGAAAACAGAACAGAGTCATACATATTCACGTGGATGGTATGGTCCCATTTTTTCTATTCCTCTAATTTTACATCCTTCATATCAGGCAGGGCTTGAGTGTTTGGCTATTTCCTGGATCTCCATGTTTGCTCCCCTCTTTTCCCTTCCTTTCCCTTTTTTTTTCTCTACTTTTTCTTTCCTTCCCCTTGCGTTCCATATCTACTCATTCTTCTTCCCCCTCATCAGTCAACGTGATGAATGCCCCATTATGCCCACACTACTCAGGATACATTTTTTGAGAGGGGGTCGTTTACACTTGTTTTTTGATACAATACTGGGCTACCGCATACTGGATAAAACATTACGGTTTCTTACATGTATGACCTTAAATATCCTTCTCCTTTTTATGATTCTAATGGGCTATTTGGAATGACTGATATGTGCTGTATTACAGTACTTTACATTTTTTTTCGTCTGTCCTGTTGCATTGTATACTTGGTCGTCTTCTATACGAATACTATCTTTAATCTGTATGTTCTGAAACCTTAATAAACAGATTAAACATAAAAATGATCACATTCTCAGTTAATAAGGAAAAATATTACCTTGGTGATACAATTAGCATAATGGAATGCCTTAATTGTTTGTCCATTGGGTAAAGCAATTAACAAGCTAGTTTTCTGATATCTCTACACTGAACATCTGCCACATATATAGGTGGCCTTTGTTTTACAGCAATTGAATTAGGCTGATAATAGCTGCTTGTTGTCATATCACTCAATAAAGTAGAGTGCCAAAAGCTCTTTCTGTAACCGCTGCCAATGCGTTCTCAAAAAATTATAAAGTTGGGTGTTTTGATTAGAGAAATTGGTGATTAACCTAGATATATTATCTTGTGTGGGATTATTTTGCAGTTGTTTTCATGGAGCCAATCCATCCTCATGATACTCTATGACCCTTTTCTAGGTGTTTATGAAATACTTTTCTTTCTACCCTCTCTGTTTTAAATGCAAATGAAGCAGATCTGCCTCTCTTTTTTTCATATTTTGTGCAGGTACAAGAGATTGGCCCACAGGGATTTTGAGATTTACTGGCCACTTGTCATGTACAAGATTGAATTGTTGAATTGCCCACTGTGGGCTTTCTGGACAAGGTAGTGGATAAACTGCCACACACATCTGCACAGATAGTAATATCCAAAAATGATGTTTCCCTTAAATCATTTATGTTGTACACACATTGAATGGGTGAGGACATTTAAATTGGAGGTCAAGGCATACAAAATTGTAGTAATAATTAACAAAAACCTAGTGCTTTCTATTTTTATTTCAGTTTTTATTCATAGAGAATTCCTATGTAATGTTACATAGGTACATGTAATTGTGGCCAGTGAATTATAAAGATGACTATCTTTACAGATCTCTATAGACAGAAGTCCCTATAGATAGAATCCATATATCTTGAAAAACCTGACAGGAGTTTTAACAGTTTCACGTTTGTGTTGCTATGGATATTTAGCTGATTTTATAGCATATTTATTTGTTAGTTAGATTGCATAGTTCGATTTTTAAGACCATGTGCTGTTTTTTACAAGCTAAGCATCCCTATTGATATGCAAATGAACCAGTTAGACTAGTTTATGAGCTAGTCAGTGGTAGCTCTTTGCAGGATATGATGCAACAGGAAGTATAGGGGAGGAGATTTAGGACTTTTTGAAACAAGCATGTGGAGAGAAAAAGTACAGAGTTGGTTTGGAACACAAAGGACGAGGACATGTGCTGGAGACTTTGGTGGAAGCATACATTTTCAATTGCACCCTGAGAAAAGAACCATGAAGGACATCTTGATTCAAACTCTAAGTTGAGTAACTGTTTAGTTTATTTACTGCATATATTGTACATGCTTATTTTGCAAGAAAGGATAATTGTCTTGTGCATATAGTAGGCATATTTTGTAACTATGAATTGTGTTTTGTGCAGTTGTATGTGCGTTTTTTTTCTGTTTAGTGAAGCATTGATATACTACAGAGGTATAAGTTTCCTTGGTTTCTACCGCAAGAACCTTTAAAAAAGAGGAAAGCAAAACATTTGGGGGCTTGTCCGGGATAAAGCTTAACTGAATCAGTCCTGTTTTCTGTGGTGTGTTTTGTTGTTTCTGCTGAGGGAAAATGAACACAGCATTCTAGACATAACTAAAAAAAGAATTGTTGATATTCTTTATTATTTTTCATTGTGTCTAACTTATTAATTGTTGTTTTGGCCTTAATAGCGAATCGATTAAAAATACCCTTCAATCCCACTATTAAACACTTGGAATTGGTGTGGGCACCAGCAGAGCTGAGAACTCAAGTGAAGTGATTTCAACAATAGATAGATATAAATAGATACAATAGATATTCCCACGCTGCCTGAGCTGAAAAATTAAATGCTCCAAATAAAATTAAATTAAAGTGCTATAGTAGTTCATATACAGTGCTACGTGTACAAGATCATATACAGTAATCATATATTAGTAATTCAAAAATACTAATTAAATTCATGCACTAAAAACAATACATAACAAATCTACAGTGATGAATAATTAATAAGTGATGGATATTACATGTGCAATAAGTAAAAATATTCCAATATGGTACAGTATCCCAAGACAATAGCAAAACAGGGTAAAACATGATCGTATCGTCACGATCACGTGATTTCATCAGGGAATACATATGATACAATCTCATATGTATTCCCTGATGAAGTCACGTGATCGTGACGATATGCGTCGGAATAGACGGGCACCAGAAGTGACGTCAGGCCGCGAGCTCGCTCCTCGTTCATGTTTTAAACTGCTTTATGTGAGTACCTTATTTTTGCTGTAAAAGAATAAAAACTAGTTTTATATACTTCACTATTGGAGTCCCCTGTTCTCCTTTTTTCTCCATCTGCTGATGCGTTTACCTGAGAGGATCTCCACTGCTAATAATCCATATAAAGGAAACATACATATATAAGCATTCAATAGGCTCCATACAGATCACCATCCATAAGGAAATACTCAGGGAGACCGATTGCAGGACCCTAGAATCTGGATCCCCCCTGGCTATCTTTATGCTGTTACCTTACAGCGGTAAGGTAAGGAGCCACTGCACCTTTAGGTGTAATTGCACTGAAGAAAAGGATCACTCAAGTCACATCATTACATATGCTAGTTGAAATCCAGTACTTAACACTATAATCACCAGCACCTTTTTTGAAGATAAAGATTCACTGTGAACTTTTATGGCACTTGCACTTTATTCCATTTAGACCTATATTATCTTGGGCTACCGTAGCATATTGGAATATTTTTACTTATTGCACATGTAATAGCCATCACTTATTAATTATTAATCACTGTAGATTTGTTATGTATTGTTTTTAGTACATGAATTTAATTAATACTTTTGAATTACTTTTAGAGTATATGATCTTGTACACGTAGCACTGTATGTGAACTACTATAGCACTTTAATTTAATCTTATTTGGAGTGCAGCACCATATATTGATTTTTTTTATAATAGATAGATATAAGTAAACACTTTTTTTTAGGAATATGGTTTTGGGAGGACTAACTCTCATGGTGCACATCAAAGAAATATCAATAGGTCAGTAGCATTGTCTATATCAGTTTCAATGTTTATTGTGGACTCAACATTTATTAACTATATTGAACTTTAATTAGAAAACAGTACTCCTCTTTCTCACAAACCCCCAATTCTTCCAAACAAAACATTACAATTGTTTAATAAATATAACAGACACACTAGCTATCAAAGTTCATAATCTGTTTATCCATGTTGGCTTTTTCTCTAGACAGACTAAGTTTATACCTAGATGAACAATAAGTTTTAAATGTTTGCTCTATATGTAAGTAAGCTATTTTAAGTATTTTGAAATAACCTCCAGCAATGGTTCTGTATTTGTAGCTAGCCTGATGTCTTTCAATACATACTGTAAAATAAGTATTTTCTAGACTGGAGATTATGGTTAATGCTGCAATAATACATCAAATGTAGGCCAAAGTTTGAAATGCATTTGCATTATTATTGCATTTTGTTTCTATGATGTTTTTGGCTCTATAGTTCTTAAAGGCCAAACAATTGACTACCTTACAAAATGGCTACCTCTGCTGTGCCATGGTGTACAACGTAATAAAAACCCCAACAATAGCAACATAAAGAACATATCACATATCCCCTACCTAAAACTGCATATCAAATGTTCCAAACAGACCTATAGTCATGTGAAAAAGTTCATACCATGAAAATGTTCTTAAAATATTTGACATTTCTTAATATATTTGAACAGGGAAATGTAGCATTCACCACCAAAGGAGCCGCTGAGTTGTTTGGGTTATTCTGCCCTGTTCCAGTGCTAATCTGCCCATAAATCTTTGACATACCTTGTGGCTTACAATTAGCTATATTAGAATGCAACAGCCCTAGTGGGAAAATGGGTTAACCAGAAAGAAGTAATACAACCTAAGCATAAACAGATATAACGAACCAAATAGCACACAATACATGTACACAAAATATACAATGGCAATATAGCTGTTAAGATATGGAGCTGTTATTGGGAAAGTTCAATTGCCAAATGCTCTAACTATGGGTATAAAATCCCTCACTATGCTACTGGCTAGTAGAGCTAGAAAGAGTCTGCTGATGTTGGGGCCTTTAGTCTTTGGGTGGAACACTCACTCAAGAGTTTTGTAATCCCATATAGGTAAGAAATTATTCCCAAATCCCTACAGGGCAGCACAGTCTCTACACGTAACGTCCTAACTTCCCAGCAGTTCTTTTAAGTCCCACTGTCACAGGCAGGGGTGCAAGACAGACAACCTCACATTTTCATCAAGTACACTTTAATTTTATGCAGAATTCATAGCTGACTCAACAAATGCAATCCAGGCCCAGAAGTAGGATACAAAAACATGTTCACCATTTTGCTTGACAGTTGTTATGAGGCTCTCCTCCTGAAATGTTGCCTTCAGTTTATGCCAAACACGTCTACTGTTACTGTGTCCAAACAACTATACGTCTGATTCATTCATAGCACATGGTCCAGAAGACCTGGTCTTTTCCTAAATGTTCAATGACAAACTGATGTCTTGCACTAATGCTCTTTATGAACAGCAAAGGCTTTTTCTGGTATACCTCAAGTTAAATTTGTATTCTTTTTTCTAATTAAAGCTGCATTGTCTTTGACACCAAAGGTTGCAAGAGTTACCTGCAGATCCCATGATGACATTTTGGGGTTTGTAGAGAATTGTTAGCAATAAGCAGTCAACTCATGAGGTGAATTTACTGTGCGTGCCAGTGCTGGACAAATTAGCAGCCTTTTGAAAATCATGCCACTCGTTTTTCTTACAGTGAAATGACTGGTTTCAAATAATTTGTCAATTTACAGTTTTTAAATACCTTTCCAGAATCATAGACATCCTCAACCTTCTGTCTGAGAGCCCTAATTTTGGCATGATAACGCCACACATACAGTATTAATAGCAAAAAGAACACCAGACCCCAGGTATCTGAGGTTTAAATAAAACAGGTTCTAGATATCTGAGGATTAAAGTGATTCTAAAGGCAGGCATTTTTTTTATCTTAATGTATTCTATGCATTAAGATAAAAAAAAAAAAACCTTCTGTGTGCCGCAGCTCACCCAGCCCCCCTTAATACTCACCTGAGCCCCATCTCAATCCAGCGATGTTGCACAAGAGTCTCGGCTGTCCTACACTCTCCTTCTACATTAGCTGAGACAGCAGCGGGCACCAGTGAGCCAATGAAAGGGGGGGACGGGGCCATGCCTGAATGGAGACACAGAGCAGCGGCTCGACTCAGGTGCCACCATAGCAAGCTGCTTGCTGTGGGGCACTCAGCAGGAGGGAGGGGCCAGGAATGCCTGCAAGGAACCCTAGAAGATGAGGATCTGGGCTGCTCTGTGCAAAACCACTGTACAGAACAGGTAAGTATAACATGTTTGTTAATTTTAGACAAAAAAACAAGACTTTAATATCACTTTGGCACCGAATCTGGAACATGTGATTTTAATTTCATACATTTGAAGTGGTGGTAAATGTAGTGGTGTTCTAAATTCTTTCATGAGATAAATCAGAATTTTCAACCATTCAGTCATTTTTCAATCATTTCAATTATTTAGATGTTGAGAATGAATAAACCACATACACCATGTACATTTTTTGTGAATTCTTTTTAATTGTTTTAATATTTTACCTTATTCTCTTTGAATGAAAATCTAATGTTTGCATGGGGTGTACTTACATTTTCATATGACTGTATGTTGAAGCAAAAAAAGTCTCTAAGTCTCTCTAAGCATTGCACTGCGTTAGCGCACATGCATTAAAGTGAATTGCATTTAGACAGGGGATTCATAGATTGGTTCTCTGATAATGTCAGAGTGCTGAAGTAGGAAGTTTTTTACATTTTGTTTACTGGCCATTTTAATACTGCTATTGTCTTGGCTTTGGTTGAAGCATCAGTTGTTGGAAAAACTCAGTAAACTCTATTTGGTCTGCATGCTAAGCTAGGTTTTGCAGGATGCTTGTAGGAAACAGTTTATGCTCAGTGAGCATTATTGGATATAACTTTGTTGCATTTGTTGAGCCTTCTGTTGGCTTCTAAAGCAGCAGTAAATTGGTAAGTGTCGTATTTGACCAAAGCTATATCACCCATATCAAACCTCATTTGAGGTTTTTTGTGAGACATGAAGGCCACATAAAGAGCCTTCCTTGGATAGAACAATGTTTCCTCTTGCAGAGAGAGAGAATAACAGAGAGAATTTACTTTCTGAAGGGAATGAGGAATAAACAAAAGTTTGTGCAGTAAGCTTCTGCTCCCACCAATGTCTGGCCTCCTTTTTAACTCGCTATCTCTATGGGGCATTTAATACAAATATTCATTTAATAAAGTTTTCAATATACCATTAACCAGGACAGTGCCAGGACAAGGTCATCCGGTGCCCACGGTGAGCCAAAGCCGATCGATCGCTCGGCTCTCGGCTGCCCCCACTGCCATCCTCGGTCAGGGAATCAGGAAGTGAAGCGTTGCGGCTTCACTGCCCGGTTCCCTACTGCGCATGCACGAGTCGCGCTGCGTGTCTACACTGGTCCCCGTTGTGTTGTGGGAACTGTGTGTTTTTCGGCTAGCTGCGGCTAGCTATTCCCGGAAGTGGGTGCAGATACATGTATTATACAGGTATCTGCACCCCCCTGAAAGGTGCCAATTGAGGCACCGGAGGGGGGGGGGAATCCGATGAGCGGAAGTTCCACTTTAGGGTGGAACTCCGCTTTAAAGCCGACATTTTCCTGGGTACACACTATTCATTTTTTCTTATTCAACCAGCATGCTTAACTGAAAATAGACTGACAGCTCTTTCTTTCATTACACTTGTCAGGGAAATTTTAAGCTTCTCCCTATAAGCATATAATTTCTTTGCGCTTAAAAGCACAAATACAGCTCTCTCATATAATGCCGGGAAAGTGCGTTTTGTATCTCTCCAAGTAATACAGACACAGATGCTGGTATCAAATTGAGCTTAGCAGAATCCTCCAGAGAATAGCCAGGTTCCTTTTATTTATACTATAAACATGAATAACAAAGGAAGGTGGTGGCTTCAGAATCAGCCAATCAGACACTTGATCAGATACTTGTATTCTTTCAAAAGAACCAATCACACACATGTATATATTCAGATAGAAATACAGTAGTGATGTGTGCAGATGCTTTGTGTTCAGGGCCATGTGGCAACTAAGGTAATGGCCCTGAACACGATCGTGTGCACATTTCCACTGCAAAGTAAGTGCATTCTTACTGATCTGCCCTTCCTGTGCCTTCTCCTTTATCACCAAGAGTGATCTATTCTCTCAGTATGGCAATTATCCCCTCATACCAAAAGATCAATTGAAATCTGTAGTAAGGTTAAGACTGTGTGACACACTCCTGCTGCAACCGTTCCCTCAGCCTCTCCACCCCAAAGTTGCAGCAGCTGCTGTCCTGATCTGAGCATTGGCAGTTGCCTAACAATGGGCACTGCACTCTCAGCAGTGCCCCTCTGCTCTCAATGGCTGGAGGCAGGAGGCTTCCTTGTTGCTAAGCAGAGGCTTGGAGCTGCCTGTTCCTTCTCTCCTTGCTGACTGACTGGCATTTTATATAAGCATCACAAGCCCAGGGCCCTGTGCACATGAGAGCATTCAGCTACCTAGCTCATGTTCCATGTGCCTTGCCTAGGTTAGATGGCTTCAAGATGTGAAGAAGGTTGCTGGGGACAGTGGGGAGCATCCCAGTTCGGTGAATACATATCTGCTCCTTAAGTCCTAGAAGCTCCCAGATAACCATAGGCATATTAAAGTTTACACTCTCTTGGAACCTCCTTCATGATCTGGTTCTCAGGTTCCAAGAGGGTGTAAACTTGCCTCTAGCCTTTCAGCTTCAGCTCCTTCTGGTTCCAGTGGACCTCCCGTTCACAAATAGTACTTGCCTTTCCTGCCAGTGATTCTCTCTCAAACTGCTGCCAGGAATACTCCACATTTCCTGTGCCAGTTCTGCCTTTGAGCTAAAACTGCATCTTTTCTTGGTTCCCTCTTATCACTCAACTATTCAGTCGCGTCCAGGGTGCCTAGCAGGGCTGGCTCTACCATGGGTCCTGGTGGGTCCACTGGACCTTGGCGGCAGTTTCAGAGGGGTGGCAAATTGATGCATGAGACAGTGGCAAAACTCCCTCCAGCCTGCTCCGCTCTGCCCACCCTGCTCCTTATATCACTGTGGGGGGACCGCCGTTTATCCCACTGTGAGCGGGGCCAGCGCGGCTGCTGTTAGTGGTAATGGCAGAGAACTCGCAGCCATACTCACACAGTGGACCATCCTCCCATCCTCTCCACGGCTCCCCTCATTGCTGCTGATGGATGCCATGTTGGGACAGGAGGCGGAAACTGCAGGAGAAAGTCAGCTGACCAGCTGACGGCCAACAGCATGAAGGGAGAGGAGCTTTATGCTGTGTACGGAGACCCCATGTTAGAATAAGCATCACTGGAGGCATGGCTGACACTGAGAACAAGTGCCAGCGCCACTGATCCCATCCCCACCACTGCTGCCTGTGTTTGAATCCCCCCACCACCACCAAAGCCTCTGTCTGAACCCCCCCACCACCTCCACTGCCTCTGAGTGAATGCCCCCACCAACACCACAGCTGCCTCCTGACTTAAATGCCCCTGCTGTCTTCCAAGGAACTTATCAATTATGTTCTTTATGACTACATAGCCAAGCTCTTGGTCATCTATCTAGATGACTTTCTGATTTGTTCCTTGTCAGACCATTAATGTCATGTCAAAGTAGTCTTGGCCAGGCTTAGAACACAGTCTTTACCCCAAACTAGAGAAGGGACTTTTTTATGCCACTGAGGTCTCATTTTTGGTGTACGTTATCTCCAACGCAGATTTAGTCATGGACTCACCAAAGTCTGGATCATTTTGCTCAGACCTCAGGCTATTTATCTTCATTCTATTTAACACTTCCTAGGGTTTGACAATTTTTATAGAAAATTCATCTACCTTACCAAAAAGGGCACCAATTTCAAGGTGTGGCCACAAGAAGCTATCCAAGCTTTTAAAACACAAAATAAGGCTTTTACTTTCACACCCATCTTGAGGCATCTGGGCCCTGCTCTTTAATTCTTGAAAGTCAAAGCTTCTGAGATTGGTTAAGTTACAAGGTTAATTCCACAGTAACTTGCATCATTGTGCTTTCTTTTCTCACAAATTCTCCTCTTTTTGAGACCAATTACTCCTGGCCATGAAACATTGGCTAGAAGGGGTACTACATCTATTTACTATCTACACAGATCACAAGAACCTTGAATACATTAAGCTGGCCAAACGCTTACATTTCTGGCAAGCTCGGTGGTCTTTCTTCTTCTCTGTCGCCTAGAACTCAGCAGATTTATTACCTCCTCTTTGTGATAACTTCCTCTTTCATTGGTTCAAGTAAACTAATCATAGAACCTAAAAACCTTGAGTTGTCTGATTATTGCTTTACAGTAACACAAGGATGTCTGAACCCAGAGTGTCAGGTCGGTTGGAAAGGTCACTTGGTCATGGTCGTGCAGATGAGCAGGTAATACTAAGCAGTCTTCTACGGGACCGTGCTACATGTCAATGATTCTCCTCACTGTGTCAAGAAAGGTTTCACCTGCTGGTGGCGCTGTTAGACCTTTGGCTTGCAGTACTGGTGTCCACCAGCGGGTGTGTCCTGGCAGCCTAGAACTGTCAGGAGAGGTTTCACATGCCGGTGGCACTGTCTAATCCTTGGGCCGCAGTACTGGTGTCCACCAGCGGGTGTCTCCCTGCAGTATGGAGCCCTGGCAGCCTAGAACTGTCAGGAGAGGTTTCACATGCCGGTGGCACTGTCTAATCCTTGGGCCGCAGTACTGGTGTCCACCAGCGGGTGTCTCCCTGCAGTATGGAGCCAACATCTCCTGCGATCAGGCGTCACCTGAGGCTGATTGCAGGAGATGTGTATTAATACCCGAAAAGCACTCACACACTTGCCTTGGTATTGTCCTTAAGCCCTGACCTGTACCTGCGATCCTCTGTCCCTGTAACCTGGAACCTGAACCTATCCCTCCTGTGACCCTGTTAACTTGTGCCTTGCTCTGCAGCCTGATCCCGTCCACCTTCTCCCTGTCTTGTTTGCTCCTTGCCCCCATCTGCTGATCTCCCATTGATGACCCTGGCCCAGAGCCAGATTAAGAGCATCATGGGCCTGGTGCTGAGGATTTTGGTGGGCATTTTTATGGAAACAAAATGAAAATGCAAACATTTTTTGCAAAAAAAAATTAAATATACTCTCACCAGTAATATCAGCCATGCAGCCGTTGAGCAGCAGCACCACCAATACGACCTGCTATGCAGTCTCTCACTAACAGCAACATAGGTCGACCACATTACCAAACTGCCATTCATTAAAATCATCCTGACACTATGCATGATATGGCGTCAGGATGATCAAATTCCATTATTTTTATTACTACATTGTAATATATAGTGAAATAGTACAACTCACCATAATGCAGAATGAGTGGGAACCTGAGCTTGTCACTTGCCACCAGATGCAGCATGTCATTTGCCACCATCGCCTGCCACCAGATGCAGCATGCCAGATGCCACCCATAGCCTGCCATCAGATGCAGCATGCCAGATGCCACCCGCAGCCTGCCACCAGATACAGTGTGCCACTTGCCACCAGAAGCCTGCCACCAGATACGGTGTGCTACTTGCCACCCGCAGCCTGCCACCAGACACAGTGTGCCACTTGCCACCAGCAGCCTGCCACCAGATACAGTGTGCCACTTGCCACCAGCAGCCTGCCACCAGATACAGTGTGCCACTTGCCACCAGCAGCCTGCCACCAGATACAGTGTGCCACTTACCACAAGCAGCCTGTCACCAGATACAGTGTGCTACTTGCCACCAGCAGCCTGCCACCAGATACAGTGTGCCACTTGCCACCAGCAGCCTGCCACCAGATACAGTGTGCCACTTGCCACAAGCAGCCTGTCACCAGATACAGTGTGGTACTTGCCACCAGCAGCCTGCCACCAGATACATTGTGCCACTTGCCATCAGCAGCATGCCACCAGATATGGTGTGCCACTAGCCACCAGACACAGTGTGCCACTTGCCACCAGCAGCATGCAACCAGCAGCATGCAACCAGATACAGTGTGCCACTTGCAACGAGCAGCCTGCCACCAGATACAGTGTGCCACTTGCCACCAGTAGCCTGTCACCAGATACAGTGTGCCACTTGCCATCAGCAGCATGCCACCAGATACAGTGTGCCACTTGCCATCAGCAGCATGCCACCAGATACGGTGTGCCACTTGCCACCAGACATTGTGCCACTTGCCACTAGATACAGTGTGCCACTTGCCACCAGCAGCCTGCCACCAGATACAGTGTACCACTTGCCACCAGAAGCCTGCCACCAGGTACAGTGTGCCACTTGCCACCCGCAGCCTGCCACCAGATACAGTGTGCCACTTGCCACCAGCAGCCTGCCACCAGACACAGTGTGCCACTTGCTTCAAGGAGCATGCCACCAGATACGGTGTGCCACTTGCTACAAGCATCCTGTCACTAGATAAAGTGTGCCACTTGCCACCAGATACAGTGTGCCACTTGCCACCAGATATGGTGTGCTACTTGCCACCCACAGCCTGCCACCATACACAGTGTGCCACTTGCCACCCACAGTCTGCCACCATACACAGTGTGCCACTTTCCACCAGCAGCCTGTCACCAGATACAGTGTGCCACTTGCCACCAGCAGCCTGTCACCAGATACAGTGTGCCACTTGCCACCAGCAGCCTGCCACTCCCCCCAGGACTCTGCCTGGACAGATAGAAGGGACAGGGCCTGCATAGTCAATCAAATCCCTGGAGCCCCCACCCCTCCTGAGCTGGGATGGTATGGCCGTGTGTGAAATGAATGCCAGAGTATTGATCAGACCAAGTTCTACAGGGGGAGGGTATTGTGTGTTCAAGTCTTTGGGCTCACACTGGTGTGCTGCAGTCTACAGCACTGCTTGTGTATCTGCAGTTTTAGCTTGCAGTCCTATTGATATATATCAGGTTTTTGCTGCATTTTCTGACAGTGCTGCCAAAGATAAGATGCAGCATGTAGGAATTTTGGTGCGCTTTCAGAAAATGCAGAAAAAAAACACAACCTAAAAGAAATCAATAGGACTGTGGGTAAAACGCAGGAAAACTGTGGATACACCAGCAATGGGCCAAAACATAGCAAATCAGTGTGAACCCACCTAAAAGCACAAGGGACCGAGCACTACCACAGGCTGATGACACAATTCTAAACACTTTGGCTGCAGTTATAAGAGCTACTGCTGGAGAAAAAAAGTTAAAAACTAGGGGAAGGGAGATAAGAGTCCAGTCACTGAGCTAACATTTGGATGGTCCCTGGAGGCTCATCACTCAGAGATATCCTGTTCACCTTCTATCTGCTGGTGTTCTGTTCATAATTTCCCACCCACACGGCTCCTTCACTGCACAGACTTCACAGAGGGAGAGGGGAGGGGAAAGGCAGAGCCGACTCAGCCTCTCCCATTTGTTGAGGGGGGGAACTATGCACTGTGACATTGTAATAACCACAGTGAGCAAACACAGATGCAGCCAGACACCCCTACATTTACACACAGCTTCTCCTGTCCCATAGAAGCTTATGGACACTAGAACATCGGGCTTATACTGCTGACTAGGCGGGCCGATTTTAAGGCAGGGGCCTGGAGCTGCAGCTCCTAAAGCCCCTATGTTAATCCGGCCCTGCCCTGGCCTGGCTACATTTACAATTCTGGTATTCCCATCTATTGTATATACCTGTTTAACTGTTGTTATTTGTGGGTCTCTGCCTGGTAGTTGGTTTGTTGTGCACTGTGTTGTATTGGAGGTGTTTTTATCTATATACACTTACCTTAATAAATTACATTTTATCACTTTATATGCGTTTGGTTCCCTCTGTTGTTGTCCACGCAGTTCTGGTCACACCTGTTCAGGACACACTGTGTGCCCACAATCTGTCCCCTTCCTCAATTTCTCAATCTGTGCCCTTCAATCCTTGCTGCTCTGCCCTTGCCTAGACCAACAGAGGCAGCTGGTTTTGGACAGGAGAGCATCATACTGCAGACATGCAGCGGGAGGATTGGAACTGTTTAGGATGGTGAGCGGGAGACCAGTATACACATTTCTCAATCTTTTTACTTTCCTGACTGAACACAGAAGTTCGATTTTCAGTAGTAATGCCCTGATATTTCACCAAAAACCCCTGTAGCAGCCATGTCTAAAAATAATTACAAAATGTAAAAAACAAAAAAACCCCCCAAAAAACAGAAATACCCCCCCCCCCCACACACGTTACATAGACATAATATACATGTGCACTACACACATGTTGTAATGCAAGGCTTCATGTACACGAGACATTGTTCAACCTCTCCTGAACGATTTAACTTGACAGCTAGAAGCCACAGTCTAAAAATGACCATCTAGCCGCATTTAGTCACGTTTGGCCATGTTTACCTGCATTTGCGTCTAGAAGTGTTTGTAATAGAATTTTTTTTTTTTTTTTTTTAATTAAAAATTTCTGTGAACGAAATGCAGCTAAACACAAGTTACCACGTTTAACAGAGTGTCAGGTCACCTAAGGCCAGGTGACAGATGCACACCGTTGGGATCAGGAGTGCACCGCAAAGGTAGTGGACCCTACAGCTGACTACTGCAGATGGGAGTCTGGGTGGTAAGGAAGGCAGGCCCTCTGGAACACCAAGACGGACCCCACAGGGGCTAGAGTGTAAGATTCCCTAGGGCGCAGAGTCTAAGAGCCAGCAGGTGTTCACCAGAGCCTCTAGTGGTGAGGATGGACTGGGCTGCAACTGGCTCCAGGTCGCAACCCCCAGGGTCTCCCAGCTCACGCCCACAGTAGGCTACAAGAGGATAGAGATAGTTATGCTGCATACACACGATCAGAAATTCCGCCAGCAAAACTCCAATGAGAGCTTTTTGTCGGAAAATGAGACCGTGTGTATGCTCCATCGGTCTTTTGCTGGCGGAATTCCAGTCAGAAAAAGATTGAGTTCTCTATTTTTTGGTCGGGAAAAGTTCCTATCTGAAAATGCGATCATCTGTACAAATTCCGACACGCAAAATTCCCACGAATGCGCGGAAACAATTTGACGCATGCTCAGAAGCATTGAACTTCATTTTGTCGGCTCATCGTAGTTTTGTACATCACCGCATTCTTCATGGTCAAAAGTTAAGGGAACTTTTGTGTGACCGTGTGTATGCAAGGCAAGCTTGATCGAAATTCCTTTGGAAAAGCCATCCAAGTTTTTTCCAACGGAAAATCCGCTCGTGTGTACGGGGCATAAGGGAATAAGCCAAAGTTTGGGGCGACTAGCAGACAAGGATAAACATAGAACACGCCAAAGGTCAGGGTCACAAGTGGACAGGGATAGTCGAGAACAAGCCAAGATCGATAACTGGAATCAGACGTAGAAGACACAGCAAGATGCACATGGAAGCTAATACACAAAGTTGATCAGCAGGGTTGGCTTGCAGTGCACAGGTTAATATAGAGTTCTCTGATAGGGGCTGGGGTGGAGCCATGCTAGAGGAGGATTATAAAAGCAGTCAGGTGAGAATGGCTGGTCTCTAGAGGTGAAAACATGGAGGAAAGGTAAGCTGACAGACAAACACTACTGCATAACCATGACAGTACCCCCCTCCTACAAGGCCTCCCCCTTCCCCGCCTGGGACCAGGTTTAGAGGGGAACTTCAGATGAAACTTCCTCAACAGACGAGGTGCAAAGACCTCAGAAGCCGTGATCCAAGACCTCTCCTCAGGATCAAACCCTTTCCAATGCACGAGGTACTGAAGAATGCCTCTACAGAGTTGGGAATCCAAAATTTGACTAACTTCGTACTCCTGATTATCCTCAGAGACCGGCGCCGCGGTAGGGAGAGGACTTGAGGCTTCAGAAGGGCAACATAGAAGGAGTTAGCGATTTTGAGGCTTTTGGGAATCTGGAGTTTGAAACAAACCGGATTCAGTTTAGAAGTTATAGCGTATGGACCAATGAATGTCAGGGCAAATTTGAGAGAAGGAACCCGGAGTCTGATGTTCCTGGTGGAAAGCCAGACTTTGTCTCCTGGCTTGCTGCTTACGCCTGCGACAGTCAGCAAAACTCTTGAATTTGTTGGCAGCTTTCTGGAGGAAATCATAAACGTCAACCCACATGGAATTGAATGATTCCTGAACGGTAGCCTGGCACTTACCCCTCTACCCTTCCTGACTGTCACCCATCTACTCTTTCCTAGTGCCTGCACCTCTTTGTCTCCACCCACCTCTATGCTGGCCCCTGCCTGCACCTGCCGTGTGTGTTCTTGGTATGGAGGGACTTCTCAGTGCTGACAGTTGCTTCCCCAGATTCAGACCCGCAAGATGTTTCATGCGTGTTTCTCAATCTCTTTACTTTCCTGAATGAACCCAGACATTCTGTTGTCAGTAGTAATGCCCTGATATTTCACCAAAACCCCCCTGTAGCAGCCATGTCTAAAAATAACAAAAAAAAAACAGAAATCCCCCCCCCCACACACACACACACACACAGACATAATACATGTGCACTACACACATGTTGTAATGCATGTAAGGTTTCATGTACTCGGGACGTTGCTCAACCTCTCCTGAACCATTTAACTTGACAGCTAGAAACCGGCATCCAAAAATGTCCGTTTAGCCACGTTTACATGCCACGTTTAGATGCGTTTGGCCGCGTTTAGCTGCATTTGCGTCTAGAAGCGTTTGTAAAAAAAAATTATATATTTTTTTTGTTGTTAAAATGAAAAACATCTGCAAACGAAACACTGCTAAAGTGAGTGTAACTCTCTCGCTCTGCTAAACGTGATTTACAGTGTTTAGCAGCGTTTACAAGCTGTTACAGGCATTTGGTGTTTCAAATGCCTCTGAACATCCGCGTTCCAAAAAAAAGCTTCTAAACTCAACTGCCTAGAAACTGCTATAAACGACCCTGTGTACATGTACTGATAAGATAACATAGAGGAGAGTTCAGGGGCAGCTGAAAAAAATGCCGAACTGCTCCTAAACATCCGTTTTATTTAACTAAACACATAATTTTGATAAAAATGCAACATGAATGTTTTTTACAATACAAAATTCCATGTAAGGGTGAATAGTAAGTCACTTAAACCACAGTTTTTAAGCAGCAAAAAGTTGAAATAATCTTTTGACCTAAAAAAAAAAAAAAATTAATCTAGCACACGTGTACAATTTAAAAATGTATTTTGCAGCAGTAGAAGGTTACAATGAAAAAAAAAAAAAGAACCCATGAAAAACAATAAAAACATTAAATGAACTATATAACATAAGAGAAAAGATAACATCCTCATGTACTAACCCCTCACTAGATGGATAGCTCCCCTTGCAACATTTTCCATCCAATAATATGTTGCCTCCAGATTTTTAGCACAAGTTGCTTATGTACAGTTTTAAATACCTTTGATTTTTAATGGTTCAAAAAAAAAGCTCATTTTTAAATTTACAAATATTTTTATTTAACTCAGTAAAGTTTTATCTAAATTTTGCAGGAACTGTAGAAGTAATGATGTGTAGTTTTATCAAAAATATTGTTTAATAAACATTGGTGCAACCATCACAAAATCAGTAGCACCATCATTTTGTTCTATCAGTCCTTTGCTTTTTGGAAATGTATGACTTTTTTTTTTACAAACTCTAAAATATGTAAAATGAAAATTGAAAACAATTGCAAAAATAGTCTGTCAACAAATGGGTTAAAATGCCAGGTCAGACCCCCCCCCCCCCCCCCGGACTAGATAATCGCATAGTTATGTAGTAAAATATTTTTGGAAGACTGTAACCATTTCAAGAACTTTTATTCAACACAATATAAAATCATTCATAAAAACACATTTGGCGACAAGCAGCTTTCACACTCTTTCAAATCTATTTTTTTTAAAGATCATATACAATCCATATATAGATTACCTGTACCTGAAAGCTTCAATTTGATATTACCATTAAAATGTGAAATATGCAATGTGCATACTGCTGCAAAAGATACAGCTCCAAATTCAAACACTGCATTCCAAACCTTCTTTACACATGATGAATCTACATGATGATGATCTCATAAAAGTGGTGAGCTATAACTATTGATAGGCAAAAAAGAGGTAAGCAGAGGACAATGTTTGGGAATTTAAAGCTGAAGAATAATGGCAAGAGACAGATAAGAATTTGGACATAACGTACTGAAGGGCAAGGAAGAACACACATTTTACCTTGTATATAACCACTTTCATAAGGATGGAATTCTTGAATTTTACCACAATTATGGGATCACTTAAAATTAAAGGTTCATTACTCATTTAATCAGTACTTAAAACATATTCCAGGTTTATGTTATCTATGTTGAAACATATACGTATATCATTTGGGAAACAGCCAGTGCTTAATTAATCTTGTATGTGTTGTTATTTCTACATTAAAAGAAAAGAATGAAAATGTGAAATTCATGTCAAGCTTTTGAAAACTTTTTTTTCCAGTTTTGGATATAGTGGGAATAGAATACTGTAGAACCCTGGTCAGGTTTTCACTACCATGCAGGGTTCCATTAGATAAATTTACTCCCATTTCCTGTACTGCTGACAACAGTTTCAACAGACAAGAAGTAAGGGAAAATGTGCAACATGGACAGACAGAAATAAAAATCTGATAGGGGTCCTAGCCTTCCCATATTAAAGAAAATCTATGTCTTTGGTGCTGTTGAAAAAATTCCTTCACTTCCTGTCTAGCAAAACATTGTCGACAGGAAGTAAAGATACATCTCTATAAAAAAAAAATTCACAGCAAAAAATAAATAGAAATCCAAAGAATTTTGGGGGCCAAACAGACCACTTCATGAGGGCCCAGGAATTATGACTATGCTGCAGATACCAGAAAAATTTGTACTCTGGTTTCTACTTGGAATAGTTTCAATGACAGGGTATGTCAGTGCTAACAAGTGCAGCACAAGGCAAATCAGGTATATTGCATCTCTACTGTGCCTGCAGCTGCCTGCACTATCATACAGCCAGCAGATTTCTGTGGCTATGTTAAGTGAGCTGTGATTTTATAATAAGGAGATGTACATTTTATGCTGAAAGTAGATGTTCATAAAACAGAGCTCTAAAAAGAAGCACGATTTATACTGGACTGACACTACATACATTGCATTTTGCTGCAATATACTGAAATACAGAACTACTCAGAATGAACAGGCTGTATGTATTCTGATTATAGAGCTACTCAGTGCTGCCCCCCTGTGTGACTCATTCCATAGGCTGTAATTTCCTACATCGCACATCTCTGCATTATGATTGTGTCACAATAAAACATGACCTGCACCAAAGCTAACAGAATTTGCAGCTAATGATTTGATTATGTTTACATTTGAGAATCCTCGCTAATGGGATCCTTGGGAGGTTCACAATATTGGGGGGGGAGGGTCCTTATTGGACTTGAAGATATTATGATTAAAGCATTCCTCACAGAGGGCAGGATTTCCTGTTCAAGTATCCCATTGTACGGCAGCCAGGCAAACAGCAACATTCACTATTCTGGCTCAGTAAACAGTCTAGGGGTTGCCTTTTCATTTCCATTTCCATTTCAATACATCTTTATTGAAGGGTTTTCAACATTACAAAACAAAGAAAAAGTAGACATTCATAGACAAACAGAAAAGCTCAGAGTATGTCACAACCCGTAGAAGAAGGTTAGTTCACCAGAATGAGTAGGCATACGCAGCATTAGAAAAAAGGAAAAAAAAACTAGCATAAGATTAGAGCCCATTTCATAAGTAGTACTATCAATAGCATACAAACAAATCAATCAAAAAGAGACATTGTTGGAAAGCCATTCCGTCCATGGATGCCACATTACTATGACATTGTAGTGGGGTTGCCTTTTTAAAGTTTATTGCAGATTCACTTGGATGGGGCTTAGGGAGGCTTTGGGATACTTCAGAACACTACTTCTTAGAACAGTCCTTTCAGCAGCAGGAAAAAAGTGGACAGTACTGGGACACCAAAAGCAATGTTCCAGCCCAGGCAAGCCTCAGTGTAAGTACACCAGGGGTTAACATCAGCAACAGTCAATAGGATCATTCACTAAGGTGTGTAACTCACAGTGTTCCTGGGTACCCGGATGCCTCCCTCTGGACTCAGGAAGACAGATTTGTCTGTGAATATTTTAGTCCAGATCCCCAGCGAACCCCCTCTTTTAGTTTCAAAAGAATTTGCAGCAGAATAGACCCCCCAGCTATGCACAGCTGGGACCTTGATGAGAGACAAGAAGAATCTTCAGCTGGGCTGCCTCTTCAGGCTAGGAGCCTCTCCTCTTGGAATAGAACCCTCCCCCCTCAGGCTCCAAAATATTTATGTTTTCCCCCATCCACCATCTGGGCATTGTCTCAGGAGTTGTTGTAACTCCTCTTCTTGTTGTTTAATATTATGGACTCATTTGGCTCTTGAACCTATTTTGATCAATGTACCCCAAATAGTTGCCTTGTGAGCTGCTCAATTAGTACTCAGGGAAATATCTGTACAGAGCATGCGCTCTGAAGGAACAGCATACTAGTGCCATTCCTTCAGAACTGTGTACCACAACTGAGACTCCTGTGCATATGGGTGGGAGTGACGTAATCGCCGCTCGGCCAGTCAGATGGCCGGAGTCCATGAACCTGGAAGTACGTCCGGGTGCAGATGAAAGCCTCTGCAGCGGGTCAGCGTGCCGCTGCAGGGGTTTGTTTAAGGCTGGTTTCACACTAGTCAGGTGCGAATTGCAGCTGTGGTTTCCCTGCAAAGATAAAAATTATTCATTCCTTGGTTCCTCTCTGTTAAAGATCCCCTTGCTCTCTCACTTAAAGACCAGAGGTGCACCTGGATTTCCACTTACCCGGAGTAGAGGGTGCACTTAATTATAGAAAAGGCTAGAAAGCAGAAAGAGAAAATAGTTAGTAAAAGAAAGTAGTACCTAGGTTGTCTAACAAGCATAATACTGCATAACAACTGAAAACAATAACTGGTTAGGGGGAACGGGTCAATTGCCATCCCATCAATTGCCCCTCGGCAGTTGGGAAAGTCCCACCGCTGGGCAAAGTGGGATACCACAGTTTGCCATTCCTGTGGCGTTGAAGGTAACTGTGGAGTCAAACAAGAAAAAAAAAATAGTACTTTTGCATATAACATTGCAAGCAGATTAGACACAAACATTCTTGGCCAACATCAGGATAATGTCACGGAACGTCCCACACTCTGCTTGAGTGCTTCCGTCAGTATACCACTTCCTCCCAGTCTGCATATAGATATCAGATATTCCAACCGCTCCCAAGCACAAAACAAGACAAGACTTGCTTAGATGCTAACATGGACTGTTTTATTAGAACCAGAATACAAGACTTTTTATACAGTAGAAGAGGAGGTTCTCCCCTCCTGCTCATATTACTCTAACAATACACCTGTAACAAATTAACATGAGCTAATTAACTAATCCCTTTAAGCAGCCGATGTGACTCTATGCCCGTCAGGATTTCACTACAGGTCAGACTTGTTGTCACCGAGCTTCACACAGTACATTATACTTTATCATAAGTACAACCACAGGACATTTTCTCACAACAGCAGGAGCTCCAACAGGAGTCGGTCCGTCTCCTACATTGTACAGAGGACAATGTGATCAGCTCTCTCAATTAACTAACATGTTGAATTCAGAATCAAACAAACCAAGAATAGTCTCTACATACATCCTGGGAGATATTGTGGACAAAGATCACTGTCCCATTTTAAGTAGTCCAAGATATATTTTCTCACTCACCCTGTGCCAGGATGGCACAGGGTGACTTAGACATAAGAGGTGTATGGGGAGCTGAAACAGGGGCATCCCATACTTTCCAAGGGATTCTGGGTTCCATGGGCCCTCCCGTCACATCTCTCCCCTTTCGGCAGACGGCTAACACAGGAGGAGACCCCAGACGGGTTGACTCCGAAGTTAGTCCATAGTTCCAGTCCTCTAATGCCTGTACCCACACAGTAACCCAAACAAATTGTTCCAAACAGAGCATTACTTACCCAGCCAACCTCTGCCCTCTCAGAGAACATATCCGCCGCTGGGGAGAGGCCTAGACTGGCCCTTCTCCCTGGAGTCCTTTCTGCCTCTGGAGAGAAGACAGGGGGACTGGGCTCACGCTGTCATGCTGTTGGGGATCTGGGCTGACTACCCAGCATCCCTGGGGTAGGACAGGTGGAGACTGAAGTCCCATACACTTTTACAGGAAATCCATCATTTGTTAGTGGAGAGCAGGGGCCAGCAGCGCTCTGTCCCATTGCCAGCAGTTCAGCTGGGCATAGGAGCATCCCTACATCATCTGCTCCAGCTAACTGCTGGGGAGAGGGGCCAACTGCCCCAGCTCCCTGGAACGCCGCATTTGTTGCAGGTGCTGGGCAGAGGTTGGTAGCACTCTGCCCAGTTGCCAGCACTTCTGCTGGTTTTCTGTTAGTGGAGAAGTGGAGACCACAGGCCCATCCACCGACACCAGATCAAGCTGCAGTTGTGAAGTGACGACTGCATTCTTTCCTTGGATCCTGATCTGCTGCTCGCGATAGACTGCCACCTCCTCACCCTGGGCCTCCAGAATTGCTGCAGGTGTGGAGCAGAGGTCTTGGACCCTCTGTCCAGTTGCCAGCACTTCTGCTGAGGATTTGCTAGGTGGTTCCTCCTCTACAGAAACGTCTATCAAATCCTCAGTCTCTGGAATTGCTAAAAGTGTGGAACAGAGGTCTTGGACCCTCTGTTCAGTTACCAGATCTTCAGCTGGAGAAGTCTGTTGTAACTCCATAGATGCTGCTGGCAGAAAATCACATGTCCCTATCAGTCTTGTGGAAGAAAGGCCAACTACCTCTTCTCTCAAGAAGGCCACAGCCACTGTTGGTGCTGGGCAGAAGTTAGCAGAGCTCTGCCCTGTTGTCAGCACTTCAGGTTTGGGGACGGCAATCTTCGGAGTTTCCACTGCCGAATCTCTGGCATGCTGCTGAACGTGTTCTTGGAGTTTCCTGTATGCCCTTTCTAGATGCTGTTCCTTCCTTAGCAAATGGTCCAGATCAGGTTTAAGCTTTGAGACCCCTGCAAGACCGAGCATAGCGTCTCTATAAGCTCGCAGGTCCTCAAGGGTAGGTTCCCCTTCATCGCCAAACACAAAACGATCTGTAAGGCTCTCCCACAGCAATCCAGGGCCACCAAAGTCATATCCCTCCGGAGAGCATTCTGTTGTCTCCCCATAATTCCCTGCTCTGCGAGCCATTGCAGAGCCTGATAATGATTGTCCAGCTCTATCTCCTGCTGGACCAGCCTGTCCAACTCAGTCACCCATTGCTCCTGGGGCTGCTCTCCCAGGAATGCCATCCGCAATGCCCATTGGTCACTGGCCCGTTGCTCTTGGGTTGGAAAGCACTTGCCCTGCTTTATACCAGAGGGCTCCAATCCAGAGCTCCACCCGAATCTGCTGCCTGAGCTCCAGGTATTCATCCTCAGACACAGTCCTGGTGTATGCTGAAAGGACGATCCGCAGCAGCCCCGGGAACTCTGATGCCAGATCCATATCTCCGCTGGGGTGACCAAAGTCTGCTATCCTGATCTTGGATCCAGGTGGAAGTTTGGATGTCCCAGACTGCAGGAAGTATCCCACCGCTGCCACCAATGTCACGGAACGTCCCACACTCCGCTTGAGTGCTTCCGTCAGTATACCACTTCCTCCCAGTCTGGATATAGATATCAGATATTCCAACCGCTCCCAAGCACAAAACAAGACGAGACTTGCTTAGATGCTAACATGGACTGTTTTATTGGAACCAGAATACAAGACTTTTTATACAGTAGAAGGAGGTTCCCCCCTCCTGCTCATATTACTCTAACAATACACCTGTAACAAATTAACATGAGCTAATTAACTAATCCCTTTAAGCAGCCGATGTGACTCTGTGCCCGTCAGGATTTCACTACAGGTCAGACTTGTTGTCACCGAGCTTCACACAGTACATTATACATTATCATAAGTACAACCACAGGACATTTTATCACAATAGCAAGAGCTCCAGCAGGAGTCGGCCCGTCTCCTACATTGTACAGAGGACAATGTGATCAGCTCTCTCAATTAACTAGCATGTTGAGTTCAGAATCAAACAAACCAAGAATAGTCTCTACATACATCCTGGGAGATATTGTGGACAAATATCACTGTCCCATTTTAAGTAGTCCAAGATATATTTTCTCACTCACCCTGTGCCAGGATGGCACAGGGTGACTTAGACATTAGAGGTGTATGGGGAGCTGAAACAGGGGCATCCCATACTTTCCAAGGGATTCTGGGTTCCACGGGCCCTCACAATCAGTATAACATTTATTTTAAGGAGTATTCAAAGAAAAAAAAAATAAGGTCCACTTATCAGATTCTTCACCCTCTCTGATGGCCCATTGTAAAAAATTTAGGGGGGGGGGGGGGGTATGTTTTGGACAGGTAACCCTCTCCACTTCATTGAGAGCTGAATGCATACATAATGTGTGTTACTTTGGCCAGGCCCTCCTTACTATTGGCAGACCACTGGACAGGTAAGAAGTGTCATAATACAAAATTATAAATACACACTGTACAAATTGAAGCACAATTTAACATTCTGCAAGATATCAAGATAATAGGAGAACAAAACTTGAAACAGTACCATTTGAAAGTATTTAGGCAGGCCCTTTCACTACATGCTTTGGTGAATTCATCCAGAAATATGACCACAAAAGAGGTAGGTATAGTGTGTTTGGGCTTGGCAAAGTCAGCAGACAGAGGATTGGTATCGGTTGACTTAGCGGTTGGGGGGGAGGGAGGGTTCCAAATGAGTTTAGGACCCCCAAAAAACACCTCTGGCACTCTGCCTGAATTTAAGGACATAAATAACATTTAAAACACATTTTAGGGGGTGTTTAGGGTAAAGCACTACAATGGAGCTGACAAAATACTTTAGCAAACATTAAATATAGAATGTGATGTTAAAGGATAAAACTTACCTTAATATAGTCCTTCTGCAGGACCTGTATGATGGCAGAACAGGTCTCTGGAATAATGATCCCCAGAGCCTGGGGGGAGATGCCGAGAAATTGATGTCCTGCAGGCTTCTCCCCGTCGCCAAGTACTGCAATGTGGCAGGAGTGATGGCTTGCTGCATGCAGGTGTCCTGCTTCGTAATACAAGGGGACAGCAAAGCCAACAAACGGGGAAAAACAGGGGTCCGTCATCCGGAGATAATTCCTGAAATCATCAGGATTATTCTCAAGGATCTCCCACAACAAAGGCATATGAGAGAATTGGTCACGCTGGAGCAACCAATTCTTCGTCCATGAACTCCTCCCCACCCTGTTCATAGACTGGGCTTGGGTCAAAGTAAGAACCCCCACACCAAGCCCCCGCAGAGCATGAACTCTACAATGAGTACGTACCCGCAACATGGCTAGAAAACGGTTGACTGGTCAGAACGAACTAACAGAACACACTGAAAATCAGAAAGGCCTGAGAAGTGCGACCTGAAAATCAGAAACGAGCGGACAAGAACGCACTGAAAAACAGAAGCGAACTATAAAAGAGCGCACTGAAAAACAGATACGAACTGACTACACGCACTGAAAACCAGATACCATCCCACAAAACACAAACTGACGAGCAGTACTGATCTGAAAAGCACGAGGCTGAAAAGCGCGAATTGTCTCTCACCAAACTTCTACTAACATGAAATAAACACGAGATTAGCAGAAGGAGGGCAAAGGGTGGCGCACTGGCGATAGAAGTTCCCTTTGATAGTGCCGTCGTACATGTTGTACGTCAGCTTGTTCTTGGCAATCATAATTTCCGACAACATTAGTGCGACCGTGTGTATGCAAGACAAGTTTGAGCCAACATCCGTTGAAAATAAATCCAGGATTTTCTTGTCGGAATGTCCGATTGTGTGTACGCGGCATAAGACTGTCACTTGTGGTACTGTCATTGAACCCACATTCACATTGGGGCGATTTGGCATGCAATCAGACATGTCAAATCTCATGTCAAAACGTCAGCTAATGCCGGCAATAGCACCATCCGAATCGGTGCCACGCTGACTTTGTAGCGCCGCACCGATTCCCAAAAGTACTTCCTGCACTACTTTTGGCGACTTCTGGGGTAATTTCAATAGACATCTGTGCAGGAACATGCATAGATGTCTCTAAAATCGCTCCCGAAGTCAGAATGACATGCTGGTTTGAAATCATGCGAGTTCAGCTGAACTTCTGAATTTCTAACCCGCAGTCAGTGTGAACCTAGGCTAAAGTAAGAGTATTTTGTGGATAAAAGAACGGTGGCATATGTGAGTAGAATCAACAGATGTCACAGTAGTCAGCAGAAAGGTAGGTTATTATCAAATTATGTTTTCTAATACATAGCTCCCAACTGTCTGTGATTTTGAGGGACTGTCCCTGATTTGGAGCAATATCCCTCTGTCCCTCATTTTGGTCTGATCTATATAGATGTATATAAAATGCACTTTTTATCTATGAAAAAGTGTTTTCCAGCGCTAAACCTTTCATCTGATTTCTAAATTGCTGCATTTGTAAATTCCAAAACCCAATATAAATAAATAGTAGTGGTACAAAAAAGCACTTGTGGGTTTAACCAATCTTGTTTTCTTGTACAATTCTACTTTAAAGGGGCGTGACACGGGGTGTGTCCTATGCCTGCATACTTTTGCTGATAGGTGTCCCTCATTCCCATCTCAAAAAGTTGGGAGGTATGTAAATATCTTATGTCATGTGTATGAAGTGTAATTGGTGTTTATCACTGTATTCTCCGCAAGAGCTGTGGGGTTATTGCACTATAAATGGACTGTACTAAAAGTTGCATCTAGTTAAACAAATACATAAACAAAACAAATAATAATAATAAACAAATACAAATGATTTAAAACAATACTTTCTTGAATGTGTTTACTATTACAAATCTTCCTGTTCCAGGTTGAATTCTTATCAAAGCTGCTGCAGTTATAGCTTCAAACCACACCCATATGATCATGCCCAATTTTTGCTTACTGCGCCCACTTTCACCACGGTGTGCTACAAACACCACATGTTGCTCCTATAAAAATTGTCGCTCCTTGTCAAGTTGGGAGGTATGCAAATGTAAACAAGGAAAGAGTTTGTCTGGAAAACTAAGTATAGGCAGAAGCTGAGTTGTTGGCTAATGCTGCCTAGTTGTAGAATCTATGTAATTTAGGCAAATGTAAAAGGGTATGTGAAAGAGAAACAAAACAGCATCGGTGGTAAGACAGTTGCTGCAGGGCAATTGCTGCAGTGATATAAAAAACAGGTAATGTATCTGAAAAGTGCTGACCAGTATGGGTCCAATATAAAAGGAGGAACAGAGACTGGTGCAGAAAAGGAATTCCAAAATTGTTAAAGTATCATCTTTCATTATCACAAGTCCCTTCACTGAGTACTAGGCATTGGCCAAAGCTTAGTGATGAAATGAAGATCCCTTTCTCAGAGGAGTGACCCAGCTAGATGAAAAGAATGGCAGTAGTGTGAACCAAGGGAAAGTGCCCTATGAGTCTTTAGGAATGTCCCATATAAAGAACTACAGGCAGTTTGCACAGGACAAAGGTTGGCTGGAAAGACTGGGTTCAGCAATGTTTAGTAAAGCTGTTCTGCACTAACAGTACAATAGTAAAAGTAATCAAGGTCATTCAGTAGTAAAAAGCATGGTGTAAATAGTGTCCAGTAACAGAGGGTAAGTGCCAAGACTAGTAGTTTTTAATGACAATAAGTTGCAGACACCCACAGGTAGAAAAAAATGAGCATCAACATTTATCAGGAGAGGTACTTTGTTCCCTGTGATTCTGGGCATCTAATCGTTCACTGGCCTATGTAGGGATGTTGGAAAATTGCACTTTACCATTGCAGACCCCACATAACCATGGGGTTCATTTACTAAAACTGAAGAGTGTAAAATCTGGTGCAGCTGTGCATGGTAGCCAATCAGCTTCTAACCTCAGCTTTTTCAAATAAGCTTTGACAAAAAAAAATCTGGAAGCTGATATCTATGCAAAGCTGCACCAAATTTTGCACTCTCCAATTTCAGCAAGTCAACTTCATTGTGGGATAAGGCATACAAAAGTCAGGATTTCTGAACCTTTTTATCTTGGAGGAACCCTTGGCAAAAAGTGTGAGATCTTAGGGAACCCCTGAAATAATTTTCAAATTTACAGCTCATTGAACATTGGTGGGATCAGCAAGCTGTTGGTTTTACTAACAATTATTTTTAGAAATAGCATTAAATACCTTATCTTCTTATTGTGAAACTTGTGCACCTGGGCACAATGCCGGTGGGGTCACAAGGGCACAGTAAAGGGAGGGGGTTGATCAGGATGGTAGAATACTATGGCCAGGGGAACACATTACGGGGGAGGAGGGCACAGGAAGGGGCGAAAGGCACATACAGAGGGAGTCAGGAGAGCAAAATACAGAAGGGCATAGTATATGGGGGGGAGGGGGGGGGGGCAGAAGTGGACAATACAGGAGGGCAAAGTACAGTGGGGCACAATACAGAAAGGTACAGTACAGGAGGGCAACAAAATACAGGAAGGTACAGTACAGGAGGGCAAAATACAGTAAGGTACAATACAGGAGGGCACAATACAGGAGGGTACAGTACAGGAGGGCATGGTACTCAAGGGCATAGTACAGGTAGGGCACAGTACTGGGGTCTGTAGTTTGTAGTGCAGCAGTGGTTTCCTCATGCATAGTGGTACAGGCACAGTGATCCCTGCCTGGCCTCTTCTCTCGTCCATCCCTTCTGATGTCACATACAAGTGCCTGGAATGGACAGGGCCTGCTGGGATCGGCAAAGAATAGTGATGTATGTTGCTTCCCTGTATGGCTCTGCAGTGGGAGGAACAGATGAAATGGCAGCTTTGTAGGGAAGCAATCTACCCATCATCTGTGATGGACGGCTAGGTTGTTAAGGAACCCATGGGTACTTCTCGCGGAACTCTAGGGTGGAACCCTAGAGTGGAGCCCCGGTTGAAGAGGTTCTTCATCCTGTAAACAAAAATGTAAAAATCAGCAGTTACATATACTGTTGCTGCCACCTTATAAAAAACACACATTCACCTGTCACAAGATCCAGCAATGTCCTCACCTGACCCAGATCTTTGCTGGTCTTTGGGTGCAAGCGCTGGCATCTTAACTGTGGGCAGCTGACTTTGATTCCTTGAGGCTTCACAGCCGGTTGCCCACTGTGCAGCTGCGAGCTGCTCTGCGCTGGTTGAATGGTCCTGTGGTCTCCTGGGACCTGTGACGTGTCCCAGGAGGCCAAGGGGGGGGGGGGGGGGCGAACCTCCGCTCACATGGACGTGACAATCTGACTGGAAGTGAGTGTGTGTACCTGTCAAAATCAGGTACTCGCCCCCCCCCCCCCCAAAAAAAAGATCCAAATATTGGTGAGCAGTGGGCGGAGGAGAAGAAAAAGCAGAACTTCCCTATTTGAGTGAAGTTCCACTTTAAATTCACCCAAAGTCAAGGCTGTGTACTGGATGGCTTCTTTGTCCTTGAGGAATAGAATTTCTTTGAGGAGACACCAGGTAGCTGCTCTTGGAGACAGAGGGTGCAGAGGGACGCAATCTCTCTCTATAGCAAATAAAGCAGACTACACCCTATCTCACATATTATTTTAAGCCACTTTCTAATAAGGCATCAGAATTGCAACCCTTTAAACCCTCCAGGTATCCTAGAAAGTATAAGGTATTCCTACGTAGGTGATCCTCCAAATCCCCCCAGTTTTGTGGTAGGGTCAGTAGAATCTCACTGGACTGTACAAAAATTAGTGATAAGAGCATTAGTGTCAAGGTCACTAATCCTCTGCTCCGTATTGCAAATTCTGTGCCTCACTTTTTGCCAGATGCAGCTTGCTCATGAGATAGAGGCCATGGGGTTGATTTACCAAAACTGGAGAGTGCAAAATCTGATGCAGCTATGCAGGATAACTAATCAGTTTTAGTAAATCAACACCCACGAGTCCCTATTAATACATTGTGGTGACTTAACATGCCTAGATTTCTCCTCAGCATTCAGATGCTGTGCAGCACATGATGCAGTGGGAGCTGCTGCCATCTTGACTCTGTTTTTGTTTTGCTGCTGCCTGGCCAATTTTGAGCGTGATGAAGTGTCAGGGAGGATCCAGGATCTCCAGCAGTGAAGATAAGTTTGTGTAAGTTCTTTTGAAGAGGCAGAGTATTGTAGAGGATCTGGTTGCAGAGATGGCACTCCAGAGAATGCTGTTCACATGTCGAAAGCTGGACATTGTTGTGGAATCTCATATTAGCCAATGTATTTCATATTGTATATATTGATTTGCATATATTTTATTGATAATTATTATTATTATTATTATTTATATTATTATATAGTAGTGGTTTTATCAATATTATTATTCAATAAGTAAAGCAACAATTGGTAATCTTTAATAATGTATACTGTGTTTTCCAGATTTAGAAAGTCTTCATTTTTAAGTGTTGAACTTTAAATGACCTCTGCTTTATGACAAGTACTTGTAAACAGGTGTTCTCGAAAATGTATTAAGATGGTTTACTGGGTGAAAGTTCATTAGAATAGATTCAAGTAATATAGAATTGTCTCAAGTCTGAAATGCATATAAATCAGACAAAGATATGAAAACAGGTGCTTTAGAAATAATTAAAGTTATGTACAGTACATTAAATTAAGTTTGACAGGGTCAAACAAAGGTCTGCTTGTGCCCTCATTAAAACTGTTAAAATACATGCATATAGTGAAACATATGAAACATCTGGTGGGGTTATTGAAAGTTAATTGTCTCAAAGTTGTAAATCTGCCAATCCTTGAAGCTAGTATCAAGATAAGGAGAGTCTGATAACACAGCTGGGTGCCAGACTGTCTCTATACAGGTGTTTTTAATTGGACAAAACCAGTTATAAATCACTTTAATGAACATATAGGAATTTTGGGAATAATTAAGTTTATCTGGTTGTAGAACAGGTGTCAGATTTATGGTTGGTTACTTTGATGTAGATTTTAGCGACCAATCATATGTAAGAGATAAGTTGAGATAAGACTTGTAAAAGTGTATATAAATGCAAGCTCTGCAATTGTTAGACAGACAAGTCAGATAGGAGCTCATAAGGCTGAACTCTATGTATGCTGCCCTATTGCACGGGTCATAGAGGTCAGAACCAATGGGCAAGTATCTGTCCTAACTTGTCCCCTTGGACAAGTCAGATAGGAGCTCATAAGGCTGAACTCTATGTATGCTGCCCTATTGCACGGGTCATAGAGGTCAGAACCAATGGGCAATTATCTGTCCTAACTTGTCTCCTCGTACGAGTCAGAGAAGACTTCTTAACTTGTTCCAGAGTGTGGTCTCAGGTGAATTTCCCTCAAGAACTTGGTCGAGCTGGAACCCAGAACTCTGTGAGGGGACCAGACCACTGATCGATCGGCTGGTCCCTATCAGGTGACAGGTTCCCAAGAATTGGCAGTAAAGACCCATTCTGGTTCAAGGTGAGAACACTTCACAATTGTTTTAATTTGGTTAGAGGATAAGAATACTTATATCTAATATGCATGCATTGTAAGAAACTGTATAAATTAGACCTGTATATTGTAATATTTTGAACATGAACCTGTATGTTATCAGCTGTTAATAAACCTGCATTGCTGAAGTTCTGCCTGGTTCGATACTTTACTATTCTACTTCATTTGGTGGCCCGTACGGGGACAGCATAACCTCAACTCCGATCTTGCCTAACTCCATGCTGGCGAGGCACTGAGCTCAACACAATTTTGCGCAATTTATATCAGGTTAGCAGACACCTATTATTAGTTCTGCATTGTGTTGTGCCGTGTTTTGCTAGCGCTAGGAGGGGCGGGTGGTTGTTGTTGGGGTATCGCTGTCCACCAGGCAGATCTTTGTGATGGCAGGTTGGGTTTTCTCAACTGTGGGTGCCTTAAAGTACATTGTACAGGATGAGATACCCTGGGTAGAAAATGTATTTATTTATTTATTTTTAATTTTTTTTTTTCTCTTTTCTCTTTTTTTCTTTCAATTCTTTCTTTTCCGAAGGGGTACCCCTGTAGAGGGTTAATTACTCTCTATGTAAACCTAGGCGTAACATGCATGTTGTTTACCTGGACTGCAAAAATTAGTCAGGATGAAGTTTTGGGGACTTAAAGACCCCTGGAGAACTTGCGTAACATGCATGTTGTTTACCTGGACTGCAAAAATTAGTCAGGATGAAGTTTTGGGGACTTAAAGACCCCTGGAGAACTTGCGTAACATGCATGTTGATTCCCTGGACTGCGAATTTAAGTCTGGATGAGGTTTTGGGGACTTAAAGACCCCTGGAGAACTTGCGTAACATGCATGTTGTTTACCTTGACTGCTAAATTTTGTCTGGATGAGGTTTTGGGGACTAAAGACCCCTGGAGAACTTGCGTAACATGCATGTTGTTTACCTTGACTGCAAAATTTTGTCTGGATGAGGTTTTGGGGACTTAAAGACCCCTGGAGAACTTGCGTAACATGCATGTTGGTTTCCTGGATTGGTAATCAATCAGGAGAAGGCTTTGGGGTTATCAGATCCCTGGAAAGCCTAAGTTAAAAAAAACTGAAACAGTAATGATATGTAGCTACTAGTAGAAAAGGTACCTTTGTGGTGTAAAATAATACTCATGAGTTTAGGAGGTTGATGTCAGGAAAGGTAAGTCCTGACAGGTAAATAAGGTGAAGGTTTTGGAGCTCCATTTGTTAACAAAGTTAAAAGGTATGTATTGTCTTTGTGCTATAAGTGTATGTATTTATATGTATCTGTTATAACGGTCTGTGTACTAACTGAGTTAAGATCAGGTTGAGACATTCCTGATCACCGTGGCAAGCAGGGCTTGGCGGTTTTTCGTGTCTTAAGACAAGCGTTTTGGTAAGGAGACGTATGCGCGTACGGTGCCTATTGGCTTTACTCTGAGCACTGCTGTCCATAAGTAATTACTAACTAACCTGTCAGTTTTAATAATTTTGTGAATGTTTGTATATTTATATATAGTCAGGAATTTGTGTTCATGCGTATGCATACTCTGGTAGGTGGAGTGACTGTGTATTGCTATATAGAAAACAGAAGATAATGACATTTTGTTAATGAATGTTCACAAATGTAAGTTAATTTCTTTGTAATCTTTGTAGACTGTTAGGGAATATTGTATGTGTGAGGGAGACTGATCATCTTCCATATTAGGTTAGAATAATTCTGTAGTGGTTGTAAAAACGTTGGTGTGAAAGGACCCTGTGTGTTAGTTCTATGAGTGAATTGTAAGAAGTATGTAACTGATGCTGAATTCTGCATAGTGTATGATGAATAGGGAAATGGTATGTATCTTCCATACAAATACAATTAGAACTTTCTGTGTCATATCTTTGATTTTGTGACACTTGTTATTAGTATTTGTTAGGAGGATTTATATTTATATGAGTTAAATGTGTGTGTGTGTGTGTGATTTTTTTTGTATGAGGTGTGAAATGAATCCCTAAGTGAATGATTGTATGTGTCTTTCGTGGAGAGGCTAGGGATTGATACATCTATGGTGACTGATTGACTTTAGCGTCAAAGTTCTAACTGTTATTGGCAGTGAGTGAGTGTGTGTGTGGAAGGCACGATTCATTATTATTTTTTTTTTTTTTATATATTCTTTAAATATGTACCTCAGCTAGATAGCGCCATGAATGAGCTGAGGGAGTTAGAAGTTATTTAAACTGTAGAAAAAAGAAAGTTGTTTGTTTTAAGTAATTTACGACACAAAGTTCACCCATATTTTTTTTTGTATCCAGCATACTGCTTCTGGAAAAGAAAAAAAAATAAAAAAATAAAAAAATCTGTAGATAAATTCAATGCCGCTAATGTAATTAATGTCATGCTTAACAGATTTTACAGTTGTAGGTTTTACATATTAGACGAAATACTGTATTTTTTTTTTTTTTCAGTATGTGTTTAGGAGCTTATGTGCAAAAGCATTGAATCACTTTTTGTGACAGCTCATCTCAGTGCTCTGTACTGTGATGAAAGGGGCACGTATAGGTGCCTTCAGACAGAAACTGGATGAGCTGACCAGAAAATAAATAAAATCTCAGAATACGTTCTTATTCTTAAACATTTGTTGATTTTTTATTAGAATATAAACTGTAGGTTATAATAGGTATTCTGTCTTTTATATTATGGACTGTAGTAGTGAAAGGTGCATTTTATTTTTAGTGTATCACTCTTGTAAGTAGGGTGCTTATTCTCCCTTGTAGCTTTTGTTGTTTATTTTGTTATGTCCCTATCTTATTGTACAGTATTATGTATACTGTCATCTTTATATATTTGCCTACTTAGTAGTAATCACAAAGATAGTAATGGATTTATTTATTTGGTACAAGGGAACTCCAAATTTATATTTGTTTCTTATTTTCTAAAAAGAATAGTGAAGAGTGATGCATGGTAACAGTGCTACCATCTTATTATATGTGCTATATGTAGCACATACAGGGGGGTGAATTAAATAATTAGAGTCTTAATTTTTAATCTTAGCTTGTAAGCTCTGGTGAGCAAGGTCCCTTATTGGTATTGGCTAGAACTTATTTTGTCCTACCTGATTACAATATTTAGTAATTATCAGGTTGATTATTAGTTTGCCTAAATAAATAATTTGTTTCTTTATTCCAGGAGCAGCCAGCACGTTTTCATATGTAAAGTTATACTTTGTAAAATTTCACTCCTTTTGATTTTTTTATTATTCAAGTTCCTAGTTATGCTACTATAGGTGGCAAAGTCAGTTTTTTTTTTTTTTATTAGGGTCACTCTGCATTGATATGATCTAATTAACAATAAAATTTGTATATAATTATTCTTAAGGAAGGGACATAGTAATGCACATTTTCTTGACCTCTTTAGATTTAACAGACTGTGCAAGTGACCATGTAATTTTATTTTGATTTCTTTTTAATTATGAACAATCACAATGTAATTTTATTTTGATTTCCTTTTACTTATAATCAATCACAATGTAGTTTCACAAAATGTAGTTCTTCAAAGTCTATTTTGTGTGCCTGTATATAGACTTTATTGCAATGAAAGAACAAAGCTGTAGATATAGATATACTTTAATAAATGTCTGCTCCTTTTTAAAGTAAATCACAGTTTTTCATATGGTCATGCAAATGTATGAGACAACAGCTAAGTGTCTGATGTGGGAAATTTTCCCAGGCTTGGAGTGTATACAGCACTGATATCAGATAATTGTACCCATTTTTATGAAAAATCAGTTCCATTTTGCTCTATGCTTGGCATAGACAATAGAACCTTGTGTCCACACTCATATTCATTGGTGGATAGGTTGTATGGGCTGTTGTAGACCAAATTAAATACAATTTGCTGGGCCATATGAAACTTTGGATATATTTGTCACTAAATTTAGGAGTTCTAGAGGCAGATCATAGTTGCTTAGACTTCATGCTGTACAGTGGGAGATAAAATGTTCATGTGTTTAAAATAATTAACCAAATTGGTGTAGTTTTGTTTCTAAACAGATCCTTGTTTTAGATGTGATCTCGTGTTCCAATCAAAGCCACTAAAGGAATGTATGTCAGTAACCCTTGATGACTGCAAGTACATTAAAGATCATAAAAGGAAGTGGAAGAATTCACAATTCAAGTGTCAGTTTATATCCACATTTGTGACAGTGACATTTTCCATTTCTATAGTAGTCAAAGTCTGACTGAGATTACCAAGAGTGTTATTCACATAAGTGCAAGTGGAATACATACAAGAGACTGTTGCAGACAAAGACATTGGAAGTATTTCAGTAATGGACAATGCTAATTAATTATATGTGATACTTTGTATGTAGAGACTTGCTGTTGTTTTGTTTGTTATATATGTTATAAGTATTATTATTGTGAACACCTTAAAGTGGAACTTTGGTCAGAAACTTAATTCCTGCTGGATCACTTGAGGCTGACCCCTTTTGCAGGTGTAGCTATGACACACAATAAAAAAACACAAGTGCCTATACTGTTTAAAATCCACTGTTCCACCCTGCTCTATACAGGCTCAGTTGTGCTCTATTTTTGCACTGATTAAAATCTAGAGGACAGTCTGCTGACAGCCTGAAATTCTACTGCTGCTCAAAGGTTATGGGTTTCAGTAAAATGGTAGCATAATAATTAATGTGGAATGTATTTTTCTTGCTAAATGAACCTTATTTTATCACATTTTTGTGAGTAGAGTTCCACTTTGAGTAAATGTTCAATCATTATAAACAAATAGTTTTATAATTTTTTGCTTAAAAAAAAAAAAAAAAAAGTGGAGAGGTGTAATGTAATGAGTATGACATTTTCGCTAAAGACTGTATGATATTGATGCTTTATAAGATACATTATGATATTTATCTTGATATTGTTTTATAAATTATGTTTTAAGACATAGGAGAGGTAGGTTACTGATTTAGACAGTATAGCAGTGACTGACTGAAGAGATCCATGCTGACTGTTATTGTATAATATTCTGCGGTATAGTATGTGCAGGGATGGACAAAAAGTGAAATAGTTTTGGGTTTAGCAAACTTTGTGGGAAGACTACAAAATTAAAACTAATGACATTTCTGGACTGACTATATTGACAGTATGACATGACCAGGGTAATAATGACTGATAGGTGGAGTCAAGATTAAGAAATTATAAGAATTTTACAATTATTGTATGGGAAATAGTATAGGTTGGGAAATGTAAAAGAATAGTCTATATAAAATACTTTGTACTGAAAACATGTACTTCAAGGGATTTATAATAATAAATATAATTAATATTGTAAGAGTATTGTATTATGATAAAACTATATAGATACATGTATATTATTTTAGCGGATGTTGTAGAAATAAATGGAACACACTAAATTAAGTTATTAAATAAAATAAGAGTGTAAGAGCCATTGCTTTGTAGGTTGCCCTGAAATGTTTGCCAGAGACCTATTGTATCCTGACACTGACTTTATTTTTATTTTTTATAACTATATTTTTGAAGTGTATTTTATATCCAGACAAATATCGGGTGATCGCGGAAGACATGATGCAACTTGTTACAAGTGTTAATTGCTACAAAGGAAGGATTTCATGCAATAAAGGAACATCTGAGACTTGTACCCTTGCAGAACAGGTATGCACTGAACTTGTGTCTTACAGCATCCAAAGCAGCTTGTGCTATGATACTGGACCAGCAAATGATGATGAAGGAGATCTCTCCAGACACATCAAGCACTTGGCTAAGCTGAAAAGACCTATGCAGGAAAAGGCAGAGCCTTATGGGACTGAGTCTGCTGAATGCTCCTTGGGACCACATACTTGGCTTTCATTCACTAACTGAACGGATTGTTCCTCTTCCCTGTTATCCTTGATGTGATGTTGCTGAGTAACTGTTGCCTGTTGCAAGAAGTTTGTGGCAAGAATGATCACAATGCCACTGAGACTGACAACTATGTTTTCCGTGCCACATATGGAGAAGGACTTTGCAGCTACAGAAGAAGATGCAGTGTTTTTGATTGGACTGAATTATTTATTTATTTTTATTTTTTGGACTGATTTGTTTTTATTTTTTGGACAATTTGTGATAAGTGTCGGGTGTATGGGGTCTCTGAAGGACATGGTGGGTGATCTGTATTGTAATTGCTGTGAGGCTTGTGTGAAGCCTCAACAGGGGGGAATGTTGTGGAATCTCATATTAGCCAATGTATTTCATATTGTATATATTGATTTGCATATATTTTATTGATAATTATTATTATTATTATTATTTATATTATTATATAGTAGTGGTTTTATCAATATTATTATTCAATAAGTAAAGCAACAATTGGTAATCTTTAATAATGTATACTGTGTTTTCCAGATTTAGAAAGTCTTCATTTTTAAGTGTTGAACTTTAAATGACCTCTGCTTTATGACAAGTACTTGTAAACAGGTGTTCTCGAAAATGTATTAAGATGGTTTACTGGGTGAAAGTTCATTAGAATAGATTCAAGTAATATAGAATTGTCTCAAGTCTGAAATGCATATAAATCAGACAAAGATATGAAAACAGGTGCTTTAGAAATAATTAAAGTTATGTACAGTACATTAAATTAAGTTTGACAGGGTCAAACAAAGGTCTGCTTGTGCCCTCATTAAAACTGTTAAAATACATGCATATAGTGAAACATATGAAACATCTGGTGGGGTTATTGAAAGTTAATTGTCTCAAAGTTGTAAATCTGCCAATCCTTGAAGCTAGTATCAAGATAAGGAGAGTCTGATAACACAGCTGGGTGCCAGACTGTCTCTATACAGGTGTTTTTAATTGGACAAAACCAGTTATAAATCACTTTAATGAACATATAGGAATTTTGGGAATAATTAAGTTTATCTGGTTGTAGAACAGGTGTCAGATTTATGGTTGGTTACTTTGATGTAGATTTTAGCGACCAATCATATGTAAGAGATAAGTTGAGATAAGACTTGTAAAAGTGTATATAAATGCAAGCTCTGCAATTGTTAGACAGACAAGTCAGATAGGAGCTCATAAGGCTGAACTCTATGTATGCTGCCCTATTGCACGGGTCATAGAGGTCAGAACCAATGGGCAAGTATCTGTCCTAACTTGTCCCCTTGGACAAGTCAGATAGGAGCTCATAAGGCTGAACTCTATGTATGCTGCCCTATTGCACGGGTCATAGAGGTCAGAACCAATGGGCAATTATCTGTCCTAACTTGTCTCCTCGTACGAGTCAGAGAAGACTTCTTAACTTGTTCCAGAGTGTGGTCTCAGGTGAATTTCCCTCAAGAACTTGGTCGAGCTGGAACCCAGAACTCTGTGAGGGGACCAGACCACTGATCGATCGGCTGGTCCCTATCAGGTGACAGGTTCCCAAGAATTGGCAGTAAAGACCCATTCTGGTTCAAGGTGAGAACACTTCACAATTGTTTTAATTTGGTTAGAGGATAAGAATACTTATATCTAATATGCATGCATTGTAAGAAACTGTATAAATTAGACCTGTATATTGTAATATTTTGAACATGAACCTGTATGTTATCAGCTGTTAATAAACCTGCATTGCTGAAGTTCTGCCTGGTTCGATACTTTACTATTCTACTTCAACATGCCTAAGGGGTGTTATACACTAAATCACCGTCTCAGTTACATGAGGTCCGTATATTACAACTGAATTCCTTAAAGCGGAATTTCAGTCATTTTTTCATTTTTCCATCTATTAAATCTTCTGCCTTTGTTGTTTTAACTTTGGATAGTAAAACTTTTTTTTTCTGCCAGTAAATATCATATATAGCCCACTTCTTGTTTCTTGTCTGGTAAAAAGCCTAGGCTTATGACATCATGCACAGCTCTCCCTCTCTCACTCTCGTGAGAGTTTGCCAGGGAGGGAGGGGGTGAGTCATAAGAGGGCCAATGAGAGCTACAGAGCTTGAGCTGTGCTTCTGTGTAAATCTAGGAAATGAACAGGCAGCAGATTCAGCTACCCACAGTTAAAATGGATGCAGCCAGACTAAGTGGAGGGAGGTTTCTGCAGCATATTTGACAAGTACAGAATCACAGTATATATAAAATAATATGCAAAGTGGTTGGAGGGAAGCTTCAGAATGGCAAAGATGGTTTTATTACAAACTCTGTGATCAGACTGCAGTTCCTCTTTAAACAATATGTAAACCCAAAAACTAAAATGTAACTTACCATAGCTTGCTATTTCTTAAATGTAGTGACTGCATTAGTTCTTTTTTCCATTTTTTTGACCTGGTGAGCCCACCAATAATTCTGTTATTTTTCAACTTCTCTCAACACACCAAGCTGTCCAGCAAAAATGGCAGTAAGAGGGTTAAGATAAACTATTTACCACTGACAGCAGTGCTGAAAATGCTTAGCTTTTATTAATGTATGTAAAAGGTTGATCCCAAATAGAAAACAAATTTGTTACTGTAACTTAAAATGTGTTAGGCTGGGTTCACAATGCAGCATGCTCTGGCTCACAGCAGGAGTTTGGTGAGTCTCCATTCACAGTTTCAGGTCCGATTTCAGCCTGAATGTTTGACTGAATTTGGACCTGAAACGGACCGAAAGACGCACAGGGCTCCTGTGCAATTCGCACCGGAGCTGCTGAAGAGATGTATGAACCAAGCTGGTCACAATCTCCTGCTATGCGAATTGAATGTAGCGAAATCCACATCCAATTCGCATAGGTGAGAACTCCACCTTAATTTGCTGACAAATCCATCTAAATCTGCTAGTGCATTTAACACTACCCTCTGCCCAGACTGACAATGCTGCTGTGTAAAGGTCTCTCCCTAGCCCCTCCATCAACAATGGAGACACCCTAAGACAGAACTGTGTTACTGCCTGGCTAGTTACTGTACTTAGTTACATGTAACATTAGTCCATCTAAATCAACCAATTCCAAAAAAAATCATGCACACACACATACACAAATAGAAAACCTACATATTCAGTATACTATTCTATACCCACAGTTGATACGGAGGAAGCCAAAAAAAACAAACAATAAAGCATGATCCGATTCACTCCAGTGGGGGAGAAAAATCCTTCCTGATCCCCCATTAGGCAATCCGATAATTCCTGAGTCAACTACCCCTGGTGGTATTACCTATACATATTTCTCCACCATTGACTCCCCCAGCTGTTCCCCTACTAACATATATGATGCATGCATGTTTTTAGCCCTGAAGTGAGTACTGTAGCTTTACATTTATCAACAATAAATCTAATTTGCCACATCGTGGCCCAATTAAACATTGCATTGAGGCCGACTTGTAAGTTGGAGACATCCTGTAAGGATGTTATTCCACTGCACAGCATGGTGTCATCTGCAAACTCTGAAATGGTACTTTAAATCCCAGACTCTAAACATTTGACATATAACATTTATAAATAGTAAAAAATAGGAGTCCCAGCACTGAACCTTGGGTTACACCATAAATATGCTTAGACCAATCCGAGTATGAGTCATTAATCACTTTTCTCTGAATATGATCTTTTAGCCAGTATCACTAGGTGAAAATAAAGGGAAAAAAAGTCTAAAAAATAAAACAATGCAGCTCCCACATTTAAAGTGTCGCTAAACCCACATCACAAAAAACAATAAATGATGTATTATATGCTGTTCATACTCATTCAGTCACTATGAGATTTATTTTCTTTATTGTGCAAAAAATCTGGTTGATCCTGCTGTTCAAGTCCCCAATTCAGCTAGGGACTGAGAGCCCACTCCCTCCCTCCTCCACCATGCCCACTAACCAGCTATACGCAATTTAGGTGGGATATTACATTTAGATTGATGGAGGCTTCATCTCCCTCTTATTCTAAGACACAGGCTGGAGGGACATGACACAGCCTGTGGCTGGCAGAAATCCGCCCACACCATGTTATTTCCACAATATAATTAAGATTTGATTTAAAATATAGATTTGTATGACAATTTAAAACAGTTTATTGATATAAATTATTTATTTTTACCCTGTATTCCAAAGGCTGTTTTTTTTTTTTTTTTTGAACATGTGACCAGCAGCAGAAGACTAGAAGCTCCTCCTGCTTATATTTCCCTGTAGATAGTCTGGAAAAGATCTGGGTTTGTATATCGATTAGGAAAAAGGTACATGGTTTTTATTGCAATAATTACAGTGCCATCACCCATATACAGAAATAGAAGGGACAATGTAAATTAAACAGTGTGTTTAGTATCACTTTAAGAATTGGTAAGCTGCAACATATTATTTTGTTTTACTTTAAGAAGTAAAAGGACATGTATATCTTTAATTTTCATATCATTTTTCTGCTTTTTCATAAGAGTATCCAAATGTTTGAGCTGTATATGTGTTCCTAAAAAATTGCCTATTTTTCCAAGAAAGGAAGGAACACATAATCTATGATTTATGCCATGTAACGGGATCGGATTGCAATGGAATTTCTCTTTTTATGTATTTACCCAGGTGAATTTATTAACCACTTGCTGTCTGCCATATAGCAAAATGACGGTGGCAAAGTGGTTTCAATATCCTGACCGGACGTCATATGACATCTCCAGGATATCAAGCCACGGGGGATGCGCATCGCGGCGATCATTGTTACGGTGTGTCAGTCTGACACACCGCAACACTGATCTAGGTAAAGAGTATCTGAGTCACAGTGTAAACAGGAAGAGCCATTGATCGGCTTTTCCTCACTCGTGTCAGACGCGAGTAGAGGAAAGCCGATAGGCTGCTCCTCTGACAGGGGGGGGGTCTGTGCTGATTTATTATCATCGCAGCCCCCCCAAGGATGCCCACACTGCCAGGCATTAGCAGGCATTATCGTTTGGCACTGTTTGGCATCCATCAGTAACATCAATTAGTTACATCAGTGCCACCTATCAGTGCCCATCCATGCCCATCCGTGCCACCTATCAGTGCCCATCCGTGCTGCCTTTCAGTACCTATCAGTGCCACCTATGTGTACCCATCACTGCTGCATATCAGTGCCGCCTATCAGTGTCCATCATCAGTGCCGCCTTATCAGTGCAGCCCCATCAGTGCCCATCAGTGAAGGAGAAAACTTACTTATTTACAAAGTTTTGTAACAGAAACAAAAAAACGTTTTTTTTTCAAAATTTTCGGTCTTTTTAAAAAAAAAGTCCTAGAGGTGATCAAATGCCACCAAAAGAAAGCATTATTTGTGGGAACAAAATGATAAAAATTTAGTCTGGGTACAGTGTAGCATGACCGCGCAATTATCATTCAAAGTGCGACAGCGCTGAAAGCTGAAAATTGGCCTGGGCAGGAAGGTGTATAAGTGCCCTGTATGGAAGTGGTTAATGTTAATGCAAAAAAATTCAAATGGAGTCCTTTCTAAATGTTGAGCACAAATAAAACATTTTCATGAATAAAAAAAAAAAAAACAGTAAAGTTAGCCCATTGTTTTTGTATAATGTGACAGATGATGTTACGTCGAGTAAATAGATACCTCACATGTCATGCTTTAAAATTGCGCACACTCGTGGTATGGCGCCAAACTTCGGAACTTAAAAATATCCTTAGGCGATGGTTTATTTTTCTTTATAGGTTACATGTTTAGAGTTACAGAGGAAGTCTAGTGCTAGAATTATTGCTCTTGCTCTAATGTTTGCGGTGATACCTCACATGTTTGGTTTGGACATCGTTTACATATGCAGGTGTGACTTACGTATGCGATCATTTCTGTGTGCGAGCTCACGGGGACGGGGGCACTTTAATTATTTTTTTTTATTGTTTATTTTATTTACAAGGAATGTAAACATCCCTTGTAATAGGAATGGTGCATGACAGGTCCTCTTTATGGAGAGATGTGGGGTCTATAAGGACCCACATCTCTCCTCCAGGCTGGAAAGTTTAAAACCAAAAAAAAATTGACGATCTGATGCTTTTCTAGCTGAGATCTCGGCTTTGTTTACTTGTGTGGCCTGGTCGTGACGTCATAACGTTGCGCTCGGGCCTCCGAAGATCATAGGGATTGCTGGGGACCATGTATCACTCAGAAATCTCTATGTCTCTCTTCTGGTACTGGACGATTCGTTCTCTGGGTCCCCAATCGCATGGGAGAGCCCAGAGAGGCACCGGAGGGCGGCGGGAGGGGGGCTTCCCTTCCCATCGCCGCTAAGAGTGATCAAGTGGCTGAACAGCCACTATGATCATTTATTATGTGCTCAGAATCGCCGGCTCTAAAAAACAATATCTGGATGATGCCTGTAGCTGCAGGCATCCTTCAGATATCTCCACTGAAAGCCGAGGAGGTCATATGACGTTCGGCGGTATGGAAGTGGTTAAAGCATGGTTAGGTTTAAAAAAAAAATTCCCAAGCTTTGAACATCTCACGGAGCACTGTTCAATCCATAATCGTAAAATGGAAAGAGTATGGCTCAACTGCATACCTACCAAGACATGGCCATCCACCTAAACTGACAGGCTGGGCAAGGAGAGCATTCTTCAGAGAAGCAGCCAAGAGGCCCATGGTAACTCTGGAGGAGCTGCAGAGATCCACAGCTCAGGTGGGAGAATCTCTCCACAGGACAACTATTAGTTGTGACCTCCACAAATCTGGCATTTGTGGAAGAGTGGCAAGAAGAAAGCCATTGGTAAAAGAAAGCCATAAGAAGTCCTGTTTGCAGTTTGCGAGAAGCCATGTGGGGGACACAGCAAACATCTGGAAGAGGGTGCTCTGGTCAGATGGGACCAAAATTGAACTTTTTGGCCTAAAAGCAAAATGGTATATGTGGCAGAAAACTGACACTGCACATTACTCTGAACACACCAACCCCACCTTGAAACATGGTGGTGGCAGCATCATGTTGTGGGGATGCTTTTCTTCAGCAGGGACAGGGAAGCTGGTCAGAGTTGATGGGAAAATGGATGGAGCCAAATACAGGGCAATCTTAGAAGTAAACCTGTTAGAGTCTGCCTTCCAGCAGGACAATGACCCTAAACATACAGCCAGAGCTTTAATGGAATGGTTTAGATCAAAGCATATCCATGTGTTAGAATGGCCCAGTCACAGTCCAGACCTAAATCCAACTGAGAATCTGTGGCAAGACTTGAAAATTGCTGTTCACAGATGCTCTCCATCCAATCTGACAGAGCTTACGCTATTTTGCAAAGAAGAATGGGCAAAAATGTCACTTTTTAGATGTGCAAAGCTGGTAGAGACATCCCCAAAAAGACTTGCAGCTGTAATTGCAGCAAAAGGTGGCTCTACAAAGTATTTCCTCAGGGGGGCTGAATGCAAATGCACGCCACACTTTTCAGATATTTATTTGTAAAAAAATTTGAAAACCATTTATCATTTTCCTTCCACTTCTCAATTATGTGCCACTTTGTGTTGGTCTATCACATAAAATCCCAATAAAATACATTTATGTTTTTGGTTGTAACATGACAAAATGTGTAAAATTTCAAGGGGTATGAATACTTTTTCAAGGCACTGTAATTTTATATATCAGATATATCAGGATGAACTCTTCTGGAAAACATGGTTTTGGAGCACCACCTTGTGGGTATTTTAAAAACTGTTTCATGAACGACAAATTGCAAGAACTGCCTGTCAGTTGGAAAACACATTTGTTACCATATTAGAAAATGATTGCCTTAAAGCAGTAGTGAACTCACTTTTTAGAAAATTGCTGATAGGTAGGGTTTTTATGACAGAAGAGACCCTATCAGTCTCTTCTCCCTGCATGTCAGCTGCAAAGGACACTGAGCCATGCATAGCTCCACATACACTAAAGGCACCCAGATCTGTGCCGCGGTGATGTGATTCCTGTGCGTATTGGTGGGAGTGACGTCATCACGGCCCCACCGTTCAAGCGGCCAATAAGACGGAATCTGGAAGGAAGACAGGGCAAAGATAGAAGTGCCCAGGACCCATGGGAACGTTGACAGCGTAATGCTGGAGGGCACATTATGGCAGATACTTTTCTCACAGTGCTAGTATGCAGTGCATACTAGCACATGATGGCATTGACTTGCAGGGGGAATCAAAGAGTTAACAAAGCACCAACACAGGATGGAACTGTGGGAGCTTAAGGTAGTGTAGTGCCACATAATAAACGTCAATTGGTGAAATGGAGAAAGTGAAAAAATTGACTTTCCAGGCACCAATCATAAGAAATGAGCAATGGATTTTTATTAGCAATTAATACATAGAGATAAAAAAACACATTAAAATATTGCAGTGTTACTACAGTGGCAGCTAGACCTCTCCAATGTTGGTCATAGATGTCAGAACCATGTCATGGTAGGCATGTATGACTAAACTATATTGTAACAGTCAGATAAGCTCTACATATTTCGCGAAAATCGCTTCTTCAGGAGCTTTATATAAATTCTAAGGAGAGAAAGAGACAATCAATAATTATAACAAAATAGAACTATATATAATAGATAGATAAGTAGTCTCAAGGTATGCGAGGACCACCAAGACTGCACCCAGGAGCAAACGATTGGACACACAGCATGCAAGGTGCGCAATGGGCAATATGTGGGGGCGTGCCAGGTAGAAAAATGTAGACATGTGTCTATATAGATGCACCAAGGGAAAAAGAGTGCATCATTGAAACTTTGTAGGCACAATAAAAGACGGAAAAATAAACTACCATATATACTCGAGTATAAGTCGTTCCGAGTATAAGTCGAGGCCCTAATTTACCACAAAAAAAAATGGGAAAAACTTATTGACCCGAGTATAAGACGAGGGTGAGAAATGCACAGCTACTGTAAGTGGAAAAGAGGGTCAACAATGCCCATTTGCAGCATCACTGTGCCCAATTGCATGCCTCACTGTGCCCATTTGCAGCCATAGGTCCCCTGAACTTTAAACTCGGTAGTTAAGGGTTCCCAGATGCCCCCTAGCTGCAGCCAAAATTTGGGGTCTCTGAACCCAAAGGGTCCCGAAATGACATTGCTGCAGATGGACACAGTTGACCGAATTTGGGGCCCCATATCTCAGGGGCCACTTAGTGCTATAAACCCCAAATTTGGTGTGCAAACCCAGTGGAACTAGCACCATAAAATTGCTAAAGCTGGGGTTTCTAGCACCAAGTGGCCCTGAGATACAGGGCCCTAAAGTCAATTCAGAAAATGTCAAGCACTTTTCTGCAGCAGAGAATGACATTTTCTGAACCGGTTTTGGGGCCCCGTATCTCAGGGCCACTTGGTGCTAGGAACCCCAGCTTTAGATATATTATGGTACCAGTTCCACTGGGTTTGCACACCAAATTTGGGTTCCTAGCACCAAGTGGCCCTGAGATATGGGGCCCCAAATTCGGTTCAGAAAATGTCAAGCACTTTTCTGCAGCAGAGAATGACATTTTTTGAACCGATTTTGGGGCCACTTAGTGCTAGGAACTTCACCTTTGGGTATGTTGTGGTACCAGTTCCACTGGGTTTGCACACCAAATTTGGGGTTCCTAGCACTAAGTGGCCCTGAGATACGGAGCCCCAAAGTCGGTTCGGAAAATGAAATTTTTTGCTGCAGAAAAGTGCTTGACTCAAGTATAAGTCGAGGGGGGCACTTTCAGCACAAAAAAATGTGCTCAAAAATTTGACACTACTCGAGTATATACGGTATGTACAGTGTTTAGGCAACCACGCCTCAATGTTATTATGCATTAAAGTGAGTTCCACCCCCCCCCCCAAAAAAAAAATAAAAAAATTAATGTGCTTAAAAAAAATTTTGGAGAAACATTTGGAGAAAAATTTGTTTTTTACTCACTTCTAAATGCCTGTTGCTAGGGGGTCCCATGTAGTCTGCCTGTAGCTGCTGACTTTTAACATTAAGACACTTACATGTCCTGGAGTCCAGCGATGTCAGCACCGCAGCCGGGTCAGGTGCTGCTGCCGCCATTGCAGGTAAGGGAACCCAGGAGTGTAGCCTTTCGGCTTCCCTGCCGGGTCCCTACTGCAAATGCGCGAAGCGTGCTGTGCTCACTCACTGGCCTGGCAGAAGAGGAGGAAGGAGGAGGGGGGCCGAGCTGCTGACGTAATTCGCCACGACCCGGTCTCTCGGAAGTGGGGAGAGGATACCTGTAAAAAACAGGTACCCGCTCCCCCCTGAAAGGTGCAAAATGTGACACCGGAGGAAGGGAGGAATCAGATAAGTGGAAGTTTCACTTTTGGGTGGAACTCTGCTTTAAAGTTACAGCAACTTCAAAGTAGTTCATGCACTACTTTGGTCCGAATTTCATGCAACTTGAGGGCCATAGACTTCAATGTTAATCCGCAAAAGCTGCATGTAAGTCGTACTTGAATAGTATACAATGTAACCGTTGTCCATTATCACTGGTCAAAGCCAAAGTAGTATCCAAGTTGCAACCCTCCAAAGTCGGTGCAACTTTGGAGTCATACAAATGTGAATGGAGCCTTAATGTGCACAAACACAATGAAACTCACAACCCACAACAACTAGGTCAGAGTAAACATGCTTTTGCAGAAAAAAAAATGCATGCAAACGCATAGAAAAGCACAGATGCACAATTTATGTGTGTTGTAGTGTGAATGGGGCTTAAAAGGAGCCCTTTGGCCTTATGCACACTGCATGTTTAGCCCCATGAGACCCCGGAGTATTGGTGTGAGAGGAAGGCACAGGGCTCTATGAGAGGCTGATAGCTACTGCAACTGGAGGGCGCACTGAGTAGTACTTAAGTTTAGACTGGGTTCACACCTATTCAAATTGAATGCGGGTTTCCATGACAGAAGATTGTGACCGGCTCTCTATGGAGCCGGTTCACATATCTCCGTTGCGGCTGCGGAGAGGCTTGCCCAGAAACGCTGTGCGTCTTTGGCTCCATTTCAGGGATGAATTCAGGCATAGATTCACCCCTGAAATGGAGAACAGAGACGCACCGGACCCCTGCTGCGAGCAGCATTCATCTGAGGCGTGAACCCAACCTTAGGCAGTATACGCACAGTGACGAACGCCCGGAACGCAGGGAATCGAAACCCTTGTCCCTGGGCAAATACTGCCGAAATGTTAGTACAAGCCGCACATTTACGAGCCACAGGAGTTTTCAGCCTCTCATAGAGTTTTACAGACTGCCGGCAGCAGGCCTGGATGGTGCGTCTGTACCAAAACGTCTTTATCTCATGCACTGGCTCTAAACGTCCAGCGTGCATGAAACCTTTCTTGTCAAAAGTGTTCTCCCCTTGAATTCAGTTGCATGCATTTGAATGGAAAATTGTAGTATTTTACATGAACACTTGCAGGGCTTGTGTTACCTCAAATCTGACTTTGTTAAGGTTTAATGTAAAAAACCCAGCAAACTCTCTGGCTATCATAATAACAGCAACAGTAAGTCAGTATTGTTTGTGTGTACAGGGATAGTTGGACCTGGGTTTCAAACACTTAGCAATGCCCTTGGTCTAACTACATTCACTGCAATCAGACTCCTCACACAAGATCCAGCACAGAACAACGTGGGGCAAGAAAGCTGCGGGCCGTTCTCTATTGGATAATCTTTTCACATGACGCCAAGAATGTCCACTGTGATTGGCTGTATCGCTCTTCTGGGCGCCTTTGACCACGTGGGAAGGTGCGGAGCGAGGGAAGGAGAATGGCGGACTTGGGGATGAGGTGCGCAGGTTGTGAACTTGTAGTTGGTAAGTTGGCCTGTTTTTTACCTCAAGCACAGGATAGAATATGTTCATGGCTTCCTGTGTATTGCGTGTGAGGGTGCCTGGAGCTTTTCACAAGTGTAGGTAGGTCTGTCTGGGCCTTATCACCCCCTGCAGAGGAAGAGGAGCGGCTAGACTGCTCGGGTGTGGAGCACAGCTCAGTGCACACTACAATGTGTGTAGCTGCAACTATTATGGGCCCTTTCATTCCATTTCTCCACACATCTATCTCTGTGGTTTTCTTTTTTTTTTCTCTTGTATGACTTTGTCCAAATAAATGCACCTAATAACCACTTCACCACTGGAAGATTTACCCCCCCCTTCATGACCAGGCCAATTTTTTTGTGATATGGCACTGCTTTACTTTAACTGACCATTGTGCGCTGATTCAATGCTGTATGCAAATAATTGTATTTTATTCCCCACAAATAGAGCTTTGTTTTGGTGGTATTTGATCACCACTGCGTTTTTTTTTTAATGATATAAACAAAAGACTGACAATTTAAAAAAAAAAAATATATACACAAATTTATTCTGCTACATATCTTTGGTAAAAAAAAAAATCCCAATAAGTATATATTTGTACAAAAAAATATAGCAGCTACAAACTATGGTAAAAAAATATAATATAAAATATATGTAGTGATTGCGGCAATCACCAACATGTGACATTCTGACACTCAAACAGTGATCAGTGCTAAAAATATGCACTGACTGTACTAATGACACTGGGTGGGAAGGGGTTTAAGGTAGGGCCGAAACAACTAATCAATTATGAAATTGATTACAATTTTCATAATCGATTAATCGGCCAGTAACATAATGGGGTTAAAAAAGCTTAAATTAGCCCTACATAGTACAAAAAGAGCAAATAATCTCTACTGTAAATATTACTTTCACTTTTGCACAGTAAAAAAACGAAGGGCTAATTTTTTTTTTTTTTTTTTTTTAACTCCATTATGTTACTAAGACCCCTTTCACACTGGGGCGGTTTGCAGGCGGTATTGCGCTAAAAATACCGCCTGCAAACCGCCCCTAAAGAGCCTCCGCTGTTTGTTCAGTGTGAAAGCCCGAGGGCCTTCACACTGAAGCGGTGCGCAGGCAGGACGGTGAAAAAAGTCCTGCAAACCGCTTTTTTGGAGCGGTGAAAGAGCGGTGTATTCACCGCTCCTTCACCGCTCCTGCCCATTGAAATCAATGGGACAGCGCGGCAATACCGCGGCTATAGCCACGCTGTACGAGTGATTTTAACCCTTTTTCGGCTGCTAGCGGGGGTTAAAACCGCACCGCTAGCGGCCGAATACAGCTGCGAGAACGGCGGTACAGCAGCGCTAAAAATAGCGCTGTTGTACCGCTGACTCCCCCACCGCCCCAGTGTGAAAGGGGCCTTAATGTCTTAGGCCTGGTTCCCACCCATGTGTTTTTTGGTGCTATTTGCAGAAATGCACTACAGTTCATTTAACATTCACATCACAGCTGCTGTGTATTTGGAAAGGGTCAAGGACCTTTTTCAATGCAAAACGGTGCTTTTTTTGGTTCAATATACTTCAATGGAGAAGCTGCAGAAAAGCATATAATTTTACAGTTCTGTTTGAAAATCTGCAAAACAGTCTAGAATTTTTTTTTTTTTTTCTTTAAATAAAAAAATTTGATCTGAGTCTGATGATATTTACCAGATTCAACCTCTAATAGTATATAGAGTATATCTCTTCTGTCTGTTATTCTCAGAGAGGATTAAAGATTTTACTCCCTAACCATATAGTTGGTTATTTATATTTACCCCTGCATATAAAGATATTTAGAAATAAATTGCCTTTTTTTTTTTAAACGTTACATATTAACTAAATTATACACCACACTTCTTTTTAAGGTTATTAACCGATTAATCTATTCATCGAAACAATAATCAGCCAACTAATCGATTATGAAAAGAATCGTTAGTTGCAGCCCTAGTTTATGATGGTTGTAAAGCCTTATGCCTCATTTCCACTGAGCGGATCAGTTCGGGTCGGTACAGTTTGGAAGGCCTAGAATGGTCCGGCCTATTTAGGCGAGCGTTTCCACTGCAAGTCGGACCGACAGGGGCCATACGTGGGTTTAGAAAAAAATGCCTAGCATGGCGTCACACGTCCACCAATCAGTGGAATGTATCGTAGCTCCGCTCTAACCGAACCGTTCCATTTTCTATGGCCCCACATCTGAAGCAGGACCCTGAATGGAATGGTTCGGTTGTATGGACCGCTTTCATAATGGAAACACCCAAAATAGTGTACTGTACCGAACCGATCCGCTCAGTGGAAACGAGGCATTACAGACCACTTTCACCTATAGGTAAGCCTAGATTAAGGCTTACCTGTAGGTGCAAGAAATATCTCCTTGACCTACACATTTAAGGAGATATTTCCTAAAGACGGGCACGGCGATGTCTACGGCGCAGGCGCACTGAGTATGCTGTTAGTGAAGGCGATCATGCCGTCACTGACGGCTCCCGTGCGCATGCGCCGGAGTGACGTCATCGCTGCTACCCTTAAAGAAGATGGATGCTTCGTGGAAGTGGGGACAATCAAAGGTTAAAGCGGAGTTCCGCCTTTAAACATTTTTTTTATTTTAAAGTCCGCAGATACAAATACTGTAGCTGCTGATTTTTTTTTTTTTTTTTTTTAAAAGGACACTTGCCTGTTGCGATGTCCTTACCCGAAGCAGACCCGTCCCTCGGCTCTGGGTGGAGGCGCTGGCATCTTCAGTAAGGGCATCAGGAAGTGAAGCCTTGCGGCTTCACAGCATGGTTCCCTACTGCGCATGCGCGGGTCGCGCTGCGTGTTCTGAGTGGTTCCTGCTGTCTTCTGGGACATGGTATAGATCACCGCGGATACTGCGGTGATCTTTCGCCGGAAGTGGGAGCAAATACCTGTATAAGACCAGTCCAATTCTGTTTACATTTAAATATGTTTGTTATTTAAAAAAAACAAAAAAACGAACCCTTACAATCAATTTAACGCGTCACACTTTGAAATTGCGCGTGCTTGTAGAATGGCGACAAACTACAATCTTAAAAATCTCCATAGGTAATGCTTTAAAAGCCTTTACAACTTACCAGTTTAGACCCCTTTCACACGGCTGTCCGATCAGGTCCCCCTGTCAGTTTTTCAGGCACACTTGATCGGACCCTCGAGTCTCTTCTATGGAGTGGCGGGTGTCAGTGTACACATGTCCACTGATGCCCGCCGCTATCCGGTCCAGTCCTTCTAAAACAGATGGATGGTGGTCTTATATCCCATCCGTCTGGCATTTTTTTTTTTTTACTTAAATGTGGTTATCATAAGGAATGTCTCCTGACATGAGAATTAGATGTGGAGAAATCCACATCCAATTCACAATAGTGTAAACCCAGCCTCAAAGTGACGGGGAGGCTGTTAGCACAAAAGGTATAGCTAACATCAAAACATAAATAATAAACAGTAGTGCAGCGCCAATATACAAAGTAAACAAATGTTGCGTAAATGCGACAAATGAAATAACATACAAAAATGTGAAACAAAATAATTGAAAGTCCAGCAGTGACGAACAAACAAAAATCCCACAATGTATTTGGGTGAAAAATAAAGACGAGAAGATCTTGTCCCAGCATCACCAATGATCACGGATGTATATTTCAAACAGTGTTCAAATGACCCAACATCAAGTGAATTCAAGACTCACCAGAACACAAGGCTACAATTACAGCAGCATATTCGCCTGAATATAAATAAGTCAAACGGTGCTCAAGTGATCCATCACCAACATCAAGTGAATTATGAACTCACCAGAGAAAATGACTACCATTACAGCAGCATAAATGCCTGGGTATGTATGAAATCCAATCGGGATCAGTGTGGCAACTTGCTCCCAGTGGTATCTCCTAGTATATTTAAGCTAGGGATAAATAAAGCTTACAAGGAGCCCAAAGGAGTATCTCATAGTGTAGTAATTGTATTCCCCATATGGATAAAATGGCATAAAAGCCGAGCAGTAAATCCAGGAAACTTGCATGAAAAGCCGCTGCCAACCCGAGATTGCGCAGCAGCATGACGCCGGCACCAAAATCTCCAGTTTGCTGCTGGCACAGAACAGCTTCTAGTCTGGGTAGATTGTGATGCCTTTAAGAAAAAAAAAAAATCCTGCTTGCTGCATCTTTGATGTGCTTTTATGGAAACACATGTTGTAATGATGTGAACTGGCCTTTATAGTCTAATCGCACATGCCCTGAAAGATGAACTTCTGTCATTTGTATAAAAATTAAGTTAGCCGCTACGAATACTGTAGTTAATGACTTTTAATAAAGACACACCGGTCCAGTGGTTTAGCACTGTCATCAGCCGGGCTGGTCTTCGGTTTTCTAGTGCTGCCATCTTGCTTAACCGCTTGCCGCCCGTCATATGACGGCCAAACGGCGCTGCTCTTGTTCTGGGCGGGCGTCATATGAGGTCCGTCCATTTAAACGGCGCATGCGCGCGATTGCACAGCCCTGTACCTTCGGTGGCAGTGTGCCACGGAGACACTGCTCGCCACCGAGCGCGGTAAGCAGCCATTGGCCATGGCTGTTTACCACGTGATCGCCCGTGACTTCATCACGGCCGATCAGATGGTGCCGCCCCACTTTGCACGGCGCATGCGCGCTGCGTGTGCACATCGCTGGCAGCGTGTTTGATCATGTGTGGGAAGGAGATTGCGGTAACATCTCGTTACCGCTTACAGTGTACACCAACCACACTGATTGCCCCCCCCAATAAAGAGGACCTGTCTCGGTCCATATACTGATACTTTTTTTTTTTTTTTTTATGTCATGTGACAGTTTTCAAAGCACAATACAGATTAGGTGGAACTGACATGCAGCACTGATAGGATTAGGTGCCACTGATGGGCACTGACTGATGGCCGGCACTGGCTGGTGGCACTGGCAGGTGGCTGGCACTGATAGATGGCATTGATAGGTGGAGGTGGCACTGGCAGATGGCTGGCATTGATAGATGGCATTGATAGGTGGAGCTGGCACTGACAGGTGGCTAGCACTAATGAGCGGCACTTATGGACATTGGGCACTGATAGGTGGCATTTATGAGCACTGATGAGCAGGCACTGAAATGCCATGAGGAAAGGCTGCCTGCGATGGCCCATCTTGGTACTCCTTGCACTCGGCCACATAAAAGCAGCAGCGGCCATCTTGTTACACCCAGCCTGAACTATATGGGCTGAGTGTAACAAGATGACCGATGCTGGCTTACTGCGGCCGAGTGCAGGGTTTACCAAGATGGGTGTCGGGATGTCCAACCGCTGACGTCTACACGGAGCGTCACTTCCGGTTGCGCCAGGTCGCTTTCTCTTCCAGGTATCGGATCTGGCATCGGGAGCATTTGTACAAGTACTCGCACAAATGCTCGGTATCAGTCCCGATACTAGTATCGGTATCGGGACAACCCTAGTGAAAGGGGTCTAAAAAGGGGTCATTTGGGGGTTATTTGTACTTTCCTGACTTGTTAGGCCCCTTTCACATGAACGATCCGTTCAGGTCCCCCTGTCAGTTTTTTAGGTGGACCTGAAAGGACCCTCCATAGACCTCTATGGAGCGTTGGATGTCAGTGGTGACATGTCCGCTGACATCCGACCCGCTCCGATCCAAAAAAGTGTAACAGAGGAAAAACCTTTCCATCCGTTTTCGGATTGGGTGACGACGGACTCTAATGTCCGTCGTCACCCGATCCCCCATAGGGGAGAGCGGCAATCTGTCATCTGCCTGCTCAGTGTGGATCGGCGGAGCGAACCCCGCTGAGCAAGCGGATGTTCACGGGGCGGATCATCATGGATCCGTCCCGTGTGAAAGAGCCTTTAGTGTCTCGAGAAATGAGATACACCTGATGTACCATAGTTTGTAGACGCTATAACTTTCACAAAGACCAAATAATATACACTAATTTGGGTTATTTTTACCAAATCTATGTAGCAGTATAAATTTTGGCCAAAATTTATGAAGAAAAATTACTAATTTACAAAATTTTATGACATGACAAAAACAAAGAAAAAGGCATTTTTTTTCACAAAATTTACGGTCTTTTTTTATTTATTGCACAAAAAATAAATAAACCTACTAGTGATTAAACACCATTAAAAGAAAGCTCTATTTGTGTGAAAAAAGGACGCAAATTTCATATGGGTGCAGTGTTGCATGATTGATTAATTGTCATTCAAAGTGTGAGAGCACTGAAAGCTGAAAATTGGTCTGGGCAGGAAGGGGGTGTAAGTGCCCTGTATTGAGGTGATTAAAGTGGATGTAAACCCTCATAGGGTCAGTGCAAGGATTTTCTACACCCCAGGCAAAGCCTCATTTTGATGCCGTCTGGCTCTGCCCCTGACTCCACCCCGATGCCCATGTATACAGTGGGGAAGGGGGGGTGGAGATTTTTGTGGCGCTTCTTCAGCCGTGGTCTGCAGGCATGCACCTGTGCCTTTTGGATCTGGCCTAAAGACAAATAGTGGTGGTACGCCAGCTGTGATCCGCAGGTATATGTACAGGCTAAGGTAGTATAGGGACAGGCTACAAGCTAGGGTCATATATAGAGCGGCTAAGTGTGTTGGGAGTCCTGCTTGTCGGTGGTGTTGGTCCCAGCAGGACAGTGAAGGTGTACAGAGGAGCAGAGTGGATGTACAGCTGGAGGAGTCATCCTCCGATGAATGGGGATGTAAAGCGAACAGAGAGCACGGAGCTCCTTCTGCAGAGCAGGACTGGCTGTGGGGGGCAGCCTGGGACCGACAGAGAGGTCTGCTATTTCCAAGTGCCGGAGGAAGATCCCGGTCGGCTGTGTGCTGGGGCTGAGGATCTGTAGCCGAGATCGGTGCTGGGATTATCAGTCAGGTCATGTGCACATACCAGCCCGCTGCATCAGTCCAGATACCCTGCTGTGCCAGTGATGAGGATGGAGCCTGCTGAAGCCTTGTGGTGCATGCAGGTCAGGACGGAGGGCCCTAGGAGGCTGAGGAGGAGCGCGAAGATCAGCCTCCCAGTTCCAGCTTCACAACTGAACTACCAGGCTTCTGTGCCCAAGAACGAGCCAGCAGGACCCACGTGATCTCTGTGAGAGCCACCATTCAGGAACTGAGGGAGACAGGCCTGCTGGAGAACTTCACGGAGGCTTTCTTTGACAGCCGCTTCTGATGGGGACCCTGGTGGGGAACATTGGCAGACCAATGGCTGTGGCTGTGCCGTAGGCAGCTGCCTAGTTTGCCTAGTGGTAGCACCGGCCCTGAACCCTCACATATACTCTGAAGTGAACAGCTTCAGATGATACACAGAGATGTTACAAATCTCCCTACATAAGTGTTAAATGTTCACCTGTATATATCCTTTAGAAAGTGCTGCTCTTCTTAATACACATTTTTCTCTTCCTGGTTAACACTGCACAGAAGCCTGGGCATACAGCCAAGACAGCTGATTGGAGGAAAGGCACACGCCCCCTCTTGTAGGCAAAGAATGGAAGGAATGTGCATAGCTCTGTTCTTAGAGGTCAATCTGACTACTAATCTATCTATAGCAACCTCCCCATACACACTTCTATCTCCAGTTTCAAAGAATGTGTGAGAAGTTATCAGGCTGATAACAGAGCAAGAGACTGCTTGGGGACTTGGTTCTTTTAACGGCTTGCTGACCGCCGGACGTCAATTGACGGCCAGGCGGCGCAGCTCTCGTGGCAGGCGGGCGTCATATGATGGCCTCGCTTTCCCAGCCCACCAGGGGGCGCGCGCACGCCGCCGACGGTGATCGCGCGTGCCCGCTGTGTCACTGGGCACCCGGTGAGCGTGCCCGGCGGCCGCGATGTCCGCCGGGCACCCGCGATTACCGGTAACACAGCAGGACCGTGGATCTGTGTGTGTAAACACAGATCCACGGTCCTGTCAGAGGAGAGGAGACCGATGGTATGTTCCCAGTACAGAGGAACACCGATCAGTCTCCTCCCCTAGTGAGTCCTCTCCCCCTACAGTTAGAATCACTCCCTAGCAACACAGTTAACCCCTCGATCACCACCTAGTGTTAACCCCTTCTTTGCTAGTCACATTTATACAGTAATCAATGCATTTTTATAGCACGGATCGCTGTATAAATGTAAATGGTCCCAAATATGTGTAAAAAGTGTCCGATATGTCCGCCGCAATATCGCAGTCACAATAAAAATCGCAGATCGCCGCCATTACTAGTAAAAAAATATATAAAAAAATAAAAATGTTATAAATCTATCCCCTATTTTGTCGACGCTATAACTTTTGCGCAAACCAATCTATATACGCTTATTGCGTTTTTTTTTTTTTTTTTTTTTTTTTTTACCAAAAATATGTACAAGAATACATATCGGCCTAAACTGAGAAATTTGTTTTAAAGAAAAAAAAATTGGATATTTATTATCTCAAAAGGTAAAAATGATTGTGTTTTTTTGTAAACTTGTCACTCTTCTTTTGTTTATAGCACAAAAAATAAAAACCGCAGAGGTTATCAAATACCACTAAAAGAAAGCTTTATTTGTGGGGAAAAAATTATAACAATTTTTTTTGGGTACAGTGTTGTATGACCGCGCAATTGTCATTCAAAATGTGACAGCGCTGAAAGCTGAAAAATGGCTTGGGCAGGAAGGGGGCGAAAATGCACTGTATTGAGGTGGTTGAAGAGAGATAAGAAAACTCTACAGATATGTGCCCAGCTCAAATTTCATGAATCGGATTTCATCCACTTTAAGGCTGCTTTCACACTGGGGCGGGTGTTGAAGGTAAAACGCCACTATTTTTAGCGGAGGTTTTCGGCCGCTAGCTGGACACTTTTAACCCCCGCTAGCGGTCAAAAAAGGGTTAAAAAGACCCGCAAAGAGCTGCTACAGCGGCGGTTCGGCGGCACTACCCATTGATTTCAATGAGCAGGAGCGGTTTAGAAGCGTGCTCCTTCACCGCTCCAAAGATGCTGCTCGCAGAAGTTTTTTATTTATTTATTTATTTTTATCGTCCTGCCAGCGCATCGCCTTAGTGCGAAAGCACTCGGGCTTTCACACTGAGATTGCAGGGGAGATGTTTTTTAGGCGCTTTACAGGTGCTAATTTTAGCCCAAAAGCTCAGTGTGAAAGGGGTCTAAGGAAAGCTGGCTGTGACTTCTGCGGCTTCACAGCCGGATCCCCAAGCGTGAGTTGCGCATTTTGGATGGACCTGCAGCCACCTGGGACATGTGATCTGTCCTAGGAGGTTATGGCCAGAGAATGGGGACCCGAGCACAAATGGGAGGGGGGTAGAAAAGTGGAACCTCCTTCTTTTTTTTTTTTTTTTTTTAGGTGAAAATTTGCTTTAACCACTTCAATACAGGGCATTTTTCACCCCCTTCCTGCCCAGACCAATTTTCAGCGCTGTAACATTTTAAATTACAATTGTGCGGTCATACAACACAGTACCCATATAAAATTATGATCATTCCCCCCCCCCCCCACAAATAGAGCTTTCTTTTGGTGGTATTTGATCACCTCAGCGGTCTTTATTTTTTGCGCTATAAACAAAAAAAAAAGCGACAATTTTGAAAAAAAACGCAATATTTTTTTTACTTTTTTGCTATAATAAATATCTCAATTTTAAAAAAAGTTTCTTCCTCAGTTTTGGCTGATATGTATTCTACATATTTTTGGTAAAAAAAATCTCAAGCGTATATTGATTGGTTTGCGCAAAAGTTATAGCGCCTACAAAATAGGGGATAGATTTTTTAATATTAATAACATTTTTTACTGGTAATGGCAGAGATCTGCGATTTTTGTCAGGACTATGATATTGCGGCGGACAAATTGGACACTTGGGACCATTGACAATTATACAGCGATCAGTGCTATAAATATGCACTGATTACTGTATAAATGTCAGGGAAGGAGTTAACACTAGGGGGCAATAAAGGGGTTAAATGTGTTACCTAGGGAGTGATTCCAACTGTGGGGGAAGGGGACTGACTGGGGGAGGAGACAGATCGGTGTTCCTATATACAAGGAACACACAATCTGTCTCCTCTCCCCTTAACGGATGTGGATCTGTGTGTTTACACACACAGACCCATGTCCTTGCTCTGTGACAAGCAATAGCGGTTTCCAGGTGGACATCGCGGCCTCCGGGCGCGCGAATGAGCTCCCTAGATGGCCGGGAAGCCGAGAACGTCATATGACTGGCGCCAAGGATGAGAGAGCCACCTTGCAGCTGTCGTATTACTATACGTGGAATGGGAAGTGGTTAAAGTGATTCTAAAGTCCTATATTAATTTTTTTTTTTTTTTATCTCTTTCCAAAATTTTGGACTTCTTTTTTACTTTTCAATGGTGATTCTAAACTACACAAATCGAGGTGGTGAATGGGCACAAGCCGCAAAAAAAACTGACAGATGTTCTAATCCATCTCCACTCAGCGCACAAGTTAGTTATACTTTAACCACTTCCTGCCCACCGGCCGTGATATGACGTCCTTGATTTTGTGCAGGTATATCTAAATGATGCCTGCAGCTACAGGCATCATTCAGATATTGTCTTTTTCAGCCGGCGATTCCCTACACCATAAGAGTAACCATAGCGGCTGTTCCACCGCTTAATTATTCTTACAGTCGGCTAGAGGGGACGTCCCCCTCTGGTGCTTCTACTGACTCGCCGCTGCCATCGGAGACCGGATCTGCCGGCCCCGAATGTTTACCATAGAGATTTCCGGTGGACCAGATGGTCGCCGGAGTCTCTATGATCGTTCAGAGGCCGGGCGCGATGTTATGACTCGATGTCCGCGGGGAAACCTGCGATCATTTCACAGAGAGGAAGAACGGGGTAATGCTGCTGTAAACAAGCATTTCCCCGTTCTACCTAGTGACACTGATCACCGCTCCTTGTAATCGGGAGCGGTGATCAGTGTTGTCACATATAGCCCCCCTCCCCCCCACAGTTAATCACTCCCTAGGACACACTTAACCCCTACAGTGCCACCTAGTGGTTAACCCCTCCACTGCCAGTCACATTTACAAATTAATCAATGCATTTTTAATTGCACAGATCACTATAAATGTGAATGGTCCCAAAATAGCGCCAAAAGTGTAAGATCTGTCCGCCATAATGTCGCAGCCACGATAAAAATCACTGATTGCTGCCATTACTAGTAAAAAATAAATATTAATAAAAATGCCATAAAATTATTCCCTATTTTGTAGACCCTATAACTTTTGCACAAACCAATCAATAAACGCTTCTTGCGATTTTTTTTTTTTTTTTTTTTTTCCCCAAAAATATGTAGAAGAATTAGAGGTCGACTGATATATCGGCCGATATTTGGCATTTTTTAATTAATCAGCATCGGCCGATTGTGCTGATTAAAAAAAAAAAAAAAAAGCCAGCGCGACTTGCAAATGACTTCTCAATGCAAGTTGCCTGAAGTCTTCTGTGGAGCGACTTCTCTCCTCTCTAGGCAGCCTGCCAAGTCTGAGAAAAGAAGCTAAAAAGATACAATGTTTAACCACTTGAGCCCCGGACCATTATGCTGCCTAAGGACCAGAGGTCTTTTTCCAATTTGGCACTGCGTCGCTTTAACTGCTAATTGCGCGGTCATGCAATGCTGTACCCAAACGAAATTTGCGTCCTTTTCTTCCCACAAATAGAGCTTTCTTTTGATGGTATTTGATCACCTCTGCGGTTTTTATTTTTTGTGCTATAAATGGAAAAAGACCGAAAATTTTGAAAAAAAATGATATTTTCTACTTTTTGTTATAAAAAAAATCCAATAAACTAAATTTTAGTCATACATTTAGGCCAAAATGTATTCGGCCACATGTCTTTGGTAAAAAAAATGTCAATAAGCGTATATTTATTGGTTTGCGCAAAAGTTATAGCGTCTACAAACTAGGGTACATTTTCTGGAATTTACACAGCTTTTAGTTTATGACTGCCTATGTCATTTCTTGAGGTGCTAAAATGGCAGGGCAGTACAAAACCCCCCCAAATGACCCCATTTTGGAAAGTAGACACCCCAAGGAAATTGCTGAGAGGCATGTTGAACCCATTGAATATTTATTTTTTTTGTCCCAAGTGATTGAAAAATGACCCAAAAAAAAAAAAAAAAAATATTTACAAAAAGTCGTCACTAAATGATATATTGCTCACACAGGCCATGGGCCTATGTGGAATTGCACCCCAAAATACATTCTGCTGCTTCTCCTGAGTATGGGGATACCACATGTGTGGGACTTTTTGGGAGCCTAGCGGCGTACGGGGCCCCGAAAACCAAGCACCGCCTTCAGGATTTCTAAGGGTGTAAATTTTTGCTTTCACTCTTCACTACCTATCACAGTTTCAGAGGCCATGGAATGCCAAGATGGCACAAAACCCCCCAAAATGACCCCATTTTGGAAAGTAGACACCCCAAGCTATTTGCTGAGAGGCATATTGAGTCCATGGAATATTTTATATTTTGACACAAGTTGTGGGAAAGTGACACTTTTTTTTTTTTTTTTTTTTTCATAAAGTTGTCACTAAATGATATATTGCTCACACAGGCCATGGGCATATGTGGAATTGCACCCCAAAATACATTTAGCTGCTTCTCCTGAGTATGGGGATACCACATGTGTGGGACTTTTTGGGAGCCTAGCCGCGTACTGGACCCCGAAAACCAATCACTGCCTTCAGGATTTCTAAGGGTGAAAATTTTTGATTTCACTCTTTACTGCCTATCACAGTTTCGGAGGCCATGGAATGCCCAGGTGGCACAAAACCCCCCCAAATGACCCCATTTTGGAAAGTAGACACCCCAAGCTATTTGCTGAAAGGCATGGTGAGTATTTTGCAGCTCTCATTTGTTTTTGAAAATGAAGAAAGACAAGAAAAAACATTTTTTTTTTTTTTTTTTTTCAATTTTCAAAACTTTGTGACAAAAAGTGAGGTCTGCAAAATACTCACTATACCTCTCAGCAAATAGCTTGGGGTGTCTACTTTCCAAAATGGGGTCATTTGGGGGGGTTTTGTGCCACCTGGGCATTCCATGGCCTCCGAAACTGTGATAGGCAGTGAAGAGTGAAATCAAAAATTCACGCCCTTAGAAAGCCTGAAGGCGGTGCTTGGTTTTCGGGGTCCCGTACGCGGCTAGGCTCCCAAAAAGTCTCACACATGTGGTATCCCCGTACTCAGGAGAAGCAGCAGAATGTATTTTGGGGTGTAATTTCACATATTTCCATGGCATGTTTGAGCAATATATCATTTAGTGACAACTTTGTGCAAAAAAAAAAAAAAAAAAAAAAAAAAAATTTGTCTCTTTCCCGCAACTTGTGTCGCAATATAAAATATTCCATGGACTCGACATGCCTCTCAGCAAATAGCTTGGGGTGTCTACTTTCCAAAATGGGGTCATTTGGGGGGGTTTTGAACTGTCCTGGCATTTTATGCACAACATTTAGAAGCTTATGTCACACATCACCCACTCTTCTAACCACTTGAAGACAAAGCCCTTTCTGACACTTATTGTTTACATGAAAAAGTTTTTTTTTTTTGCAAAAAAATTACTTTGAACCCCCAAACATTATATATTTTTTTAAAGCAAATGCCCTACAGATTAAAATGGTGGGTGTTTCATTTTTTTTTTTCACACAGTAATTGCGCAGCGATTTTTCAAACGCATTTTTTGGGGAAAAAACACACTTTTTTTAATTTTAATGCACTAAAACACGCTATATTGCCCAAATGTTTGATGAAATAAAAAAGATGATCTTAGGCCGAGTACATGGATACCAAACATGACATGCTTTAAAATTGCGCACAAACGTGCAGTGGCAACAAAATAAATACATGTTTAAAAGCCTTCAAAAGCCTTTACAGGTTACCACTTTAGATTTACAGAGGAGGTCTACTGGAAAAATTACTGCACTCGATCTGGCCTTCGTGGTGATACCACACATGCATGGTGCAATTGCTGTTTACGTTTGACGACAGACCGCCGCTTGCGTTCGCCTTAGCGCGAGAGCAGGGGGCGACGGGTGTTTTTTTTTTTTTTTTTTTTTCTTTATTATTTTTTTGCTTTTTTAATCTTACTTTTAAACTGTTCCTTTCATATTTTTTTTTTTAATCATTTTTATTGTTATCTCGGGGAATGTAAATATCCCCTATGATAGCAATAGGTAGTGACAGGTACTCTTTTTTGAAAAAATTGTGGTCTATTAGACCCTAGATCTCTCCTCTGCCCTCAAAGCATCTGACCACACCAAGATCGGTGTGATAAAATGCTTCCCCAATTTCCCAATGGCGCTATTTACATCCGGCGAAATCTAAGTCATGAAATACTCGTAGCTTCCGGTTTCTTAGGCCATAGAGATGTTTGGAGCCACTCTGGTCTCTGATCAGCTCTATGGTCAGCTGGCTGAATCACCGGCTGCATTCTCAGGTTCCCTGTTGAGACAGGAGAGCCAGAGAAAAACACGGAAGACGGTGGGGGGGGGGGGCATTCCCTCCCACGGCTTGTAAAAGCAGTCTAGAGGCTAATTAGCCGCTAGGATTGCTTTTACATGAAAGCCGACCGCTGGCTGAAAAGAATGACACCAAGATGATACCTAAACCTGCAGGCATCATTCTGGTATAACCACTCAAAGTTGTGAATGGCGTACCTGAAGACAAAAAAATGGTTAACAATGGTTAACAATAAAGCACAGTAAAGTGTAAATAATTACACACCTGAAAAACAAACATGATAAAACATAATAACAATAACAATAAAACATTGCAGAATAGAATACAGTAAAAAAGAGCAGAACAATAGAGAGAGAATAGAGAGGGAGAGAATAAAACAACAACTATTTTTTTTTATTTCATATTTTTTTTTTTTTTTTACACTTTTTTTGTAACTAACTTTTATAACTGTAACCGGTTCCAGGTTCGGGTCTCTCAAAATGCGATGGCATCTTGGGAGACCCTGTGAAAGTGTGCCTAGTCTGTGCAATGCTGTGCCCTACGCTAATACTCAACTAGTGAATGGTAGCGTTCAAAACATTCACCAATGCAAAGACCAGGATTGTCAGGACAGGAGGGACAATAATAGCGGGTGTCACGCCTATATCCGCGCTTGCTGCAGACACGACATCTTTTTTTGGGGGGTTCGTTGGGTAGGGGTACTCGGGAGGACATAAAAATGCCTCTCATGCAGCCGACTGCATTTGGTTGGGGATGTGAATGGGGGAAGTACGGGCGCTGCAGAAGCGGTGGGTTCCCAATTAGGATTGGCGAATGCAGCAGGAAGGGCACTATGGGCACGACGGGCCTGTGTTTGTCTTTTTGGTGGCAGCGGGACACTACTTGTGCTTGCCACCTCACCAGCTTCAACTGCACTTATGGGACTCGCCACGTCACCACGTGTTACTGCAGTGCTGGTTTGACTACGACCGGGGTGTACTAGGCCGCTGGCGCTTGCCAGTTCACCAAAACGCTACCAAAAAACTGTTGGGATCAGGCCTGACTCTGCGAACCTTGCAGTTATGCGTTTAGTGTTTTGTAAGTGACAGTGATCGATCGATACTGCACTTGGGTGGGCTGGGCCGGGCCGGGCGGAGGGGCAAAACGCAGGTGCTAGCAGGTATCTGGGCTGATCCCGCTAACACTGCGTTTTTGGGAACCCTAAACTGCTGGTGACGCTAGTATAGATCAGATCGGATCAGATATTGATGCGATCAGATACTATACCACTAAGGGAGGTGTACGGTGCGTGCGTGGGTGTTAGCGGTACTGGCGCTAATCTGACGCTGCCTGGGGCTGGTGCTTGCCAGTTCACCAAAATACTACCAAAAAAACTGTTAGCGATCGCAGGGATCAGGCCTGACTCTGTGAACGCTGCAGTTATGCGTTTAGTGTTTTGTGTCAGTGATCGATCGATACTGCACTTGGGTGGGCTGGGCTGGGCCAGGCGGAGGGGCAAAACGCAGGTGCTAGCAGGTATCTGGGCTGATCCCGCTAACACTGCGTTTTTGGGAACCTTAAACTGCTGGGGACGCTAGTATAGATCTGATCGGATCAGATATTGATCCGTTCAGATACTATACCACTAAGGGAGGCGTATGGTGCGTGCGTGGGTGTTAGCGGTACTGGCGCTAACCTGACGCTGCCTGGGGCTGGTGCTGGTGCTTGCCAGTTCACCAAAATGCTACCAAAAAAACTGTTAGCGATCGCAGGGATCAGGCCTGACTCTGCGAACGCTGCAGTTATGCGTTTAGTGTTTTGTAAGTGACAGTGATCGATCGATACTGCACTTGGGTGGGCTGGGCGGAGGCACAAAACGCAGGTGCTAGCGGGTATCTGGGCTGATCCCGCTAACACTGCGTTTTTGGGAACCCTAAACTGCTGGGGACGCTAGTATAGATCTGATCGGATCAGATATTGATCCGATCAGATACTATACCACTAAGGGAGGCGCATGCTGCGTGCGTGGGTGTTAGCGGTACTGGCGCTAATCTGACCCTGCCTGGGGCGACGCATATCACCGCCGGGCGATCGGGGGGCTAAACCTTTATTCGGTAATAAACGGCGGGTGCCCTGACACTATAAAAAATAAACAAACTAACCAGCGTCAACCGTAACGGTTATACGGTGATCAGTGGTGAAAGGGTTAACTAGGGGGCAATCAAGGGGTTAAAACATTTATTAGGTAGTATATGGGGGTCCCTGACGCTATAAAACGCTGACGGCGAACCTAAATATTTACCTCACTAACTAGCGTCACCAGCGACACTAATACAGCGATCAGAAAAATGATCGCTTAGTGACACTGGTGACAGGGGGTGATCAAGGGGTTAAAACTTTATTAGGGGGGGTTAGGGGGGTACCCTAGACCTAAAGGGGGGTAATACTAACTGCCCTAACACACTAACTGTCACAAACTGACACTATGCAGTAATCAGAAAAAAAAAAAAAAAAAACTGCTGGTGTCAGTTTGTGACAGGGGGGGGGGGGTGATTGGGGGGGGATCGGGGGGCGATCGGGGGGGGGGATCGGGGTGTTTTGTGTGCCTGGCATGTTCTACTGTGTGTGTAGTGTTTGTGCACTCACATTGATGTCTTCTCTCCTCGGGCCGGAACGGAAATTACCGAGCCGAGGAGAGATGACATCATTTCCTTTGCTGCTGTTTAGCATACAGCAGCAAAGGAAGATTCTCATTGGCCGGCGGCGATCGCGAGGGGGGGGGCACGAACGGATGGTCTCCCCCTCATCACCGATCGCCGCTGGACAAAAGACGACCGCCTCGGGCACCGGGGGGGGGTTCGATCGGACCCCCCACCCGCGGAAGGCAAATCACGTACCCTGTACGTGATTTTGCCTGTCCGTGCCACTTTGCCGACGTACATCGGCGTGAGGCGGTCGTCAAGTGGTTAAACTTATCAATTGACTGAACTCTGAACTCTGTCTGTAGAAGCTCTGTTTAACCATTTAAAGACTAAATCTTTTCTGACACTTGATGCTTACAAGTAAAAATCCTGTATTTTCTGCTAGAAATTCACTTAGAACCCCCAAACATTATATATATATTTTTTTTAGCAGAGACCCTATGGAATAAAATAGCGGTTGTTGCAATATTTTATGTCACACGGTATTTGCGCAGCGATCTTCCAAACGCAATTTTTTTTGAAAAAATACACAAATTAAAAAAGAAAACTAAGCAGTAAAGTTAGCCCGTGTGTTTTTTTTTTTTTTTTTTTTTTTTTCCGTCAAAGTTTTGATTATCTGTTTTTGTGTATTTAAGATAGTGTTTGTTTTTTTTAATCTAAATTATACATACAAGTGAACTGATTGGAGGTTTGTTTTGTTTAATAAATGTTTTTAAATGTAAAAAAAAATTCTGTATCACTTATTACTTAAGGTTGCTTTCACACTGGAGCGGGCAGACGTTGACGGTAAAACTGCTAGTTTTAGCGACGCTTTATCGTCATTTTAGCGGCGCCATTCGGCTGCTAGCGGGGAGCTTATAACCCAGCTAGCGGCCGAGGAAGGTGTTAAATGCACCGATGCGCCGCGCTTCGGTAGCGTTGCGCATTCATTTCAATAGGCAGGAGTGGTGGAGCAGCTTGCAGGACTTTTTTTTTTTTTTTTAACATCCTGCCAGCGCATTGCCTGCAGGGGAGCCGTTTTGCAGGCATTTTACAGGGGATATTTTTAGCCCAAAAGCACCTGAAAAACGCCCCAGTGTGAAAGGGGTCTAACTGTTAGATTTTATGAGATGAAGGGGGGGAAAAAAAAACCGGCCTAACATATCGGCCCCAAAAAATCGGCATCGTATATCGGCCACCGCGATTTCTAAATATCGGCATCAGCCAGAGAAAAACCCATATCGGTCGACCTCTAAGAAGAATACGTATCAGCCTAAACTGAGGAAGAAAGTTTTTTTTTTTTGTTTTGTTTATAGCGCAAAAGATAAAAACCGCAGAGGTTATCAAATACCACCAAAAGAAAGCTCTATTTGTGGGGAAAAAAAGGACGTCACTTTTGTTTGGGAGCCACGTTGCACGACCGCGCAACGTACCGAATGGTTTAAGTACCGAAGTTTGGCGCCATTCCATGAGTGTGTGCAACTTTGAAGCGTGACATGTTGGGTATCTATTTACTCGGTGTAACTTCATCTTTCACATTATGCATGAAACAGTTTTCTTTCCAAAAAAAAGCGTTTGCTGCTCAAATACCGTGCGAGATATAAAGACTGCCATAGTATTCTCTTGGGTCTCTGCTAAAAACATATACAATGTTTGGGGGTTCTAAGTAATTTTCTAGCAAAAAAATTATGATTTTTATATGTAGGAGAGAAATGTCAGAATTGGCCTGGGTGGCAAGTGGTTAAAGAAGTATTAAACCCAAAAGCAAACATTTTATTATATTGCAGCTTACTAATTCTTAGATGTGATTGCTGTAGTTTCCTTTTTCAGAGTTTCTTCTATTTTCATCTGGTTATCCAGCCAGCAAGTCTGTTGTTTTTCAGAAGCTCAAGCTCTCCAGCAGAATGTATCAGTTTACATGGATGAGATAATCCTTTTACCTGGCAGGAGTGATTAAATCATCTTTTTCTTAATTTACCGTATTTATCGGCGTATAACACGCGCCGGCGTGCAACACGCACCCCAAGTTTAGGAAGGAATTTTAAGGAAAAAACCTTACATTTAAATGCCCATCAATGCAGCCTTGCACAGCGTCCATCTGCATGCTTGTCCAGTGTCATTTGCAGCTTTGCCCAGGCTGCAGTTAAACTGCAGTGACATGTCAGTGTCACTGCAGTTTGAAAATGGCGCCGCCGAGATACATAGCCGTGACTTGCGGCGGCTCTCGGTCACTTTTGGCTCCACTCGTAGTCCCGCTCGGGATGGGCGTGACTGAGCGGAGCAAGCGCCGCCCATATACAGATAGCCGAGTGTACTCGGCTAGGTTCGGCTAGCTCCGCTCACAGTCACGCCCAGTCACTGTGTCCATCATAGGTCGGGACTGGGCGTGACTGTGAGCGGAGCTAGCCGAACCTAGCCGAGTACACTCAGCTATCTGTATATGGGCGGCGCTCGCTCCGCTCAGTCACGCCCATCCCGGGCGGGACTACGAGTGGAGCCGAAAGTAGCCGAGAGCCGCCGCAAGTCACAGGTATGTATCTCGGTGCCGGCGTCCCCATTTTCAAACTCGGCTATCTGTATATCGGCGGCTGGCGATCGCTCGACTCACGGTCAGCGGGGGATCGCAGGGGATCGGCGTATAACACGCACCCCGCGATTTTCCCCTGATTGTAAGGGGAAAAAAAAGTGCGTGTTATACACCGATAGATACGGTATGTAAAATCTTTTTCCGAAAAAACAAAAAAACGATTTGCTGTAACTGATTATAAAGTGTGAGCTGGAGTTTGGCTTCAATTTGTTTATTGCATTAAAATATGCCAATAAATCACTAGGTGAAAACAGGGGGGGAAAGAAAGCCTAAAAAAAACACAAACTAACGCAGCCACTACATCTAATGATTGGTAGGCTGCAATATATTTCAACGCTGGTTTTTGATTTAATACGGTTTTAAGTTGCAAAGGCAGAGAACAAGGATGTGCACATGCAAAAATTGTCCCGACCCCAACGCATTCGGCAGGGGGTACTGAGTGGGGCTGCCCCACAACCATGTGCAATGAATATAGTTGTGGTACAGTGGTGCATGTTTTAGGGGTTAAAACCCCACTGAAAAGCTTTTAAATAACAGGTTATGCCAGGGCTTGACAAATTTGCTTGGAATCTAGGAGCCAGCTAAAAAAGTTAGGAGCCAGGTTTTTTTTTTTTTTTTAAACGACCGACAAAGCTTTATTTTCAATATAAAAATTAACCAATCTTAAATTTACACAGACGACTAGAACTAATGTGACTGCTTTTATTTCCTGCCATGCAGGGACACAAGACCACCATATTGTCGCTAAAGATCCAATCAGATCTGCCTGAAAAACTGACAGGCGAACCTGATCAGACAGCCCGAGTGAAAGGGGCCAAGCAGGGAGGTGACAAATAATAAAATCATTTTAATCAACCGCTTCCTTCCCGCAGGACGAATATATACGTCCTGTCTTTGAAGAGAAATACCGTAGTTATGGTAGCAGCTAGCTACCATAACCCCGGTATCTTCTTCAAGAGACGGCGGTTCTCTTTCAGATAAAAGTGGTCTCTGCAGCAGATTAGCAGCGAGATCACTTTTATCGGCGGCAGGAGAGGGCCCCCCTATCGCCACGATCGTTAGAGCGAGAGCAATAATTCTAGTCCTAGACCTCCTCTGTAACTCAAAACATGTAACCTGTAGAATTTTTTAAACGACGCCTATGGAGATTTTAAAGGGTAAAAGTTTGTCGCCATTCCACGAGCGGATGAAATTTTGAAGCGTGACATGTTGGGAATCAATTTACTCGGCGTAACATTATCTTTCACAATATAAAAAAAATTGGGCTAACTTTACTGTTTTCTTATTTTTTAATTAAAAAAAGTATTTTTTCCCAAAAAAGTGCGCTTGTAAGTCCGCTGCGCAAATACGGTGTGACAAAGTATTGCAATGACCGCCATTTTATTCTCTAGGGTGTTAGAATAAAAAATATATATAATGTTTGGGGGTTCTAAGTAAAGGGAAGGAGATGAGCAGGCAGTGAAAATAGGCAGGGGAAGCTCCATTAGCATTGGTGGATGTCTTGTCATACCAACGGCCACCACCAGAGGGCGCCCGATTGCAGAAGGAACCAGGAACCATAGGACTGCAGTAGGCCGCAAAGCCGGGGCCTCAATTACCGGCGCGGCCCAGCGCGATCGCGGCGGGAGGGGGGGGGGGCTGTCGAACGAACACAGGATATCCCAGCTGTGCTGCCCCAGGCGCCAGGTCGCTAATTCTAGTCGCAAATGCGACCTGGCGCCCGGGTTTTGTCGAGCCCTGGGTTATGCACACCTGCTCTGTGCAATGATATTGCACAAAAAAGTTTCTCACCTCCTCTTCTGGTAGTCGCCCACCAGTGCTTCTCCCTCCTACGAGTGCCTCCTGCAGCAAACAGGATGCAAAGGCGGCAACTGCGTGCACGCTCTTGAGTTCATAGACACACACAGCACCGGTAACCCACACGCTCGCTCCCTCATCACAGGAGTTTGACTCACCAGAAGCAGGAGACAGGTAAGCATTTAGGGAAGGTAGGGTAGGACAGGTAGTAGGTAGGGATTTTTTTTTCCCTTTAGGAGTGTTGAACCTCAACGCTATTAAAAATGTCTTTAAATGTAATTTTGCACAGTAAACATTATCCCTTAATCATTATTGTATTTGTTTTAAATACAGTAATAAAAACCTCTTTGATGCTACCATTTGCTGGAGCCTATGTCCCCGCTGCAGCATCAGATTGTACTGATTGCCAGTTAGCACCTCTACTGAGCATGTTCCTGTTTTACTGAACAGGCAGGCCAGTCACTTCCTCCTTTGTCCCAGTTTAGTTTGCCCGCATGACTGAGTCATATTTGTGGACATATACTCAGTGATCAGTGCCAGGCCCCTTCTCCTCCATGTCGACGTGTTCCTAGTCATAGCAGGGTGGATCTAACCGGGATTATTGATGGGGGCGTTGCCTCCCTGTTAGTCCTCCCACTTGAATGCTTCTCCCACGGATCTTTCCTTTTTTCTATGTCTCCACTGCATTACATTTTCTTACCTGCATGCACAGCTCAGTGCTCAATTTTGGCGCTGTCAAGCCGATTGTCACTTTTGTCCAGTCAATTAAAATGACCGGAGATCGGTACCCGTAAGCCGCCCAGTTGAAGATGTCAACGGCCGGGGTGGGGGTAGCTTCAGGACAGCACAGTGCTGGAGTGAAGGTAAGTATAGCTTTAAGTGTGAGTACTAGGGTTGCACTGATACCACTTTTTTAAGACATAGTACACGTACCTGACATCTCCTCTTTTGAGACGAGACTGAGGACAGAGATTCCCCAGTCCTTCTCTACAGCCTCAGCTGCACTGAAGATGAATGGACAGGAGACAGAGGCTCCTCTCCATTTATAAACTGAAGCATTGTAAACTGTTTACAATGCTCAGTTATAAATGGACAGAGTCAGTGATTACTGACTGTTCATTCGGAAATGAAAGGAGTCGGTAAATGACAGATTTACAGACTCCTTTCTCCGCTCTCCATCCTGACAGACCCAGTTTGGAGCACACAGAGGGGGACTAGAGGAGGACACGGGGACAGTCGGGGGTGATCGGTGGGCTGGTGGGGGAGTTTCAAGCACCGATCTCCCTGCGTGGCTTTCAGTGGGAGGGAGAGGAGGAGAAGCGGCTGTCAGATGCTTTATTGAAAGCCACACAGGGAGATCGGTGCTTGTAACTGCCCCACCGCCGCACCGATCGTCCCTTACTATCGAAGTATCCGGGCAAGCATCAAAGCATTTGCACGAGTACCAAGTACTTGTGCAAATGCTTGGTATCGGCAATATTAGTATCAGTGCAACCTTAGCGAGTACACACAAATATTGTATATTTGATATGAATGGATTCTGTTTACAGTTCAGCATGCAGATATGCATGCACTTGTGATTATTATTTATGTCGGGTTGGGGGAAATGGTGTGCTTTAACCTTCTGACCTGTTTCAAGTGGGTTTTACCATGCCCATAAATTTATACGGGAGGGCAAAATCCATTTCAGAAAAAAAGAATGCCTGTCGACACAAACTCAATGTAAGCTGAAGATGGAGTACGTGGAATCAAAAATCCAAGCTGACTTTTAACCAGGCTAAAATGATTAGAAGCAGTTATCTGCAGATGTGCCAAGTCCAAACCATAAATCTTGAAGAGGTTGTACAGCTACTTAGGGCTAGCCAGGAAGGTTTACCCAAGAAAGCATTGCATGTAAGTGCTAAGTTCACCATAAGAAAAAAAAAAAAAAAAAAAAAAAAAATAATGCACACATTTTAACCACTTAAGGACCGCCTCACGCCGATGTACGTCGGCAAGGCGGCACGGGCAGGCAAAATCACGTACAGGGTACGTGATTTGCCTCCCGCGGGTGGGGGGTCCGATCGGACCCCCCCCGCCGCCCGAGGCGGTCCCGTTCTGTCCCCCGGCGATCAGAGACGAGGGGGAGGCCATCCGTTCGTGGCCCCCCCCTCGCGATCGCCGCTGGCCAATGAGAACACTCCTTTGCTGCTGTATGCTAAACAGCAGCAAAGGAAGTGATGTCATCTCTCCTCAGGTCGGTATTTTCCGTTCCGGCCCGAGGAGAGAAGACATCTATGTGAGTGCACCAACACACACACACACAGTAGAACATGCCAGGCATACAAAACACCCCGATTCCCCCCCCCCCCCTGTCACAAACTGACACCAGCAGGTTTTTTTTTTTTTTTTTTTTTTCTGATTACTGCTAGGTGTCAGTTTGTGACAGTTACTGTGTTAGCACAGTTACTGTTACCCCCCTGTAGGTCTAGGGTACCCCCCTAACCCCCCCTAATAAAGTTTTAACCCCTTGATCACCCCCTGTCACCAGTGTCGCTAAGCGATCATTTTTCTGATCGCTGTATTAGTGTCGCTGGTGACGCTAGTTAGTGAGGTAAATATTTAGGTTCGCCGTCAGCGTTTTATAGCGTCAGGGACCCCCATATACTACCTAATAAATGTTTTAACCCCTTGATTGGCCCCTAGTTAACCCTTTCACCACTGTTCACCGTATAACCGTTACGGTTGACGCTGGTTAGTTCGTTTATTTTTTATAGTGTCAGGGCACCCGCCGTTTATTACCGAATAAAGGTTTAGCCCCCCGATCGCCCGGCGGTGATATGCGTCGCCCCAGGCAGCGTCAGATTAGCGCCAGTACCGCTAACACCCACGCACGCAGCATACGCCTCCCTTAGTGGTATAGTATCTGATCGCATCAATATCTGATCCGATCAGATCTATACTAGCGTCCCCAGCAGTTTAGGGTTCCCAAAAACGCAGTGTTAGCGGGATCAGCACAGATACCTGCTAGCACCTGCGTTTTGCCCCTCCGCCCGGCCCAGCCCAGCCCACCCAAGTGCAGTATCGATCGATCACTGTCACTTACAAAACACTTAACGCATAACTGCAGCGTTCGCAGAGTCAGGCCTGATCCCTGTGATCGCTAACAGTTTTTTTGGTAGCATTTTGGTGAACTGGCAAGCACCAGCACCAGCCCCAGGCAGCGTCAGGTTAGCGCCAGTACCGCTAACACCCACGCACGCACCAATACGCCTCCCTTAGTGGTATAGTATCTGAACGGATCAATATCTGATCCGATCAGATCTATACTAGTGTCCCCAGCAGTTTAGGGTTCCCAAAAACGCAGTGTAGCGGGATCAGCCCAGATACCTGCTAGCACCTGCGTTTTGCCCCTCCGCCCAGGCGAGCCCAGCCCACCCAAGTGCAGTATCGATCGATCACTGTCACTTACAAAAGACTAAACGCATAACTGCAGCGTTCGCAGAGTCAGGCCTGATCCCTGCGATCGCTAACAGTTTTTTTTGTAGCATTTTGGGGAACTGGCAAGCACCAGCCCCAGGCAGCGTCAGGTTAGCGCCAGTACCGCTAACACCCACGCACGCAGCATACACCTCCCTTAGTGGTATAGTATCTGATCGCATCAATATCTGATCCGATCTGATCTATACTAGCGTCCCCAGCAGTTTAGGGTTCCCAAAAACGCAGTGTTAGCGGGATCAGCCCAGATACCTGCTAGCACCTGCGTTTTGCCCCTCCGCCTGGCCCAGCCCAGCCCACCCAAGTGCAGTATCGATCGATCACTGTCACTTACAAAACACTAAACGCATAACTGCAGCGTTCGCAGAACAGTTTTTTTGGTAGCGTTTTGGGGAACTGGCAAGCACCAGCGGCGTAGTACACCCCGGTCGTAGTCAAACCAGCACTGCAGTAACACTTGGTGACGTGGCGAGTCCCATAAGTGCAGTTCAAGCTGGTGAGGTGGCAAGCACAAGTAGTGTCCCGCTGCCACCAAAAAGACAAACACAGGCCCGTCGTGCCCATAATGCCCTTCCTGCTGCATTCGCCAATCCTAATGGGAACCCACCGCTTCTGCAGCACCCCGTACTTCCCCCATTCACATCCCCAACCAAATGCAGTCGGCTGCATGAAAGGCATTTTCTTTATGTCCTCCCGAGTACCCCTACCCAACGAACCCCCCCATAAAAGAGGTAGTGTCTGCAGCAAGCGCGGATTATAGGCGTGACACCCGCTATTATTGTCCCTCCTGTCCTGACAATCCTGGTCTTTGCATTGTGAATGTTTTGAACGCTACCATACACTAGTTGAGTATTAGCGTAGGGTACAGCATTGCACAGACTAGGGCACACTTTCACAGAGGTCTCCCAAGATGCCATCGCATTTTGAGAGACCCGAACCTGGAACTGGTTACAGTTATAAAAGTTAGTTACAAAAAAAGTGTAAAAAAAAATATATGAAATAAAAAAAAATAGTTGTCGTTTTATTGTTCTCTCTCTCTCTATTCTCTCTCTCTATTGTTCTGCTCTTTTTTACTGTATTCTATTCTGCAAATGTTTTATTGTTATTGTTATTGTTATGTTTTATCATGTTTGTTTTTCAGGTATGTAATTATTTATACTTTACTGTTTACTGTGCTTTATTGTTAACCATTGTTAACCATTTTTTTGTCTTCAGGTACGCCATTCACGACTTTGAGTGGTTATACCAGAATGATGCCTGCAGGTTAGGTATCATCTTGGTATCATTCTTTTCAGCCAGCGGTCGGCTTTCATGTAAAAGCAATCCTAGCGGCTAATTAGCCTCTAGACTGCTTTTACAAGCCGTGGGAGGGAATGCCCCCCCCCCCCCACCGTCTTCCGTGTTTTTCTCTGGCTCTCCTGTCTCAACAGGGAACCTGAGAATGCAGCCGGTGATTCAGCCAGCTGACCATAGAGCTGATCAGAGACCAGAGTGGCTCCAAACATCTCTATGGCCTAAGAAACCGGAAGCTACGAGCATTTCATGACTGATTTCGCCGGATGTAAACAGCGCCATTGGGAAATTGGGGAAGCATTTTATCACACCGATCTTGGGTGTGGTCAGATGCTTTGAGGGCAGAGGAGAGATCTAGGGTCTAATAGACCACAATTTTTTCAAAAAAGAGTACCTGTCACTACCTATTGCTATCATAGGGGATATTTACATTCCCCGAGATAACAATAAAAATGATTAAAAAAAAAATATGAAAGGAACAGTTTAAAAGTAAGATTAAAAAAGCAAAAAAATAATAAAGAAAAAAAAAAAAAAAAAAAAAAGCACCCCTGTCGCCCCCTGCTCTCGCGCTAAGGCGAACGCAAGCGGCGGTCTGTCGTCAAACGTAAACAGCAATTGCACCATGCATGTGAGGTATCACCGCGAAGGCCAGATCGAGGGCAGTAATTTTTCCAGTAGACCTCCTCTGTAAATCTAAAGTGGTAACCTGTAAAGGCTTTTGAAGGATTTTAAACATGTATTTATTTTGTTGCCACTGCACATTTGTGCGCAATTTTAAAGCATGTCATGTTTGGTATCCATGTACTCGGCCTAAGATCATCTTTTTTATTTCATCAAACATTTGGGGCAATATAGTGTGTTTTAGTGCATTAAAATTTAAAAAGTGTGTTTTTTTCCCCAAAAAATGCGTTTGAAAAATCGCTGCGCAATTACTGTGTGAAAAAAAAAAATGAAACACCCACCATTTTAATCTGTAGGGCATTTGCTTTAAAAAAATATATAATGTTTGGGGGTTCAAAGTAATTTTTTTGCAAAAAAAAAAAACTTTTTCATGTAAACAATAAGTGTCAGAAAGGGCTTTGTCTTCAAGTGGTTAGAAGAGTGGGTGATGTGTGACATAAGCTTCTAAATGTTGTGCATAAATGCCAGGACAGTTCAAAACCCCCCCAAATGACCCCATTTTGGAAAGTAGACACCCCAAGCTAGATGAAGCATGAAGAAAGACAAGAAAAAACATTTTTTTTTTTCTTTTTTCAATTTCAAAACTTTGTGACAAAAGTGAGGTCTGCAAAATACTCACTATACCTCTCAGCAAATAGCTTGGGGTGTCTACTTTCCAAAATGGGGCCATTTTGGGGGGTTTTGTGCCACCTGGGCATTCCATGGCCTCCGAAACTGTGATAGGCAGTGAAGAGTGAAATCAAAAATTTACACCCTTAGAAATCCTGAAGGCGGTGATTGGTTTTCGGGGGCCCCGTACGCGGCTAGGCTCCCAAAAAGTCCCACACATGTGGTATCCCCATACTCAGGAGAAGCAGCTGAATGTATTTTGGGGTGCAATTCCACATAGGCCCATGGCCTGTGTGAGCAATATATCATTTAGTGACAACTTTTGTAAATATTTTATTTATTTTTTTTTTTTTGTCATTTTTCAATCACTTGGGACAAAAAAAAAAAAAAAATATTCAATGGGTTCAACATTCCTCTCAGCAATTTCCTTGGGGTGTCTACTTTCCAAAATGGGGTCATTTGGGGGGGTTTTGTACTGCCCTGCCATTTTAGCACCTCAAGAAATGACATAGGCAGTCATAAACTAAAAGCTGTGTAAATTACAGAAAATGTACCCTAGTTTGTAGACGCTATAACTTTTGCGCAAACCAATAAATATACGCTTATTGACATTTTTTTTACCAAAGACATGTGGCCGAATACATTTTGGCCTAAATGTATGACTAAAATTTAGTTTATTGGATTTTTTTTATAACAAAAAGTAGAAAATATCATTTTTTTTCAAAATTTTCGGTCTTTTTCCGTTTATAGCGCAAAAAATAAAAAACCGCAGTGGTGATCAAAGACCATCAAAAGAAAGCTCTATTTGTGGGAAGAAAAGGACGCAAATTTCGTTTGGGTACAGCATTGCATGACCGCGCAATTAGCAGTTAAAGCGACGCAGTGCCAAATTGGAAAAAGACCTCTGGTCCTTAGGCAGCATAATGGTCTGGGGCTCAAGTGGTTACGAGTACCCGCTCACACCCTGCTCCCACCTTTGGGTGGAACTCTGCTTTAAAGTAATTGTAAGGGTTCGTTTATTTATTTTTTTTGCGGTAATATTGTGTGACATAAAAATTGGAACTGCCACCATTTTATTCTCTAGGTTGTCTGCTTTCAGAAAATATATAATGTTTGGGGTTTTTATGTACAGTAATCTTCAGGTCTAAAATTATTTTTTAAACGTGTGCAAAAATGGTTCTGGGTGTGAAAGGGTTAAAAGCAGGGGTCTCAAACTAACAGCCCGCCAGCTGTTGCGAAACTACAAATCCCATCATGCCTGTGGGGGTCATGCTTGTAACTGTCAGCCTTGCAACAATGCCTCATGGGAATTGTAGTTTTGCAAAAGCTGGAGGGCCACCAGTTTGAGACCCCTGGGTTAAAGGTTATGTTCAGCTTTACATGTTCCTCCTGTAAGATTTGTTAGCTAAAAAAACTGGCTCCTAACCTTTTAGGCTGCTTTCATACAGCGGCGGACGTTGACGGTAAAACGCCGCTTTACCGTTAACGGCGCTATTGGGCCGCTAGCGGGGTTTTTTTTTAACCCCCACTAGCAGCCAAATAAAGGGTTAAATGCGCCCGTGTAGCGCTGCTGCCGAAGCGCTTTGCTGTATACACCATTCCAAAGATGCTGCTTGCAAGACCTTCTTTTTTTTTTTTAACGTCTTGTCAACGCATTGCCCCAGTGTGAAAGCACTCTGGCTTTCACACTGGGACTGTAGGGGAGGCGTTTTTCAGGCGCTATTTTTTTTTTTTTTAGCCCAAAAGCACCTGAAAAACGCCTTGTGTGAGAGGGGTCTTATAACTGGCTCCTATCTCTCTCTCTCTGTGTGTGTGTGTGTGTGTGTGTGTGTGTGTGTGTGTGTGTGTGTGTGTGTATATATGTGTTTATATATATATATATATGCGTGTATATATATATATATATATAGCTGCAACTAACGATTATTATCATAATCGATTAGTTGGCCGATTATTGTTTCGATTAATCGGTTAATAACCTTAAAGGAAAGTGTGGTGTATAATTTAGTTAATATGTAAAGTTTAAAAAAAGGCAATTTATTCCTAAATATCTTTATATGCAGGGGTACCGTAAATATAAATAACCAACTATATGGTTTAGGGAGTCAAATCTTTAATCCTCTCTGAGAATAACAGCCAGAAGAGATAGACTCTATATACTATTAGAGGTTGAATCTGGTAAATATCATCAGACTCAGATCAATTTTTTTTTTTTTTTTTGCAGATTTTCAAACAGAACTGTAATATTATATGCTTTTCTGCAGCTTCTCCATTGAAGTATATTGAACCAAAAAAAGCACCGTTTTGCATTGAAAAAGGTCCTTGACCCTTTCCAAATACACAGCAGCTGAAAAAAGCATAGATGTGAACGTTAAATAAACTGTAGTGCATTTCTGTAAAAAGCACCAAAAATCACATGGGTGGGAACCATGCCTAGGCATTTAGTAACATAATGGAGTTAAAAAATAAAAAAATAGCCCTTAGTTTTTTTTACTGTGCAACAGTGAAAGTAATATTTACAGTAGAGATTTGCTCTTTTTGTACTATATATAGGGCTAATTTTAGCTTTTTTAACCCCATTATGTTACTGGCCGATTAATCGATTACTATTTTCATAATCGATTAGTTGTCGATTAATCGATTAGTTGTTTCTCTCTCTCTCTCTCTCTTCTCTCTCTCTCTCTCTCTCTCTCTCTCTCTCTCTCTCTCTCTCTCTCTCTCTCTCTCTCTCTCTCTCTCTCTCTCTCTCTCTCTCTCTCTCTCTCTCTCTCTCATTAAAAATTTGAATCGAGATTTAGGCAAAGCGGTGGCCTCGCCTAAAAATTCCTGCCTGCAGCTCCTTACAACCGGCGCGGTGAAAAAAAAAATCAATTTTTCTTAAATTTTGAATCGATTTGACCTCTCAACTCGATTCAAAATTTAGATTGATTTTTTTTTTCCCCAGCCCTATATATACACACACTGTATATAAGATAGCATTTGCAAAACCCTTCCCTTTTTACTTCAGACTGTGTTTGCGTTTTTTTTTTTTTTTTTAATTTCATTCTTCTCTCTGCTTATAGGAATCTGTGTGGAAAATCATTGTGGACATTACTTCTGCCATGAATGCACTATTAGGATGCAGGAATCAAATGTCCTATGTCTATTATGTGAGGTAACAAAAATAACAATGCATTTTTTTTTCATAATATAATTGGTATTCAATGTGGGATAAGAATGGAGTATGAAAAGTTTTTTGGTGTTTATAGTACTGATTGTACAAGCAAGTTGCAAAATATAGTAACTGAGGAATGGCCTTAAAGAGGGAGTCCACCTAAACCGCCAAAAAAAAAAATATTAAAAGCCAGCAGCTACAAATACTGCAGCTGCTGACTTTTAATAAATGGCAACTTACCTGTCCCAGGGTCCAGCGATGTCGGCAGGCGACGCCGAGAACCCGCTCGGTTCTCGGCAGCTGCCGCCGCCATCCCATGGGAGTCTATGCCGGAAGTGGGTGCAAATACCTGTCTTAGACAGGTATCTGCACCCCCCCCCCCCCCTGAAAGGTGCCAAATGTGACACCGAAGGGGGGGGGAGTTCCGAAAAGCGGAAGTTCCATTTTTGTGTGGAACTCCGCTTTAACCTCCCTGGCGGTATGATTATTTCGGATTTTAGGTGCTAAAAGCGGTACAATTATTTTGCATGGAAATTTGGCGTTTTATATTGTAGGTCTGTAATTCTTAACAATAACACACTTAAATCTGTCCAAACAAGAGTCTAGTAGATATCCCGGGTATGATAAAGTTTGAAACAAAAAACATAAATTTTAATATAATAAATAAAAATAAATAATTTAAAAAAAAAAAAGATAAAATAAATTTCCCCACGATTCACTATCGCTCAATTCTGCAAGTGTTCTAATTTACTATCGCTGATTTCTAGCTGGTCTAAAGCCACTTTTGACGTAAAGGGACACTTTTTGGTTGCTATGGACAATCTCCAGTTTCCAGGCAGAAAGAACAGTGTATATATAATAAAACTGCATGCAGGGCATGGGCCAAAGCACTGGGGACAAAAGGGATGCGAAATAATTTCATACAATACTGTAATCTGTAAGATTACAGTACTGTATGTGTAATGATTTTTAAATTTTTTTGAATTTGCTGCCAGGCTCCGCCCCCGTGCGTCGCGGCGCTCGCAGGGAACGGAGCCTGGCACAGAGAGGCTTCGGAGGAGGACGGAGCCCACGGACACTGCGGGGGACATCGCAGGATCCCGGGGACAAGGTAAGTATACCGCTCCAGGATCCTGCAATGTGATCCCGAGAGTGGCTCGGGGTTACCGCTAATGGTGCTGAATTTTAACCCCGAGCCACACTCCGGAAAACCGCCAGGGAGGCTACCCTCTTCCTTCATTACAAAGGTAAAACAAATAACACCTGAACAGTTTTGCTACTTTGACATATGTTTAGTAAAACTGTGTTTTATTATATATATATATATATATATATATATATATATATATATATATATATATATATATATATATATATATATATATATATATATATATATATATATATATAAATATATATAATATATATTATAATTTTTTTTTTTTCTCATCGCAACTACTTAGTGCATCCAAGTGCAAACATTTTGTATCTGGATAAATTAGACTTTTATTTGGTGATAAGTGCTACAAGCATAGAGTCTGCTTGTTTATATATACATGTTTTTTGTATGCATTTTAACTTTTTGTTAACCACTTGCCCTCCGGACGATTTATCCCCCTTCAAGACCAGGCCATTTTTTTTGCTTTTTGACACTGCATTACTTTAACTGACAATTGCACAGTCATGCAACACTGTATCCAAATTAAATTTTATATAATTTTTTTCACACAAATGCAGCTTTCTTTTGGTATTTAATCACCACTGGGTTTATTTTTTGCTTTATAAACTAAAAAAAACAATATTTACTTTCTGCCAAAAAACCTATCCAAAAAAAAAAAAAGTCTTCTTAAATTTAGGCCAATACGTATTCTGCTACACATTCTTGTTAAAATAAAAAAATCCCCAGTAAATGTATATTGATTGGTGTGCGCAAAGATTCTAGCTTCTACAAACTATGGTGTGTGTGTATATAGATAGATAGATTTTTTTTTTTTTTTCAACAAGTAATGGTGGTGAATAGCAACTTGTAGCAGGACTGCGATAGTATGGCGGGCAATCTGACACTTTTATATTTCAATGTTTTTATTGAAAGATTCTAGAAATAACAAGAGTAGCAAATAAACATAGGTCAATGTTCAGATTAACGCCATGACAAAGTACATAAGATATAGTCAAAGTATTACATGGTCCATGAATATAAAGAAACAAACAATACTCATGGGATGTTCTCAGATAAATCAGTTGCGCAAAGAAAACCCAGCAGATCATATCAAAAGGTATTTAAACGTATAGTTAAGCTAACAACATACATTTCCAATCAGTACTCAAAATCGTAACCATGTGTAGTAACATACAAGAACCTGAGTATGGTAAAGAGAGGTAGGGGAAGGGGAGGGAGGGGTCGAGGGGGGGAATAGTGGATAAGACAGTAGGGGACTTTTGTACCATTTCCTGAGAATATTGATGTCAAAACTTAATGAAGTTCTAAAACATCCCAATAAGTATTGGGTTCAAACTACATATAGAAAGAGGTGGAGGAAAAAAGAAATTAGAAGGAGAGAAATTCAAGAGGGTCTGCCCAGAGCTTATTTAGGGAACCGAAATGTGATGGATCCACGGTCCCATATTTTATCAATTTATTTAAGCGTTATTATGGAGTGTGTGAGTGAGTTTGCCATTAACCATAATACAGTTGACTTTATTTTTAACATCCAGAGGAATTACCAGTTATTTCCAATGCCGGCCCACTGTAATCTTTGCTGCTAACAGTATATATGTGATTAATTTAGTTGATTTCCTGGACACTTCTTCGGGTAGTCTATGGAATAAGGCCACCTCTGGGGATCTACGAATGTTCACCCCTGTCGTTGAATTTAATAAATTCAACACCCTAATCCAAAACCTAATCACCAGGGGGCACTGCCACCAAATATGGTGCATTGTCCCCAATTGACCACAGCGTCAAACAGGTGATGTGGGTGGATGAATTTTAGCTACCCGAGTTGGGACCAGGTACCAAAGCTCAACAGTGTTTTATAGTTGGCCTCAATTAGCGTGGTATTGATAGAGATTTTGGATAAATTATAAGCAATATCCTGCCATTCAGACAGATCAAAAGTAAGATTCAGGTCTTTTTCCCATTGATTCATATAGGAGAATTTTGAGTTTGGTTCAGTGAGGGAAGCATAAACCGCAGATAGTCATCCCCTCAAAGGACCCCTTGTCTGGCAAGATAACTCAAACATTGTAAGTGTAAGCGGTTCAATTATTAGATCAAGTTTGCATCTGACAAAGGATGCAATTTGGTTATATCGGAATATTTCACTGGTAGGTATCTGCATCTTGTCTTTAAAGTGTTGTAAAGATTATACCCGGTTACCATTAAGGTAGTCTTAGGGTTAAACAAATTGTCAGCTTACATTTAAAAGCGCGCGCCGCAATCAATGCTGTCCCCGGGATGCTGGCATCAGTATTTTGGCGTGAGGTTGCCTGTATAGGAGCGAAGGGGAAGCCGTCGGAGCCAGCGCGAAACGCAAATGGCGGAGGTACCGGAACTGACGTCAGCAAAGAATGTGGTGCTGTGCATGGGATTGGTCAGTATGTTTGTTCTTTCCAGAGGGCCCGGGGACAGCACACGACCTCGGTGTACTCAGTGTGACTGCAGTACACTGAGTGGCACTGGCGAAATATATACCGCCTTTTGTTGATTAAAAAAAAAAAAATGCTTACCTTTTTAATCTCTCTCGTGATCTAATTTTTTCCAGAATCGTGCAGCTCTAATGCGCACTAAAAAAACAAAACAAAACAAAAAAAAAAACATGCAACACTCCACGATCGAAAATGTTCTTGAGTTACTTTGAGGCAGTTGTCGCGTGTAGGGCAGACCATTCACATGGGGGGGGGGGGTGTGTGTGTGTGTGTGTGTGTGTGTGTGTGTGTGTGTGTCTCTATGTATATTTCTCTTACAAAAGTACACCCCTCACATTTTTGTAAATATTTTATTCTATCTTTTCATGTGACAACACTGAAGAAATTACACTTTTCTACAAGTCTCCGAAGTCTCCGAAGGGAGGGGATCATGCTCTGCTTCAGTATATCACAGTATATGTTGGCATTCATCGTTCCCTCAATAAACTGTAGCTCCCCAGTGCCGGCAGCACCCAGACCATGACACTCCCACCACCATGCTTGACTGCAGGCAAAACAGCGTCGTCTTTATAAGAGGCTTCCTTCTGAGACTGCCATGCAGACCGATTTGATATGGCGTATGGTCTGAGCACTGACAAGCTGACATCCCCCCCCACCCCTTCAACCTCAGCAGCAATGCTGGCAGCACTCATATCTCTATTTCCCAAAGACAACCTCTAGATATGACGCTGAGCACATGCACTCAACTTCTTTGGTCGACCACGGCGAGGCCTGTTCTGAGTGGAACCTGTCCTGTTAAACCGCTGTATGGTCTTGGCCACCATGCTGCAACTCAGTTTCAGGGTCTTGGCAATCTTCTTATAGCCTAGGCCATCTTTATGTAGAGCAACAATTCTTTTTTTCAAATCCTCAGAGGTGCCATGTTGAACTTCCAGTGACCAGTATGAGAGAGTGAGAGCGATAACACCAAATTTAACACACCTGCTCCATATTCACACCTGAGACCTTGTAACACTAACGAGCCACATGACACCGGAGAGGGAAAATGGCTAATTGGGCCCAATTTGGACATTTTCACTTAGCGATGTACTCACTTTTGTTGCCAGCGGTTTAGACATTAATGGCTGTGTGGGGAGTTATTTTGAGGGGACAGCAAATTTACACTGCCATACAAGCTGTACACTCACTACTATATATATATATATATATATATATATATATATATATATATATATATATATATATATATATATATATATGAACATCAGGTGGGTTACCCTCTTGTCTTGATATCTTTGTTGAATCAAAGCACCGTCAGGGTGGACTCCCAAACTTCCACCATAAATAATAGAAAAACTCATGGAACGATGCTTGATGCCAAAACAAGTGTCCTTTACTGAAAAGTTAATCCATAGAATATTGCAAAATACAAGCAAGCCACTGTACAGTTCCGAGCGCCACTCGCTCTTCGTCAGGCTTTTCAGGCTGTGTGTGAAAAGCAAAACCTCACTTTGTTCCTTTATCCACACCCAGTCTGATACACACCTGTGTCAATTAACTAATTACTTTATACAAAACACCTAGAAACATTCCAAAGTTTCACCTTACCAAATAAAAAACTTACTACCCCAAAACCATCCTAAATTCCCCAAAGGGGATAATTTACAGAACAGGTTCATCATCTTGTATCCCAAATAACATCATCATATCACTTATGAACCAATTATGTTATCTCATTTGATATGCTAAGTGTTTTGCAAATATTGATGAAGAATACATATATGTTACTATTCTTATATATGTCTCAGAGTTCTTTCATGGATTCCGGTCGATGTTCCACTATCTAGCATTTCCAACGGAAGCCTTGTAGTCAATCTAAGGAAAATATAACATATTCAAAAATAGTCATACCTTCTATTCGATCTCGCACTAAAAATTCTTTTTAAACATTCTTTTTAAACAAACAGAAACAAATCATAGTCCCTATTCATACCATCCGGGTGTAGGGACTGTAATTTGTTAATCCACCAAACTTCACGTTTTTTTAATTTCAAAATCCTATCACTCCCTCTTTTGTCTTGGGGAATTCCCTGTAGAACCATAAAACGTAAATCAGTGTCTTTGTGGCCCATTTCTGCGAAGTGATGCGATACAGGTAAACTTGGTTGAGGATGTCTAATCGTACTACGGTGTTGTGCGATACGGTCTTTAATTTTTTGGGTTGTTTCCCCCACGTACAGGAGATTACAGGGGCATGTGAGAATGTAAATCACGTACGAAGATTGACAGGTATAAAAGTCGTTAATTATTATTTTCTTATTGGTCCTAGGGTGAGAGAAGTTGTTCCCTTTAATGACTAAATTACATTGAATGCAACTGAGACAGGGGTAACAGCCTTTTCTTTTACTACCAAGGAAAGTCATCTTCCTCTCATCCTGTCTTTCTGATTTAAATTCGGATCGCACCAAGAGATCGCGCAAAGTTTTATTGCGCCGATATGCCTTCAATGGAGTTAATTGAAACTCCTCTACATGAGGATAAGATCGTTTCAGTATCGTCCAATGTTTTCTCAATATATTAAAGATCCTATCACTATAGCTGTTAAACTGGAAGACAAATGGAATTCTAGGTTTATCGGCTGTGTATCTCTTCTTATTGGGAATGTCAGTAGGATTCAAAATTTTATTTAGTTCGTATCGGATTATCTCTTCTGGATAGCCCCGCTCCTTAAACCTGCAGCACATTTCATCTAATCTTTCATTTCTAACTGTGGTATCACTCACTATTCGCGTCACTCGAAGAAGCTGGCTTCTAATGATAGAATTAAAGACATGGGGGGGATGGTAGCTGTCATATCTCAATAACTGATTCCTGTCTGTAGGTTTTGTATATATGTCAGTTTCGATCCGTCCCTGTTTTATGTATGCCCGTATATCTAGAAAGGGGACCGAATTTCCGCCAATATGAATTTTGAACTGGATATTTGGTGAAATATTGTTAATCATCTCATCAAACATTTTGAGTGATTCGATGTTGCCCCGCCATATGACAAAAATGTCATCTATATAGCGCCACCAAGAGGCGCAATGCTCCAAAAAAAGTTCATTCACAAAAATATGTTTTTGCTCAAAATCATGCATAAATGAACAAGCATATGGCGGGGCAACATTAGAACCCATGGCTACCCCCGTCAACTGCATATAGTACCGATCCTTAAAGAGAAAATAGTTATTATACAAAATCAATCTAAACAATTTCTCAAAAAAAGTTATCTGAGCTTCCGAATACTCGTGACAGTTCTTAATTAGGTTTAGCGCTGCTTCAATACCAGCCCCATGAGGGATCGAGGTGTATAAACTCGTTACATCCCAAGTGACCAGAATAGATTCATTAGGAATTGGTGGTAGGTCCCTAATTTTAGTCAGAAAGTCACCAGAGTCCTTGATGTAAGATGGAGTGGCCTTTACCAAGGGTGATAATACTTTATCCAATAGCTTGGCCGTGGGTACAAAGATCGAATCACTCCCTGACACAATTGGACGTCCTGGTGGGGAGTGTTTGTCCTTATGAATTTTGGGGAGTATATATAGAACCGGAGTACGGGTATGTGTTGGTAGTAGGAATTCACATAGGTCATGTGAAATTAGTCCTTCTTTTGATGCTGGTTTTACAATACTCTCCAAGATCTTTCTAATACTCCATGTAGGATCCGATTGTAAAGGTTTGTATACTGTATCCTCATCCAATTGTCGCCTAATTTCATTCTCATAAGCCTGAGGGTCCATAATGACTACCGAACCCCCTTTATCCGCAGGTTTACAAATAATATCATTCCGTTTCGTTAATTCCCGCAGTGTCACTCTTTCATGGGGGGACAAATTGTTAGGTACATGATCTTTGAAATCCACTTGTTGTAACAGATGTTTCACATCTCGGGTAACCTCCTGTACAAACATTTCAACAGGTACATAAGTAGTGGGGGGGACGGATTTGGATTTAATTACCAGTCCTAAACTTTTACTACTTAACTTCCCTTCAGGTATGTCATTATGGGCAAATGGTTTGTGAAGAAAATGGACTTTCCATCTGATGTTACGAAATAGGCGATACAGATCTTGATCTAACTGAAACGGATCTAAGTGATTTTTAGGACAGTAAGATAAACCACGGTTAAAAAGTCCTACCTCATCCGATGATAGGACCTGTCTGGAGATATTATGGACTAAGTCTCCCTTGGTCGGCCCCGGTTGCTTCGTGTATTGCGATATCTGTCGTGGCTTCCTTCTCTGTTGTAGCGAGATCTGGTTTGCATCCGAGTAGTGGACCGTTCTCCGCGGTCTGTTTGTAAAAAATTGGATGAGGAATCGGTATCTGTGTTAGCTGAAGAGTTGTCAGATATCTCTCTCCTAAGGCTTCCATAGTCGCTGCGACCTCGTCGATTATATGGACGGGGCCATCTGTATACCTGGTTCCTTTCATAGTCCTCAATATCTCGATCGAATTTGGTGCGTTTTCTGGTTTCCAATTCATAGCGATATTTGTTAATACTTTCATCGGCCATCTCCTTACATTTGTTAAACTCTTCCACAGACATCGCAGTACGTAATTCTGATTCGATCTTAGTAAGTTGTTCCGACAGTGAAGCCAATTCTTTATGTATGAATGAAATTGTCAAAGTCATTAGGTCAAATGAGCATTTGTTAAGAATCTGCATAAATGTGTTCTTAAACTCATCATTATCGCTAAATAGGGTCGGGGCGAGACGTACCCGCAAACCTCTGGGGATTCGTTGTACACGATGGTATTCGGCCAAGGTTAGCCCGTGCAATTCGAGTGATGTATGCTTCCTTCTTAATTTATCCCATGTGCGAGAGTTGTAAACCGGGGTATTGCCCGTTAGGAAATTCCTGGAACCAGAGATCTGAGACATGATCTGTGTGGTCTCTTCTTGGGTGTACGAAAATGTAGCTCCATTGGTATCCATCACGAATGAAGGTAACTTACTCACTGGGAGTATAATAAATGAACATCAGGTGGGTTACCCTCTTGTCTTGATATCTTTGTTGAATCAAAGCACCGTCAGGGTGGACTCCCAAACTTCCACCATAAATAATAGAAAAACTCATGGAACGATGCTTGATGCCAAAACAAGTGTCCTTTACTGAAAAGTTAATCCATAGAATATTGCAAAATACAAGCAAGCCACTGTACAGTTCCGAGCGCCACTCGCTCTTCGTCAGGCTGTGTGTGAAAAGCAAAACCTCACTGTGTTCCTTTATATATATATATATATATATATATATATATATATATATATATATATATATATATATATATATATATATATATATATATATATATATATATATATATATATATATATATATATAGTGTGTGTGTATAATGTGATGACAATAAATCACCAGAACACCCAATACCTTAGATGATTCTGTCTTAAAGGGGAAGGGTACAACAGTGATGTAAAGATGGATCAACATAACTTACTTTTCCATGGTAATGGGGCAATATCAAAATAGACCATTTATAAAATTGCTGTATTACCTTAAAGCCCAACTCTAGGAAAATGAAAAATCCTTCTTTGCTGTCAGGGTGGACCCACACTGCAAGGGTTAAATGTGTTTAATTTAGGGAATGATAAAAGCACTTTTACTAATCTGATGCTCCCCTCCCCTGGCAAATGGTACCACTTACACCTTGGACTGTTCTTTGGCATCCTAACATCCAATGCAGGGTTATGGTCTGTAAGCAGTTATTCTGTAATCGCTGTGGATCGTCCAGTGACTTGCATTACCTCGGAAACTACGAAGCCAGCAGAAGGCTTGCTTACCTGTATTGATCCTGCTAACTATCAGTTGGAATCCCTCCTTAACCACTTCAGCCTCGGAAGGATTTGCCCCCTTCCTGACCAGAGCTCGTTTGCGATCCGGCCCTGCGTCAGTTTAACTGACAATTGCGCGGTCGTGCAACGTTGTACCCAAACAAAATTGACGTCCTTTTTTCCCCACAAATAGCTTTCTTTTGGTGGTATTTGATCACCTCTGCGGTTTTTATTTTTTGCGCTATAAACAAAAAAAAGAGCGACAATTTTGAAAAAAAGCAATATTTTTTACTTTTTGCTATTATAAATATCCCCCAAAAATATATACTTTTTTTTTTTATTTCCCTCAGGCCGATTTTTGTATTCTTCATATTTTTGGTAACAAAAAATTGCAATAATCGTATATTGTTTGGTTTGCTTTATGGCATTTTTATTTTTTTTTATTGGAAATGGTGGCGATCTTTTTTTATCGTGACCGCGACATTATGGCGGACACTTGACACTATTTTGGGACCAGTGTACCGATTCGTGCTATAAAAATGCACCGATTACTTTGTAAATGACACTGGCAGTGAAGGGGTTAACCAATAGGGGGCGATGAAGGGGTTAAGTGCGTCCTATGGAGTGATTCAAACTGTGGGGGGGATGGGCTTCGACACACATGACATCGATCGCTGCTCCTGATGATAGAGAGCAGTGATCTCTGTCATATCACAAGGCAGATCGGAGAAATAACTTGTTTACAAAGGCATCTCCCCGTTCTACCTCTCCGTGACACGATCGCGGGCACCCGGTGGACATCGAGTCTGCGGGATCCGCGGTCACGGAGAACGTGGCGGGGGCCCGCAGCACCGCTTCTTAAAGGGGACGTACCTGTACGCCGTTTTGCCCACCCGTGCCATTCTGCCGACTTACATCGTCGTGCAGCAGTCAGGAAGCGGTTAAAGCAGAGTTTGTCAGGGCTGCGCTCAACTCTTCCTTCTCTGAGCTGTCCGCTCAGCTGTCTCTTAATTGCCTGCTCCTATCTCTCCACAGTGACTCACCTGTTGATGATTTCCTGCTCGTCAGTCCTGCTTACTTAAGTTGTACAGCCCAGATGATATCTGCCTTCACCTGGTCAACATCACAGAGCCTATGTCCTGCGTTCCTGTTAAAAACTTGCTTGGCTGACGTTCTTTCTGGCTCCAGATCCTGCTTGCTGTTCCACTAAGCTGATTCATGGCTTCCTGACTTTCTGGCTTGTCTGACTATCCGTTCCGGTTAGCAAACTTTGGCTATGTTTTGACTACGTTTGTTCGATTTAGTTTGATTCAACTGTACTTCTGTCTCAGTCTTATTCATGGTTTATGACCGTTTCACCCAAAAGAGGAAGTTCTGCTTTAAGTACTCCTCCCCTGCCACATTTGGCATGGCAATTATTTATTTTTGGGGGGTACTTAGTTTTGCCAGGTATCTGCTCCCACTTCGGCAAGTTCTGAGAGGAAGTTCTCCCCTCCCCCTCCCTCCCTGCAGTCTTCCGGGACATGTCAGACTGTAAAGCCGCACGCTGTCACAGCCGGATGCCCACAGTTGAAATACCGGGGTAGAGGAGCCCATGGGAAGGGATGGCTCAGGTGAGCACATCACTATATCCCGGGACAGGTGAGTGTGTGTTTATTTAAGTCAGCAGATACAGTTTTTGTTGCTGTTGTTTTTTTTTTTCTTTTTTTTTTTTTCAATAAAGAGGTGCTTTATTTCAAAAGAAAGGTACATTACAGTCTGAAGATCAGTAAGTGCAAACACCATGTATTGTAAATGCAACAAAAATAAAGAACAAGAGAACCAACTGACTCCTTTTTGACTTTGTAGCATTAACCACTTCCCATCCCAGCCATTGCGATGATGTTCGCAGGAGGAATCTCCCATCCTGGGCGGCGTAATGTGACGTCCTGGGCTTCCCGGCTGTCTGGGGGGCGCGCGCGCCGCGTCACTCGGGAGCCAATGCGCGTGCCCGGCGGCCGCCATGTCCGCTGGGCGCCCACGTTTGCCCGTTAACAGAGCAGGACCGTGGATCTGTGTTTATAGCTCAAAAATAAAAACTGTAGAGGCGATCAAATGCCACCAAAAGAAAGCTCTATTTGTGGGGAAAAAAATGATAATTTCATTTGGGTACAGTGTTGCATGTCCAACTGAAAATTGGCTTGGGCAGGAAGGGGGCGCAAATGCCCTGTATTGAAGTGGTTAAGTTATCAGTAAGTAACAGTAAATTACAGAGCTCTATACCAACGAGAAACCACCATTTCCCTCATGGAGGATTGTCAATGCCGAGGGAGGCTAGAGACTGGGTGAGCGTTAGATCAAGTTGTAATCTCAGATTAATTTTGGCAAATACAGCCTGTCAGTATGACACCACAGAGGGGCACTCCCAAAACATATGCATGTAGGAACCTGGGTGGAGGCTAGAGCGAAGACATATGGGGTCATGTTACGGGAACATCCGTTGAAGCCTTAGGGGGGTGAAGTACACCCGATTGAGAAATTTTAACTTGCATTAGTTTGTCCTTTTCTACACTTGATCTTAGCCAAAAGGCCGAGAAGCGATTAGTTTGTCCTTTTAGATTAAATAAGTTTAGGGCCCTGCTCCAAGCAATTTTTCAATGCCTCCCTATCCAAAGAGGGAATGTCTCCCTGCCAGTATTCCCCATAGTTTTTCCCTTTTGGCTGAATTATTACAAAGGAGAGCACCATACAGGGTGGACAAGGGCTTATCCAGCTCACCTGGGGCCAATATGCATTCAATAGGATCATTTTGAGGGTTGGAGACTGAGGAAACAGCCCTAGCTGCATGACGCAGTTGATGGTACCGAAACAACATCCAGCCTGGCAGGTCGAATCTCTGAGACATTTGAGAAAAATTCAAAAGAAGGCTGGCAGGCATAATATCACCACGGTTTAAACCTCGTAGCTTGCCCACATCTGAGGATCAGGGACAGTATGAAAATGGGAAAGACATGGGTTTCCCCACAGAGGCTGAGCAGGTGACGGCTGACCCGGTTGAATAAAGCGTCTTGTCGCAGCCTTCCACACTATCCAAGTGGTATGCGTTGGTCCCGGCATAAAGGAGTATGCTTGCGGTCCCCTATAAATTAAGTTACAGAGATCCATTAAGGATCACAAAAACGCTGCCTCCAGACAAGTGGCCGCGTTAGATCTGGAGCTTTGAAACCACCAATATCGCTGCCCAAAATAAACACAAAAGTCCCGTAGTGCCAGTACAGTAGGTGCTTAGACAACGTTCGATATCCCAAAAAAAAAAAGCAGCAGGTACCAGAGCTAGGCAGTTGCGAAACATAGTTGAATCGCGGGAGGAGCATCATCTAGACCAGGTTTATGCAGCCTAGTAGATTCAACGGGAGCCCAGCCCAGGATGAACAGCTCGCTTTTAGTGAGGTGAGCATTGGTTGGATATTTCGGTCAAAGTCAGTTGTCTTTCTGGTCAGCTGTATCCCTAAATATCTGAACTCCTCCACCCATCGTAGGGGAGCCCAAGCTAACCGCCCGATCATCAATTGGAAAGAGGATGGATTTGGACCAATTGATCTTTATGCCTGAGAATAAGCCAAACCTATCAAAGATCTCAACAGTGACGGACCCACATAATTTAAGTAAAGTAGAGCATAGTCTGCATATAGGGACAGCTTCTCCTCCAAGCGTCCGACCTTGAGATTCCCTGATTAAGATTGCCAGGAGTTCCAGGGCCAAGGCAAACCGGGATGGAGACAAGGGGCAACCCTGGCACGCACCTCTGTAAGGAGCGAATGTTTCTGACAACCGGTCATTAGTGCGTACCCGCGCTCTGGGGGCTCAGTAAAGTAATTGAAGCTAGTGAAGGTATTTAGGGCCAAACCCATAGCATCTCATGACCTCCCAGAGATACACCCACTCCACTGAGTCAAACGCCTTCTTCGCGTCCAGTGAGGCGATGAGCCTAGTGCCTGGATTGTCATGGGGGATTGACAAATTAGGAAAGAGGCTAATTGAGACATTAGGTTAATGTCTGTTCCCTTGCCCGGTATGAACCCCGTCTGGTCAATATGAATCAAGTTCTCTATAATGGTAGAGACACTGTTGGTCAGGACCTTCGCAAAGATCTTTGCATCAACGTTTAGAAGCGAGATTGGCATATAAGAGGCGCAATCCTGAGTATCCTTACCGGGTTTAGGGATTAAGACAATAACTGCCTCCTCCATGGACTCGGAAAGCATGTCGAGAGAGAACTCAGAAAATAGGGCTGTAAGTTTAGGGGCTTCAAGTTCAGCAAAGTTAGAGTAGAATTCGGTCAGGAGACCATCAGAACAAGGGGTCTTACACACCTCCAGTCGCCCTATAGCAGTCTGAACCTCCTGCAGGGAGATGTCCTCCTCCTAATCGTTCCCTGTCAGCTATGGCCAACATTGGAAGTGCAAGTGAGTCCAGAAAGTCCGTTAAGTCAGTCAATGAGTAGATAACCCACAATGTCCGTGGGTTAAAAATAAAAATAAAATAATGCCATAAATCTATCCCCTATTTTGTAGGCGCTATAACTTATAGTGGAGGCCACCCTAAAATAAAAAATAGCATCAGAAATCTTAAAAAAAAAAACAAAAACATTTGAACAAAATTTTTTTTTTAAACTTACCTGAAACCCTAGTTGCTAGGCAGTCTTCCTAATCTGCCTCTTCCTATTCCGTGGCGTGTCCTATTCTCGGCCTCGGGGGGACGACATTGTGGGCTCGCTGGATAGGTAAGTGTCCTTATTAAAAGTCAGCAGCTACAGTGTTTGTAGCTGCTGACTTTAAAAAAAAAAAAAAACGGCCGGAATTTTTTTTAAATTGGGATATGTATTATAGCAAAAAGTAAAGTGTGTTTGTTTTTTTTTGTTTTTTTCTTAAATTGTCGCTTTTGTTTTTGTTTATAGTGCAAAAAATAAACCTCAGAGGTGATCAAATACCACCAACAGAAAGTTCTATTTGTGGGGAAAAAAAATTGAATTTGGGTACAGTGTTGCATGACCGCGCAATTGTCATTCAAAATGTTACAGCGCTGAAAATTGGCCTGGGCAGGAAGGGGGTAAAAATGCCATGTATTGAAGTGGTTAAAGAACAAGTATCGCTACATTCTAATTTAATTAATCAAGATCCATGGCCCTGTTGTATCTTGAGCCAATTTTGATGTTCTGTCTCAACTGGCTTTACCTTCACCCCAGGCTGAAGTCCAATTTGTCGGCATTCCTACGGGTAAGCTACAGCCAGCACAGTAGCCACCAGCCCTTCTCTTGCATTATTCCAACTTTCCAACAGGCGGCCGTATAACTGAACACTTTTTAACTGCTTCCCATCCGGCCAATGTGCATAAATGGCCAGGCGGGTGCTCTGTTTGGAGTACGTACCCGTACAATGCTTCCATTCATTATGGCTGGCTTACTATTATGTAATCTCTGTGATTGGTCATATCGATGACATTGTACCAGAGCTAATAACAGCGGCCCTGTACCATGTGATCGATGTGACCAATTGCATCATAATAGCAGACAAAGTTAAGACTTCTATAGGTTACGGTACACTACATCATATTCCTTGACCACTAATATAGAGGTGACCATTGCAGTACATTGGTTTTGATACAATTGGTTGATTTATGTGAGGCACAAGATACAATGTCCAGGATATGTTAACCCGTACACACAGTAAAAAAGTCTCGCACGTGGTATCGCCATACTCAGGACGAATAGTATGTGTTTTTGGGTGTAATTCTAAGTATGCCCATGCGTGTAAGAATTAATTATCTTGTTAAAATTGCCAACTTTGTGTTTAGGAAAAAATAATAAATATTCACTATGCCTCCTAAAAAATAATTTGGGTGTTTACTCTTTTTTTAAAATGTGCTAATTTCGGGGGTGTTTCCACTGTCCTCGTTCTCCAGGGCCTCAAATGTGATAGGGAGTTAAAGGGGTTGTAAAGGTAAAAATTTTTTCACCTTAATGCATTCTATGCATTAAGGTGAAAAAACTTTTGACAGTACCGCTGCCCCCAGCCCCCCGTTTTACTTACCTGACGCCTCGAATCTTCGCTGCTCGTTCTTGTCATCTTCGCTGCAGCTCAGCCTGGTCACTGATTGGCTGCAGTGGATGGATTGAAAGCAGCGCAGCCATTGGCTCGCGCTGCTGTCAATCACATCCGATGACGCGGCGCACCGGGGGGCGGGGCCGAGTGATACAGCGAGCGGCTATAGCCGCCGGCTGTATCACGGGAGTGCGCCCGCAAGCACTCATCACCGTGCGAGGGAGCTCGCATTAAGGTGGTGAATGCTTGCGGGGAGGAGCTGAAACAGCCGCCGAGGGACCCCAGAAGACTAGGTTCGGGGCCACTCTGTGCAGAACGAGCTGCACAGTGAAGGTAAGTATAACATGTTTATTTATTTTTTTTTTTTTTTAAATTACCTTTACAACCGCTTTAAAAAATTAGATGTGTAATTTAGGCACCTGGAACACCTGAAGATGCTCCTAGGATTTTGGGCCCCTCTTTTTGCATAGGCTGTGCAAAAGCTTCACACGTGGTGTGGTCATACCACTCCTTGGGAGGAGCAGCAGAATGTGTTTTGGGATGTACCGTATTTATCGGCATATAACACGCACAGGCGTATAACACGCACATTCATTTTAAGAGGGAAGTTTCAAGAAAAAAACTTAAACCTTAAATAAGGAACTTTGAAGCAAAATAAGGGTCAGTGCCCATCTGCAGCCTCACCATTGCCATCAGTGTAGCCTGATCAATGCACATCTGCAGCCTCACCATTGCCATCAATGCAGCAGCCTCACCATTGCCATCAATGCAGCAGCCTCACCATTGCCATCAATGCAGCAGCCTCACCATTGCCATCAATGCAGCAGCCTCACCATTGCCATCAATGCAGCAGCCTCACCATTGCCATCAATGCAGCAGCCTCACCATTGCCATCAATGCAGCAGCCTCACCATTGCCATCACTGCAGCCTGAACAATGCCCATCTGCATCCTAGAGAGGACAGGGAGGGGGGCAGGACGAGCGCTGACAGATTACATACAGTGAGAATCTCCTATAATAGACAGAACGGTGGTCCAGTGGCGGCCTGGGAGACGGGACTTCCTATTACAGAGGCCACCAAGTAAACAGGAGATTCTCACTGTATGTAATCTGACAGCGCTCGCCCCCCCCCCCCCTCCCTGTCCCCTCCGAGGCAGCTAAAATTGAAGTATTGGCGTATAACACGCACACGCTATTTGCACCCAATTTTCAGGGTGAAAAAGTGCGTGTTATACGCCAATAAATACAGTAATTCTAAGTGTCCCTTTTATGTGTGTTAGAAATATTTTGTGTTAGAATATATATTATATATTCTCTCTTCATTCTCCAAAAAAGTAGCGAAAAATGACATTTCTCTTTCGTTCATTGACGGACACAGCACTATAATCTTGACCTTAGGGCTATATCGCCACCTTTAGGAGAGGACTAGGCAGAACATGGAAAAAAAAAAGCACAGCACCGCCCAGGGGGCGGTCCTACTGGCAATAACCCCCTACTCTGCTCCCAGCAGCTCAGGTTTTTTTTTTTTTTTTTTTTTTTTCTGCCTAGTCTATGAGAAGGACCTGGTTCCCTGTGGGGACCAGTGGTTCTTTGAAAATTTTTGCTGTTTTCTTCCTGTGATCTGCAATCAACAGCCGGGCTGGGTGACAGGCTTGATAATATAGATCCTGGTAGTCTCCCCAGCCTGGCCATCGAGCGCGCGCAGACCTTAGCTCCGCACTGGGTCGACCGCGACAGGCCCCATTCTGGTTCGGGGCGGCCGGCGAGCTCTATGCTCCGGGTACACATATGACCGGGGTACTGCTGTCCGAGTCATTGTGGCCATGGCCGACAGCCACTCCGTACTATGCGGGAGATGGATCTGTCCGTGGAGTGCGTCCAGCAGTCCCTGCAGGAGGGGCAAGTATGGCTCCACTAGTTTAGGCAGGCTGGAGCAGCTGGGCACTCCCTGCGTGGGTCTATTGGGGGGGGTTTCCTCTCCCTTTCCTCCCTCCCTGCCTCTTTCCCTCCTCCCCTTCCGAGGGGCGCTGTGTGGCTGGACGTAGGGGGTGTGTGGTACTTACCTGGCCCGGGGGGTCTCCGGGTGCCTGGCAGGGGGTTGCTGCCGTTTTTTCCCCTCGTTTGACCGCCATGCAGGGGGGAATGGTCGCCGCGGCCATTTTCCTGGCGTTTTCAGGCACTTTTTTCTGAGGCGGCCGGCAGCCATTTTCTTGTAGTCACGGGGGGTGTTTTCTGTTAGTTTTGCGCTGTTCCTGGCTTAAACAGCCGCCCAGCGCTAGAGAACTGACACAACACCTCGTAGTTTGGACGCCTGCAGAGGGGAGAACGGCACAGCACAACGCCTTGGTCAGGATGGCGAGTCCTTCGGGGGGCCCCTCAGTCTGTGGCAGCTAGGAGGGTAGGCATTTTTTGTGTCTCTTGCTTAGGTTCCGGGTGGTGACAGGCAAGAGTGGGTCAGGCATGGCGTCTGATGCTGGCGCTTCTTCCCCAGACACCCCTGTGATAGCAACCGGTTCCCCTGGACGCTCTGTCGGCGGTCCTGGAATCCTTTGTTTCCAGGGTGGAAGCGGCGTGCGGGCGCAAGGCGGGAAAATAACTCCCCCCCCCCGTCTTCCGGGAAGGGAAAGCTCTAATTCAGACTTGAATGAGTGGTAGGCGGCCCCTGTTCTGACGCTTCAGAGGTGGCAGACCATGACCCTTCGGACAGTGAGGAGGATCTTCCGCGTCCGTTTCAGTGCAGGAAAAAGCGCTAGTGGGGGCACTTATGGCAGTGCGGGATACCTTTTTAAAGATAGAAGATTCGGCTGGGGCATCTGCAGATGTGTCGGTCCCTTTTGGGTCCCACAAGCCGGTCCACACCGCTAAGGTGTTTCCCTACCTGACTTATTTTTATCTGTTTATTTACAGAGATTAGGAACGCCCGCAGCGTGCCTTTTCAGTCCTGAGCGATTGGCGGTGCGGTACCCCTTTGAGGAGAGTTTCCTGAAAAATGGACATCTCCTCCGGTCGTTGACCCCCCCGTATCTAAGTTAAATAAGGTGATCACGATTCCGGTGGAAGGGTCCCCCTCTTTCAAGGACCCTGCCAACAGAAGGGCCGAGGTGGTTGCCTGGTCTAGGTTTACGGTGGTGGGGTCGGCGCTTTGGCCGGTGTTGGCCACGGCTCTGGTGTCACAAACACTTACTGAATGGGCTAAGTCAGTGGTTCTCAACTCCAGTCCTCAGGACCCACCAACAGGCCAGGTTTGCAAGATAGCTGAAATACATCACAGGTGATATCACTTGCTGCTCAGTGATTGCAGTATTCTAGTCTGCAACTCCCCAAAGTAATACTTAAAATCTAGCCTGTTGGTGGGTCCTGAGGACTGGAGTTGAGAACCACTGGGCTAAGTTGTTGCAGTCTGTGTGGAACTGGCAGACCAGTTGGTGCACGACCTTAAGTATATTTGTGATGCGGCCCTGAATACGGCCACCTTGCTTTCTAGAGCCTCGGTATCGGCAGTAGTGCTGCGTCGGCTGATTTGGCTCTAGTGTTGGTCTGCGGACCAGACATCTAAGAAAGCGCTGACGGAGTTGCCCTTCCAAGGTGGGAGGCTGTTTGGCGCCTCTCTGGATGACATTATTAACCACTTCCCGCCCACCGTCATATGACGTCCTGGGCTTTGGGCGGGTATATCTGAATAATGCCTGTAGTTACAGACATCATTCAGATATTGCCGGTTTCACCCGGCGAATCTCTACACCAAAGGGACGATCATAGCGGCCGTTCCGCCGCTTGATGGTTCCTATGGGAGGCGAGAGGGGACGTCCCCGTCCCCCCCTCCCGCCGCCCTCCGGTGCTTGCTCCGACCCACATTTACGATCGGTGAGGCGGAGAGTGGATGCGCCGGATGTAGATCGTAGAGATTTCCGGCGGACCAGATGGTCGCCGGAGTCTCTATGATCGTCTGAGGCCGGGCGCGATGTTATGACATCACGCCCGGCCTCTCCATTCAAAAAAACGGCGCCGCTTCAGCTAGGAAGCGGCGATCGTTTTATTTTAATTTTTTTATTTCAGGCTTCCCAGCCTAGTGGTGAGATATGGGGTCTTATTGACCCCATATCTCACTATTAAGAGCACCTGACATGTCATATTGCTATAACAAGGGATGTTTACATTCCTTGTAATAGGAATAAAAGTGATCAATTTTTTATTTTTTTATTTTTTCAAAAAAGTGTCAAAATAAAAAAAAATAAAATATAATTAACAATAATAAAAAAAAAAATTTTTTTAAAGCGCTGCTGTCCCCGTGTGCTCGCACGCAGAAGCGAACGCATATGTAAGTCCCGCCCACATATGAAAACGGTGTTCAAACCATACATGTGAGGTATCGCCGCGAACGTTGGAGCAAGAGCAATAATTTTGGCCCTAGACCTCCTCTGTAACTCAAAATATGTAACCAGTAAAAAAATTTCAATCTTTGCCTATGGGGATTTTTAAGTCCCGAACATTGGCGCCATTCCACGAGTGTGTGCAATTTTGAAGCGTGACATGTTAGGTATCTACTCGGCGTAACTTCATCTTTCACAAAATGCAAAAACATCGGGCTAACTTTACTGTTTTTTGTTTTGTTTTTAAACACAAAACGTTTTTTTTCCCCAAAAAAAGCGTTCGAAAAATTCCTGCGCAAATACTGTGTGAGATAAAAAGTTGCAACAACCACCATTGTATTCTCTAGGGTCTTTGCTAAAAAAACATATATAATGTTTGGGGGTTCTATGTAATTTTCTAGCAAAAAAATGATGATTTTTACATGTAGGAGAGAAATGTCAGAATTGGCCCGGTAGGGAAGTGGTTAAAGATACTGGGGGAAAGAGTACTTTGCTCCCACAGTCCAGAAAGGGGAAGGAGCCACGCCGCTCAGAAGCGTTTTTTTTCGTCTGCACGTTTTGGCGGGTAAGCATTCCCAGGCCAACAAGGTGCCCGCTGAGGGACAAAAGCGTCCCTGGTATTGCAAGCCTGCGATCAAATCGGCTACCGCATGAAGGTTCACCCCTGCCCGACTCTCGGGTGGGAGGGTCGCCTTCGGAAGTTTGCAGACCAGTGGACTTCTCTTCTTTCCGACCAGTGGGTCTGCAAACTGGTTTTGGAGGCTACAAGATAGTTTCTTTCTTGTCCGCCAGACAGGTTTTTTCCCTCCAACCTTCATCTCCTTCCGTCTTGTCGGGATGCCCTGTTTGGGTACTGTGCGTGGGGTGATGGTGCCTGTACCGACGTCGGAAAGGTTTCAGGGATTCTACTCCAATCTGTTTGTAATCCCAAAGAAGGAAGGGGTCCGTCCGATCCTGGAACTCAAGGCCCTCAATTGTTTTGTGAAGGTTCGGAGGTTCAGGATGGAATCAGTTTGTTCCGTGGTCGCTGCACTTCATCAGGGAGATTTCTTGGCGTCCTTGGAAATCAAGGACGCATACTTGCATGTCCCCATATGTGTCGGGCACCAGAGGTTCCTGCAATTTGCGGTCGGGGACGCGCACTACCAATTTGTAGCTCTTCCCTGGTTTAGCGTTGGCACCAAGGGTCTTAACCAAGGTGCTGGCTCCGATTATGGCGTTGCTGAGACAACGGGGGATCGTGATTGTGGGTTACCTGGACGATCTCCTCCTGAGAGCAGTTTCTGCTTCAGAACTGAGGGAGGATGTGGCGATCATCATGCAGACTCTTCAGGAGTTTAGCTGGGTGTTGAATCTCCAGAAGTCGGTGTTGCTGCCGACCCAGCGCCAGCGAGTACTTAAGGTTGATTCTGGTCTCAAAGGTGGGAGTCTTACTTCCTGCAAGCAAGCTGCAGTCTCTCCACTCCGCGGTGCGGTTACTGATGTCCCGCAGGTGGCTGTCGCTGCGTTTTTGCATGCGAGTTCTGGGCCTCATTGAGGCAGTACCGTATGCTCAATTCCACACTCGAATCTTGCAGAAGGCGATCCTGTCCCAATGGGACAAATCTCCGACATCCCTGGATTGTCAAATCCGGGTGAGCCGTCTACCCAGGGCTTCGCTTCTCTGGTGGCTGAGATCCCCGGCCCTTTGGTCCGGAAAAACGTTCCTTCCTCTCCGTTGGATGTTGATTACGACGGACGCCGGCCTGACTGGCTGGGGGGGATTTTGGGCATCCAGTCGGCCCAGGGTCGCTGGACGCAGGAGGAATCCTGCCTGTCGATCAAGGTATTGGAGCTGCGGGCGATCAGGCGGTGCCTCTCCACGTGGTCGTAGAGGCTGCAGGGTCGTCCGTTCAGGATCCAGTCGGACAACGCCCACATCCTGCATTGGGCAGATCGGTGCGTGCCGGCTCTGTCAGCCGTGTACATTCCGGCCGTATAAAACTGGCAGGCGGACTACCTCAGTCAGTTGTTTGACCAGCCGGAATGGTCACTGCATTCGGAAGTGTTTCGGCTCATTTGCCTATGGTGGGGCATGCCGGATGTGGATCTCCTGGCCTCGGCTCAAACGGAAGGTGCAGAGGTTTGTGGCCAGGTCAAGGGATCCCTGGGCGGAGGCGTCAAATGCGTTGGTGGCGTTATCGGCTCATTTATGACTTTCCCCCTCTCAGGCTCCTTCCTCGTCTGCTGAGCAGAGTGGAGGCTGAGGGGATTCCGGTGATTCTGATTGCCCCAGACTGGCCTTAACATCCTTGGTACGCCGACATAGTACGAATGGTGGCGGATGTTCCTTAGCGGCTGCCGGTGCAGGAAGACCTTCTGTCTCAAGCTCCGATACTCCACCCTGCTTTACCGTCTCTGGCTTTAACGGCATGGCTGTTGAAAGCCAGGTGCTGAGGGACCGAGGGCTGTCGGCTTTGGTAATTTCCACAATGCTGAGGGCGCGAAAGTCATCTTCCCGGAATATTTATCATCGCACCTGGAAGGCCTACATCTCCCTGTGTGAAGTGGTGGGGTGGCATCCGCGTTCATTTTCGGTTTTCAGGATTCTGATGTTTCTGCAGCGGGAAGTGGATCAGAAGCTTGCATTAAGCACCATTAAAATGGTTGTAAACCCTTACAGACCACTTTAACCTACAGGTAAGCCTAGATTAAGGCTTACTTGTAGGTCAATGAACGAAAGAGGAAATGGGATTTTTTATACTTACTGTAAAATCCCTTTCTCTGAAGTTCATTGACAGACACAGCACCCACCTCTCCTATTTATGTTTGTACTGCTTTTTGACGAACTGAGCCGCTGGGAGCAGAGTGGGGGGTTATTGCCAGTAGGACCGTCCCCTGGGCGTTGCTGGATGCTGTGATTGATTTTTTTTTTTTTTTTTTTTCCCTAAGGTCAAGATTATAGTGCTGTGTCCGTCAAACTTCAGAGAAAGGGATTTTACAGTAAGTATGAAAAATTCCATTTTTCAAAAGGCTCACTATGCCTCTTAGAAAATACCTTGGAGTGCTTGCTTTCCAAAATCCATTTTGTGGGTATTTCACTGTCCGGGTGCTCCAGGGATTCCAAAAATATGGTATTTCATTCAGAAAATTTTAGATGCGAAATTAATGCTCCTTGAAAGCCCAAAGGTGTTCCTTGGATTTTGGGCCCCTCTTATGCAACTAGGCTGTGTGTCTCTCACACGTGGTACCCCCATACTCAGAATTGCACCACAAAACAGATTCTGCTATGCCTCCTAAAGTATGTCTGTACTGTGTATGAGTACTTGATAAAATGGAACTTTGTGAAAAAAAATAACTTTCTTAATTTTCTCAAATTGTGACAAAAAAAAATTACATCTTCAGTAAACTCACTATGCTTTTTACTACGGTAAATACCTTGGATTGTCTAATTTCCAAAAAGAAGTCATTTTGGGGGTATTTGTACCTATCATTTTCACACAGACTAAATAATAATATGCTAATATGCTACAATTTGGGTTATATTTAACAAAAGAAATCTAGCAGAATACATTTTGGCCTAAATTTATGAAGATAGATTATTTGCAAAATTTTATTGTGTGTGTATATATATATATATATATATATATATATATATATATATATATATATATATATATATATATATGTATATATATATATATATTATATTATTTATTTAGAGGTCAGCCGATATTTGGCGTTTTTTACTTAATCGGAATCAGCCGAATGTGCTGATAAAAGCCGATTATAACTTCAGCTGTGACTTGCAAATGACTTCTGTAATAGAAGTTAATGCAAGTTTCCTTAAGTTATCTGTGGAGAGGATTCTCTCTTCCTCTGGGCAGCCTGCCAAGTCTGATAAGAAGATACATTTGTATCTTTCAGGTTCTTTTTATCAATAGACTGAACTCCATGTGTAGAAGCTCTCAGTTTAACCATTTAAAGACTAAATCTTTTCTGACACTTGTTGCTTACAAGTAAAAATCCTGTATTTTCTGCTAGAAAATCACTTGGAACCCCCAAACATTATATATATTTTTTTAGCAGAGACCCTAGGGAATAAAATGGTGATTGTTGCAATATTTTATGTCACACGGTATTTGCGCAGCCGTCTTTCAAACGCAATTTAAAAAAAAAAAAATACAGTAATGAATTTAAAAAAAAACCTAAGCAGTAAAGTTAGCCCATTTTTTTTCGTCCAAAAGTTTTGATTACCTGTTTTTGTGTATTTATTATTTAAGATAGTGTTTTTTTTTTTTTTTTTTTTTTTCTAAATTATACATACAAGTGAACTGATTGAAGGTTTGTTTTGTTTAATGTTTAAATGAAAAAAATTTCTGTATTACTTAAGGCTGCTTTCACACTGGAGCGGGCAGGCGTTGATGGTAAAACACTGCTAGTTTTAGCGGCGCTTTACCGTCATTTTAGAGGCGCTATTCGGCTGCTAGCGGGGCGCTTATAACCCAGCTAGCGGCCGAGGAAGGGGTTAAATGCGCCCCTGAAGCGCCGCTGCCAAAACGCTTTGCAGGCGCTTCGGCAGCGGTGCGCATTCATTTCAATGGGCAGGAGTGGTGGAGCAGCGGTATACACCGCTCCAAAGATGCCGTTTGCAGGACTTTTTTTTACATCCTGCCAGCGCATCGCCTTAGTGTGAAAGCACTCGGGATATCACACTGAGACTGCAAGGGAGCCGTTTTACAGGCACTTTACAGGCGCTATTTTTAGCCCAAAAGCGCCTGAAAAACGCCCCAGTGTGAAAGGGGTCTAACTGTTAGATTTTATGAGATGAAGGGAAAAAAGAAAGGAAAAAAAAAAAATCGGCCAAATATATCGGCCCCAAAAAATCGCCATCACATATCGGCCACCGCGATTTCTAAATATCGGCATCGGCCAGAGAAAAACCCATATCGGTCGACCTCATATATATATATATATATATATATATATATATATATATATATATATATATATATATATATATATATATATATATATATATATATATATATATATATATATATATATATAAATTTTTAATGTTCTTTTGGTTTATACTTCTTGTCAGATGTTTGCGAAGTCAGTATCTTACAGTAAAATACTATGTGCAGTGTATGTCTATTAAGGGAACTTCCTGACAAAACGTAAATGATCTCATTCATAATTTTTTTTCTTTTAAAAAATCAGTATTGTGGAAGTGAAGACTGTGAAAGTTTAAGCGGCCGTGAAGATCTTTCTGCTGAAAGAGACATTCCTGTAAAGTAAGTGTTTAGTTCTTACGGCCCTACAAATTAATAATCGATTAATCAACAACTAATCGATTATCAAAATGGGTGTCCACTATTTTCATTGATTATTCGGCCAGCCGATTAGTTGGCCTGCCTACAGAATGCATTATTATGTTTACATATCGGAAAATACAGTGCAGCACACCTGAAGCTCAGTACACCATACCTGTCAGTAAGTGCCTGAACTTGTGAATGTGTGAGGAGCAATGCCTCATGGGACATGTAGTTCTGGGCAAGAAGTGAGTGGTTCTAAAGGCAGAAGTTTTTGTTACCTTGCTATAGGGGCACTCTATACTATACTTTGCAGCTTGCAATAGGGGCATTCTGAAGGCAGGAGGAGCCAGAATCATTAGTGGGGAACCCCAGAAGAGGAGAATCAAGGGTGCTTCGTGCAAAACCATTACACACAGCAGGTAAGTATAACATGCTTGTTTTAAAAAAATATATATAAAATACTTTAAAGACTGTGCAGGGAAGATCAGCATCGGAACCCAGAGAAGGTAGAGGCTGGTTAACTGGAGGTAATATAAGGCATTACAATTAAAGTAAACTTTACCAGTATTGTGCATTTTAAATATATTCATGAAAAAAAAAGTCTCCAGCTTTTAGCACTACTTTAATGTAAACGATTTATATTTCCCTTCCACCCTTTATATAGCTTCATGTCTGACTCCTAGTTATAATGCCCATATATCCTACTTCTGGGTGTATATATTATTACTTTCTCTGTTTCACAGTATAAACGAACTCCTTATAGTAGCGATTATCTGCTCTTTTTGTACTATAAAGTACTAATTTAAGTTTTTTTTTTTTTTCACTCCTTGACAGGTGGTACAAAAAAAAGCATGCTGCTGCTACTACTAAACGTCTTAGGCCTGGTTCACACCTATGCGTTTTTTGCAGAAACGCACTGCAGTTCGTTTAACATGGTTTCCTAGGGGAGACATTCACAACTATACTTTTTTCAACCACTGCCTATTTGGAAAAGGTCAAGGACTTTTTTCTAATGCAAAACTGTGCTTTTTGTGGTTCAATAGACCTCAATGGAGAAGCTGCAAAAAAGCATGTAGTAGTGCGTTTTTTGCAGCAATTTGCAAATTTTTAAATTTTTTTTTTTTTAATCAACAAATTGGGCAAAAAAACCCAAAAAGAATGCAAAACTCAAATCACAGCAAAATCACGTGTGAAAAAATGCAAAACTCACAGCAAAAAACACTGCAGAAACGGATCAAAAGCAAACTGCATAAGTGTGAACCGAGCCTCTTATGCTGACCATACATGTGTCGGCGAGAATATTCATTCTTACATTCGCTGAACGAAAATGTCATTTGAATATTTCACTTGCTTTTAACATTGTTTTAAAACTAATGTAATTTCTGAACGAAAACCACATACACTGAAAATTCTTATGACCAAGAAGTTTCCTATTCTGGTGGTCGAAAAGAACGTCGATTTGACATTTGATTTCAACTAACGATTAGAAAATCACACAGACGTTCTTAAAATGACTTTTTTTGAAGGAAGACATTTGTTTTTGTATGTCCAGCAAATAATATATTACAGTTCTGTCTGAAAATCGGCAAAACAGTCTTTAACCCCTTCCCGACTGGCGCACCTCCCATTCTGCCAAAAACAGCTATTTCTTATTCGTACATCACGGGACACCGAGCCTTAGTAATTACTATGTGGGTTTTAGGCCACCTTCAAGTGATGGACACTGGCACACCCTAAGACAGGAAGTCCACTCCCTATATAACCCCTCCCACTACTGGGAGTAACTCAGTTTTTTCGCCAGTATCTTAGGTGTTGGTCACGAGTAAAGATGTGCTGTGCTGAGCTCCACTGGAGCAATTCTTGCTGGGGCCAGCTATGCAGCCAGATCCATTCAGTGTGTCTTTTTAGGCCATATGGAATGGTACTCTGGCCTCGTGGCGGAAGAAACAAGGTTTAGCCGGTAACGCTTCTCTTTTTAGAGAGCTGGACCCCGGGATCCAGTATTTTTGGTTCTTTCACCCATAAGGTTTTTCTGGCGGGGTCTTTTACGGGTCCAGGAGTGTGGATCCCCCGATAAAAAGGGGCCCCGATTCCTGAAGGTTTTTAAACGGAGCCCACCGTGAGGGGTGAAGATTGGGTCTGTTGGTTTTACCACAGAAATCCCTGCGGCGGGAAAGGTAAGTGGAGATTTCTAAGGAATTTTTAAGTTTCTTATGAATTGTCTCCTTTAAAAAGTACACACGCCGCTGATCCTGTCGGATCGGAAGCCCGCGCTCACATGGGAAAATGCTCTTTTTTTGAAGAGAGGGGGGGGGGCACGGAGGAAATACGAAGTGGGCATGGCTTAGCGCAGCGTTGGCGTGCAGCAGTGTCCAGCGCGGGAGTACTTTAAAAGGCTCTATTTTTGCTGACTGCAGCTGTCAGAGAGAGACAAAAGCAAAAAAGAGGCATGTAAGTGGTGAGACAGGCATTTCCTTGGCACTTTTACTGAATCATCAGGCTGAGCGTTAATAGCAGCGACCTTCGCTGGACTATTTGCTCAAGCAGTGAGTGCGATTTCTTCTGGTAGTACCTCTGCATTTGTGCATCGGGCTATGGTCAGAAGGGGAGGTAGAAACACCCCAGAAAGGGCTTAAAAGGGACTCCTTCAAGCTCTAAACAGCCGAAACTCATCTCTACAATGGCATCCTTCCCTGAGAGTTCTGGGGTGGTCAGTCAGAGTAAGCAGTCAGGGCTATCAAATATTGCAATTGTTTTCAAAACTGCAGCCCCAGTCTTTATTACTGAAAAGGGTTTTTCCTCAAGCCATGATAGGATTGGCTAGTGGCTTTAATCGCATCCCAGAATGGGATAAAATGCGACAGGTCCCTTTCCATTACCCAGGGCCCTCAAACTGAGGATCTTGGGGGCGGGAGAAGATGAATTTCCCTCAGGGGACCGTGAAAAGGCTGATGACTCCTCTTCTGATGGGTCAAATGCGGGGGGACCAGCTTTACAATCTGAAAGATTGATGGTGCACTTCTTACTGAATTTGTCCGCTTCACATTTTTGCTACTCTTCATTAGGTTGGTTGATATGCCCACTTTTTGTTTGGGTTCACTAAAGCCTCCTCCAGCTGCGCATGCCTTTCCTGTCCATTTATTGCTGGAAAGGCTTATGTATTCTGAGTGGGTGTGGCACACCGCTGATCTGTCTCTCCTGTGAACGATCTGTGGGTCGCGATGGCAATTGCAGCTGCCGGAACCGCTGATTGGACACAGCGAGAACCAATATCCCCCTAAACCGCGTGCACGAAATCACGTACGTGATTTTGCGCACCGGGGCTGCCCTGCCGCAGTAAATGTATGTGGGGCCATCCAGAAGCGATTAAATATAAGAAGTTGATCAACATAGTAGACTGCTTTTGGGAATTTTATACCTTCTTATCTTCCTGAGCCACAGCACAACTGTTCCTAGGAACAACCTTATAGAACAAAATCTCTCAATGCCAAGTCTCCTCAGGAGTGAGTCCCTATAGAAGAGTCGATAAATGAAGAAAAGATCTTTAAGGTTCTCAAAGCCATGCCTATTGTGAAAGCCCCTGGCCCAAACTTTTATTATAAAACGTTCCAGCAGATTCTACCGCTACCGTTTTTAATGCCTACAATTCCATCCCACAAGAACACCCTTTTTCCTAAGACCCACTCACATAACAGCAGTGCCCAATGAACATAAAGATCCATCCCTTTGTACTATTTATAGACCTTTTCCTATGTAAAAAAAAAAAAAAAAATTAGCCACTCGCCTGGGTTCCGTGTGTCGGGGAGAATATACCTGGCAACTATTCAACCTGTATAATCACTATTTAAGTTTCATCTGTTCCACATTTCTTTTTTAAATTTGCTGGAAACATTTTTTTTTTATAAAGCACACATATACAATGTTATCTTTAAGGATTTACTGTTAAAAATACATGGTTTAGGGTATATCTGTTTTATTTTAAATCAGTAAGAACTATAAATTACTGATGCATTATGAGAAAAATGAAATGTATGCAAAAAACAAGAAAATTTTATTTTGTTTTTTTTATTTTGTGAATAACTTTTAACATGCTTTGTACCAAAAATGTAATTTTAATGTTGCAGTAAGTAGAACAAGCAGCAGAATAAAATGTGTATGGTTTTCCTCACGTTAATGGTACTTGTGTTCAAAATATTTCTGATCAAACTTGAAAAAAAATTGATATTTTTCTACAGCTTACCTGTAAAATCCTTTTCTTTGAGTACATGACAGGATACAGAGCCAGTTGTAATAACTACTTGGGACGTCCCAAAGCAATACCCGTGAGGGGAGGGAGACACCGTCACAGAAACTGCCACCAGAGAAGGGCCTACTCTGTCGTTTGTAATACGCTGAGACCAAAGGCAGTATCCTCCATGTTTTTGACATCCACCTGGTAAAAACCCTGTAGATGTATAAAAATAATGGTCTTGCACAACTGGGCCACTGACACCTGATGGCGGATGGCCCAAGATACTCCCACACACCTGGTAGAGAATCCCTCCCCAGAAAAAAATTTGATTTTTTCCCTTTAAACCATAGGCAATGATAACCTTGCAGATCCACTGCTATATATTTGCCCTGGATGCCGCCTGGGCTCTTCTGGCAGCACAAACTAGGATTCCTGACCTGTACCGACAACTAAAGTAGATCCTGAGCACCTGAACTACCACTAGAGTATGTAGCGATCTTTCTCCTGCCGCTTGTGGATTAGGAGAAAAATAAAAGGCAAGACACTGTCCTGATTCAAGTGAAAACTAGAAACCATTCTAGGCAAAAAAAATGGATGACGATGCAACATCACCCTATCCTGATGCAAGAACGGCTCCTTGCATGAAAGAGCCGCCAGCTCTGACACTCTACTTAGTAAAGTAATAGTAACCAAGGAAGCCAGCTTCTGAGGGACAGTCAAGAGCAAATTCCAGTCCCAAGGACACAAGAGTGGCCTGAAATGTGGGACTGGCTACGTTACACGCTGTATTGAAGTATGAATCAAGGAGTGAGAACAATGGCCTCTGGGGAAAAAATGGATAGCGATGAACTCTAACCCTTAACGTTACTTGAGGCCAATCTCCTTTCCCCTACTGATTGGGGAAAGAAAAGAGATTCTCACTCACGTATTCCTGTGGGTGCCACTTCCTGGCTTCCACCAGGCAAAAAAAATATTCCCAAGCCCTATAATTGAAATTCCCTGAAGCTGGCTTCCAGGGCTCAACAGTGCTGAAATACAAGACCCTTAGATCCCGCTGGACTGGGAGTTTCCAAGGAGCGACCCCCACCAGACTCGTTATATCAGTGTATCAAGCCCTCCTGGGCTAATTCGGCTAACACTATTATTAGTGTTGTCACCTCCCGGATTCTTCGCAAAAGATGTGGGAGAAGGGAAAGCATCAAATAAGGGAGAACTGATCCCTAAGGTGCATCTACCCCTATTGCCTGTGGGACTCTCGTCCCAGACACAACCTGTCCCAACTTGTAGAACTTGGAATCTAGTAGATTCACCTGCAGTGTTCCCCCGCCGCTATTCTATACCTGGAATATGCACTGACGATAGAGACAGCACTTGTGCTGTACTAGACGGAATGTGGTTCACCAGATTTCAAACCATCAACCACCAATTTTAGCTCTGCCACACCCCAGGAACAGAGCCCTCTGGCAATCCAAAGCCTGGATCTTCATGTTCCAGACAGAGAATGATCCTCTACAGAAGACCTGGAGTAGGACTGTACATGGGGAACGTGCCTTGACCTAGATACATTTTTGCAGGAGGAAGTTGTATCAAAGAAAAATCTGCAACAGACTGCTTACTGAACAGATTATTGAGGTATACTGAGATTGGCACCCTCTGCGTTTTCAACAAGTCCAGCACTGTGGCAGGGAGCTTTATGAACCCCTGGAGCTGTGGCCAGCCCGAAGAGCAAAGTCACAAAAATAATACTCTTAACTGCAATTGCAAACACCCTTGATGAGTCTGGAAAAAACGTGTCACATGAAGATATGAGTCATTGATGTCTGTGGACCCCGAAATCTACTCCTTGCAGAGAGGTCAACACTAAATGGACAGAGCCCATCTGAAACAGAAGGATGTCCAGCAGCGTAGCCTCCCTGACGGTAATCCCGAGTGTGGCTCGGGGGTAAATTTCAGTCCCATTAGCGGTAACCCCGAGCCACACTCGGGATTACATTGCAGGATCCTGGTGCGGCGTTACTTACCTTGTCCCCAGGATCCTGCGATGTCCCCCACTGTGTCTGCGCTGCGGGCTCTGTCTCCTCCGAAGCCTCTCCATGCCAGGCTCCGTTCTCTGCGAGCGTCGCGACGCACGGGGGCGGAGCCTGGTGGCAAATTTCAAAAAAATTTACAAACCATAACACATACAGTACTGTAATTTTACAGATTACAGTACTGTATGAAATTATTTCACATACCTTTTGTCCCCAGTGCTTTGGCCCATGCCCTGCATGCAGTTTTATGTTATATATACTGTTCTTCCTGCCTGGAAACTTGAGATTGTCCATAGCAACCAAAAAGTGTCCCTTTTATGTCAAAAGTGGCTTTAGACCAGCTAGAAAACAGCGATAGTAAATTAGAACACTTGCAGAATTGAGCGATAGTGAATCGTGGGGAAATGTATTTTAGTATTATTATATTATTATTTTTTTAATTATTTATTATATTCTAATTTTGTTTTTGTGTTTCAAACTTCATCATATCCGGGATATCTACTAGACTCTTGTTTGGACAGATTTAAGTGTGTTATTAAGAATTACAGGCCTACAATACAAAATGCCAAATTTCCATGCAAAATAATTGTACCACTTTCAGCACCTAAAATCCGAAATAATCATACCGCCAAGGAGGTTAGGATCTAGTAGATCTTAGTTTTGGGATCGCTACCGGTTGAGTTGTTGTGTGTTTTTTTTTTTTTTTTTTAATAATGAGCCCATACCTTCTGCTCCAAGATCCAAATTCAAGGCAAAAGACTGACGACTCTGTGGCAGACCCCGAAGGCCCAAAGAGGCGTATCTAAACTACTAAGCTTCTAACGGCTAAAGATGGAGCAAACCACCTCAGAGACTGCCCTAGAATCTTCTGGCCTGAGCAGCCTCAGATGCTTCCCTCACACAGGTGGGGAAAAGCTTACAGCATCTGCTATTCCTGGGCAGTCTCCCATCCATATACTATGCTTTGATCCTGCTTAGGCTTTGATAGACAGATCAGGCATGATCAAGGTGATGCGGTCGCAGTCCATTTGACGCATTCATTTTTTTTATCAGTAAACGCTGCAATGCCAAACACCACAGTGGCTCAGATGCTCACTGTCCATCGGGAGATGTGGACACCGCCAGATCACTAAACCTCAGAGTGGTGCACCTGCCTCTTTTCTGGAACCATTTAACTGGTATAACAGGTAAATAACGTAGCAACTATATTGGGCAACCTAATACACAGACCTCCAAGGATGCAGGCCTAAAACAATGTTTATTTACCGCTATGCAACCCCTTAGGTATGCAGGTACTCACGTATGCCATTATGTAGGTACTTGGGTATGCAAACATGCAGGTGTACAAGTATTCTTGCCATTCATGCATGTTATGTATGCAGCTCAAGGCAATAAGCACATATGTATGTATCCCTAGACAAATAAGCACATATATTTAGTCCTAGGAAAAAAAGCACATATTTCTACAGTTTAATGTAAAGGAGCCCATATGTATGCAGTTTAATGCAACTAAGCATATACAGTGCCTTGAAAAAGTATTCACCACCCCCTGGCATTTTTTGTTTTGTTGCCTCACAACCTGGAATTAACATGGATTGTTTGAGGATTTGCATCATTTAATTTACAGAGCATGCCCACAACTTTGAAGATTATTATTATTTTTTTAAATTTTATTGTGAAGCAAACAACAAATAGGACAAAATAACAGTCAATGTGCATAACTGTTCACCCCCTAAAGTGAATACTTTGTAGAGCCGTCTTTTGCGGCTATAACAGCAACAATCTTTAAGTCAACAATCTTTAAGTCTGACCACAGATTTTCTATTGGATTGAGGTCTGGGCTTTGACTAGGCCATTCCAACACATTTACATGTTTCCCCCTTAAACCACTCAAGTGTTGCTTTAGCAGTGTGTTTGGGGTCATTGTCCTGCTGGAAGGTGAACCTCTGTCCTAGCCTCAAATTACACACTGAGTGGTACAGGTCTTCCTCAAGAATATCCCTGTATTTAGCACCATCCATCTTTCCCTCAACTCAGACCAGTTTCCCGGTCCCGACTGCTGAAAAGCATCCCCACAGCATGATGCTGCCGATAGTGTTCTTTGGGTGATGGGTTGGGTTTGCGCCAGACATAGCGTTTTCTTTGGCCAAAAAGTTCAATCTTAGTCTCATCAAAGCAGAGCACCTTCCTCCATACATTTTGGGAGTCTCCCACATGCCTTTTCGCAAACTCAAAACGTGCCATTTTGTTTTTTGTTGAAAGTAATGGCTTTCTTCTGGCCACTCTGCCATAAAGCCCAACTCTATGGAGCGTACAGCTTATTGTCGTCCTATGTACAGATACTCCAGTGTCTGCTGCGGAACTCTGCAGCTCATCCAGGGTTACCTTAGGTTTCTGTGCTGCCTCTCTGATTAATGCCCTCCTTGCCCGGTCTGTGAGTTTTGGTGTGCGGCTGTTGTGCCATGTTCTTTCCATTTGGTTATGATGGATTTGATGGTGCTCCTAGAGATCATCAAAGATTTGGATTTTTTTTATAACCTAACCCTGACTTGTACTTCTCAACAACATTGTCCTTCACTTGTTTGGAGAGTTCCTGGGTCTTAATGGCAGTGTTTGGTTAGTGGTGTCCCTTGCTTAGGTGTTGCAGCCTCTGGGGCCTTTCAAAAAGGTGTGTATATGTAATGACAGATCATGTGACACTTAGATTGCACACAGGTGGACATCATTTCACTAGTTATGTGACTTCTGAAGGCAATTGATTGCACCAGAGCTTTTTATGGGCTTCATAACAAAGGGGGTGAATACATACACAAATGCCAATTATCAGTTTTTTATTTCTGAAAATAAGTTTTATGTATATATTTTTCTAATTTTTCTTCACCAACTTAGACTATTGTGTTCTGATCCATTGCATATAATTCAGATTAAAAAAAAAAACATTGAACTAAAGGCTGTAATGTAACAAAATAGGTTAAAAGCCAAGGGGGGTGAATACTTTTGCAAGGCACTGTATGTATGCAGTTCAAACGAAAACATGGCAGCCTGCGTTTAGGCAACATGCATTTATGGAGGCATGCGTTTATGGAAGCATGTAAGTATGGGCTTATGCAAATATGCATTTAGGCAAAACACGAAAGCACATGTCCATGCAAACATGCACTTATGCAATACATGCCCATGGAAACATGCATCTACGGAATAAGCAAGCATGCGTTTATGCAACATATATTACGCAACACGTATCTATGCAAACGTGTTTATGCAAACATTTATATCTCTGCAACATGCATACACACGTATGCACACATGTCTATACAAATACATGCCTATAAAAACCTGCGTCTATGCAACATGCTGTCGCAGCTAGCCTTGGGGGATGCATGCTGGGCGGATAGGCGCCGCCCACTTGTCGGGTGTGGGGGCCATGGGGCGGGCCGGCTGGGGCCCTCTGCAAACATGTGCCTATGCAAGCTTGTGTTTATTCAAGCAAACACGTGTCTATGCAAGCATTATGAAACATGTATACTATGCTGCACCTGCTCAACCGCACCTAAAAAACAATATATGTATCAATTCTTTATCATAAGTAATTATAAAGTTAGACTCCTGAACCGACACATAGCAGAAATGTGAAATATGGTCCATAGGGGTAAACCGGTGTGAGAGCTGAAGTGGTTAGAGATAGAGACCCCCACCTTTTTTTCCCTCCCTTTTTATATGTGACCACTTAATCTCTGTTCTCAGCTGCATAAGAGCTGGGGGAGGAAATACAGCAGTACACGGAGCTTAGAGAACTGACAGCACTATGCTCTCCTTAGTGTGGCCAGTTTTTATTGGAAAGCAGAGGGACTGGCATGAACACCAAGATTTTCATTCAAAGGAAGTAATACAAAGAACAGGATACTTTCTTTATCATAGGACACAAAGCCTCAAGTAATTACTTGGTGGGTTATGAGGCCTACCTTCAGGTGTTGACACTGGTATAACCAATACAGGAAGTTGACTCCCCTATATAACCCCTCCTCCTTCCAGGAGTCCTCAGTTTTTTTCGCCAGTGTCTAAGGTGTTGGTCACGAGTGAAGATGTGCTCTGAGGAGCTCCAGGGAGGGATCAATGCTGGATTTAAAAAAACCTCCACAACCGGATCCATCCTCACCACTGAGGCCATAGGATGGTACCTGGGCCTCGAATTGAAGAACGAGGCTTTGCCTGTAAGCTTCTCTTTGAGAGCTGGACCCTAGGAACCAGGACTCTTTTTGGTTTTTCATATTACCTAAAGTTGTTCCTGAGGGGTGCTATACAGGTCCAAAGGAGCGGAACCCCTTTAAAAAGGGCCCCAGTCTTTGAAAGTTTAACTACGCTGCCCGCCGTGATGGGTGAAGGTTGGATCTGTCTGTTAAATCAGCAGTATCCTGCAGCGAGGATAAGGTAAGGGGAGAAGCCTAGGAACTGTAAAAAGTCTACCTATTTTTCTGATGTATAACTGTATGCCTTTAAAATGTCTCCCCTAGAAGGAGTATATTACACTTGCCTAGTACGATGCCTTTTTCAGCAGCTCTG